>JASDQU010736353.1:450568-524808 GCA_032191745.1 Picea mariana | reverse complement strand
GGGCTCGCCCAAACCACCGAAAGTCTCCTTTTTGCACCCTTTGAATAAACCAAGTATCAAGAAATTTATTGAAATATGAAAACAGAAAACTAGTTGAGCATGCATGTGACCACTAGCTTAGGATATCCTCTACAAAGTTCAACCGAAAAGACGGTTTTACTTTGGGAGTTAACAAAATGGATCTAGATCACAATAGTGGATCTTGATTTAGCTATATCTTAACTTGTGTGTTAAGTAAAAGAATGGATCTAAATAAAAAACAATAGATCTAGAATTTCTAACTAAATTAGCAAGATTGCATTTTTTCAAATTGTGGAATTAAAAAATTGCTTGGTTCACTACTTTTTGTATATATTCACTATTGTTTTGATAAATTTATCATGATAAACTATATAAAATCAAATTTACATAAACTTGCAGAAGCAAATCTAATTCTTAGACTTGGATTCCTTACATTATTTCTATTACTATTATTTATAACTTGTATTAAGAGATAAGTTGATTAGTATTATTTAATGACATTAATAATATTGTGTCTCTTACTATTATTAGCCAATTTAATTATAATTTAGTATACTAACTAATGTTGAGTTAGTATACTAGTAGAAGGTTGGCACAATTTTAAAGTGACCTATATAAAAGCTATTTAATGACATAATACCAATGTGTTTCTTACTGTTATGACAATTTTAATTCTAGAAATAGTAAATAATATTGTCTATATTGAGTACTATATTTTATTATATTATAAGGTTGACAATATTTTATAGTCGACAAAAGAAAATATTAGAAAATATTAAGTTTATTGTTTTAACAATCAAAATCAATTATAAATTATAATAACGACACAATTTATTTCTATTATTATTATGTATATTTTCTATTAAAATCTAAGTTGATAAAGGATTACATTATGAATAATAAATTTGTAAGGAATTTCTCACCCTAAATTTATTAATGTCGTTAATAATCAACGTTTATTACTATTATTAACCTAGATTTTAGTTATAAATTGATATTATAGTAACAATCTCAAGGTTGAGGTACTATAATATGTCTAGGATATTGGCACCATTTTCAAGTGACCTATAGAGCTCTTTAATGACATAATATTAATGTGTTCATTACTACAGCATTTGTATTTATTGTCATAGTAACTAATATTTTTTGTATTGAGTAATATATTTTATTTTAGGAAGTTGGTGTCATTTTAAAGTCCACAAAAGAAAATATTTCATTATTAAGTCTAGGTTTACCCTTGAATTGATCAAAATAAATTATGAATTAGAATAGCAACAAAATTTATTTCTACTATTATTTGTATTTTTGTATTAAAAATATAGTTCACAAAAGAAAATATTATATGTGAGTTACTACATATTAAGTTTACTATTTTAACAATCAAAATCAATTATAAATTAGAATAACAACACATGTTTTTCTATTATTAGTATGTATATTTTGTATTAAAAGCTAAGTTGATAAATGATTACAATATGAATCATAGATTTGTAAGAAATTTCTCACCCTAAATTTATTTAATGTCATTAATAATCAATGTCTATTACTATTATTAACCTAGATTTTAGTTACAAATTGATATTATAGTAACAATCTCAACTTTGAGGTACTATAGTATGTCTAGGAGATTGGCACCATTTTCAAGTGACCTATAAAGCTCTTTAATGACATAATACTAATGTGTTCATTACTATAGCATTTTTAATTATTGTTATAGTAACTAATATTTTTTGTATTGAGTAATATATTTTATTTTAGGAAGTTGGTGTCATTTTAAAGTCCACAAGAGAAAATATTTCATTATTAAGTCTATGTTTACCCTTGAATTGATCAAAATAAATTATGAATTAGAATAGCAACAAAATTTATTTCTACTATTATTTGTATTTTTGTATTAAAAACTAAGTAACCTATCGAGGTTTACTTCATCAATAATAGATTAATATATGATAAATTTCTTACCTATACAGTTATTTAATGAAACTGGTCTTAATAATCTGTTCAGTGTTTATTTTTATTTTTTTGATAAATTTCTTATCTATAAAGTTATTAATGACATTGATGTTAATATTGTATTAAGAGTACTATATTTTATTATAGGAAGTTGGCGCCTTTTTAAAGTCCACAAGAGAAAATATTTCATTATTAAGTCTAGGTTTACCCTTGAATTAATCAAAATAAATTATGAATTAGAATAACAACAAAATTTATTTCTATTATTATTTGTATTTTTGTTCAATAAAAAATTAATATATGAGAAATTTCTTACATGACATTGATCTTAATAATGTCTTCAATGTTTATTATTAATTTTTTTAACAATCAAAATCAATTAAGAATTAGAATAACAACTACAATTTGATTTTTTTCAAATACCAGAGAGGACACAGAAAAGTGAGTGAACTAAATATTGCAAATGCTCAATGTTTACTCATGAAGTGTTTGAACATATTATATTGAAAAGAACATATTAATAATCCTCTAAAAATTAGATTCTTTACATAATTTCTATCATCATTAATATTTGTATCTCCGTATTAAAGCAAAGTTTTTTCAAAAATTGACTCATGAATAATAGTTTGTGTAAGAAATTTCTTACCTATAAATTTGTTTAATGGCATAGTAATTATGTTTGTTACTATTATTAGTTATTTTGATCATTGATACTAAGTAACTATTTTATCTCTATTGAGTATAATGTTCACACCACTTTAAATTTTTCAAGTTGTTTAACTATCAAAATCAAATTATTATGAATTAGAATGCAACATAATAGTACAGTTTGATTTATATTAAATAAAATAATGAATATTAGGGAAAACTCACTTGAGACTATATTGCAAGAGTCTAGTATTTATTCAGGAAGTGTTTAAACTTTTTATATTGAAAATAATACTAATTAGCTACTTCAATATAGTTTCAATAGACCAAATCTAGAAAATGTTTTTAAGTGCATTATTGGATTTGATTATGCAAGGTTGATATAGTGAGAAATTATGTTGATATAAACAAAGCATTGAAAAGTTAAATATTGAATGGTGTCATGTAATTTGCATAAAGCATTGTCCCATGAATACATTGAAGTTGAGCCAAAATTTTCATATATGTATTAAATAATATAAAACTCCTCAAAAAATAATATGAAAATAATATTTGATATACAACAAACATTGAAAAAGTGTATCTTCATGTATATTATTAGATCCTTCAAAGGACAAAATTACATTCATGAATCATCTCCACATGATCTCATGGTATCTTCTCGAGTAGATCAAGTATAGCTTCTACACCACATTTGTTTATCTTGGTCTTCCTGCAATGTTCTTTCTTTGGCATCCATGCCCAAACAATGGTATTAATTGGAATAGATTCAAGTTCTGTGTCATCAGGATTTGGTACACAATATTGTTCTAATAGTTTTCCTATGTATTTCTCTGAACTAGGCTTCCACCAATCAACCTTTACATGAAGAGTCTCACTTTGATCATATTGGAAGATATTCGAGTTGGATTTTGTCATACATCTTTCCTTTTTCAACATCAATCATAAGATTGAATGTTGGCTTTGGCTTGTTGCACTTGGGTCCAACATATATGGGTTCATCTGTCACATTATCAAAATCCCCATCCATAATACTTGAGATTACATAGAGTGCATTACAGTTAGCATTGACAATTTGTCTTGTCTTGGGCCAGAACTCCTTAGAAGATGAATCACTTCCTTCCACTATTGTATGATCAATTTAGATTTCATCTAATGTACCAAGAACTCTTTCCCAATACACTACTTTATTTTTCCATTCCTCTATAACAATTGGTGAATCATCATTGCCGACGATGTCTTTCCACATTTTTATGTATGATGTTATTCCTTCTTTAGTTTTTTTAAATAGACATCATTCTCTTTGGGACCTAAGAAAGATGGCTTCCTAGTGAGCAATTTAGGTCGGCCTTGCTCATCTACATTCCACAACTCAATTGGTTCTGACCACTCGATATCCCTGATGGATTATTTGTACCTTATTACTAGAACATCATTGAATACAATACATTGGAAGTATTGGACATTAATATGTCCAACTAGTTCATTTTTTCCCTCCTTGATGTATCCATTAAGGAAACTTTTGAAGTCATACACCTTGTCAATTAGTGTAGGTGGAAAAACTCATTTTTCTTCAATCGTGCAATATATATCCATCATTTCAGGTAAAGAATACATGTCTTTACTTTTCAATTTGGAAGAAACTCTTTCGTAGGTTCCATTTATGTCTTCATGAGTGTGTCCCACAAGCAAGAACACAACCTCAATAGTGTTGAAGACACCAAGTGCAGTTAAAAGTGATAGAAACATGAAAAGATAATGATTCTTATTATCACTTGCTGCATTGTCCAACTGTAATAACAAATGTGGAGGAAGAGGTTTAAAATCAACATTCTAATTTTTTGATATTCTATGAGATAGAAAATCATCCTTGTACACTCTACATTTTGAGTAAATATTATTGTCTAGTAATGCATTTGAGAGTGGGTTTCTAGAACTTCTACTCTCATAAAGAAAATCACCATACATATCAAGGTGTGGGTCTTCAAGGTCCCTCGGGCACTTTGCAAGGGATGTAATGGTAAATTTTGATCCCATATGTATAAATGGTAGGGAGAAATGAACAAAACCTCTTGTCTTATGCCCATGTGTTAGCATACCCGTCAATGAAAAACCCAAGTTTGTTCTTGTAATAGATTTCGATTTGACACACAGCCTTGGGATTGAAGTCTTTTTTTTGTCCATTTTATCATGGATAATTCTCAAATACTCTTTTGGAAACCGCTCTAACATAATTCTATGGGCATAGTAGCAATATCTTCCACACATAACACTCGTGTTATGTGTGTTCAATCTACCTCATGCGATTTCTTCCAACTCTTTTGTAGTTGCTGACTTCATATGTGCTTTCAACATGATACATTCACTACATTTATTGAAATTGGTATTCTTTGAGAATGCCACATCTTGAAAATGAATATTCCAGATCTTTCTCATTGTTGATTGTGATATTGATGAGTAATTGAGTTTTTGAAGAGCCTCATTGATCTCTTTTAACAAAGAACTTTGTGTGTAAGTAGAAGGAAACAATCTTAAAGGAGAAAACCTTCCATCTTTTTCAACTTGACGTGTTTGGTTTGGTGAATAATCTAAATTATCCATTAAAAATTTGTGTAATATTTCTATGGTTGCCACGGTATGTCCACGTGCTTTGCATGTGTTGGTGTTACCATGAATGGCTTTGATGTGTCCATGCTGGAAATAATGTTTGTACTTATAGAAGGTGCTTTGAGGAATCTTATGTATCTTGTACCATGTTTTCTTACAAATAATATTACCATTAAATCTCATGTCCTTTACTTTTCTAACAATAGAAGATAGGCCATGGCCATGGATTTTTGACATGACTGTGTTTGAAAGGAGTGAATTCAAGACAAATTCCTGAATACCATTTTTATTTATGTGTTCCATACTCCTTCTAACAACTGCAATGGACTTCCTATCCACATGTTGAAGACAATCTTGTTTACAACATTCATCTGCTACCAAAATTCGGATTTCTTTCTCTTCATCTATCCTTGTTTGACATTTTGCAACTTTTTTTGTAGCCATAACTCGTTTAATCTTTTTATATGGCCTCGTTACATGCATATCATTTGAGTCCACATTTTTTTCATTATAAAGATCCCCATCACATTTTTCTAAGGTACTTGTGTTCTCTATCACATCCCATATCACCATTTCCTTGGGTGGTTCCTTGAACGTTTCCTTGACCCTTAACATCTCACCTTTGTTGTCCACCAATTTATTTATTGGCCATCTAACCAAACAATGTATAGACTTATCCCCTATCCTACGTCTTTCAGAATTTCAATGTATCTCTTCCATGCAAACACCAAATTCCATTTCACCTAGTGTTTCACCCTCAACCATGTCATCCTCGTAGACATTAACTATCATTCCATTGGCAATGCACATGCTTTCTCCCGTGCATCCATGTGTAAGAAAAACCCTTGTACATGTGAATGTAACCCTATCTTTGGGAATATTTGTGGGATGATCATGACAATGATGTTCCAAATCTGATTCTGGCCAAATCTCATAAGATTTCAATGCATCCCCTAGTGTATGCTCAAATCCTATTGGATGTGGTAGAGGAGCATCATGTTTTAACACCTTCTCAATTTTAACCACTATGCATCCTTTCTTTACCATCCTTCCATGCACCTTATGACCAAAATATTTATTGAATATAGATCCCTCACCTACCTTCACTCCACATTGTAGAAGATATACCTTGTCTCCAATAGAAAATGCTGAAGAAATATTTGCACCTATACACCAAATTAAAGAAACTTAGTATTTGCTAAAAAAACATTCAGTATACTATCAATAACACTTAACAGTATTTTCTAAAATAAACATTCAATATATCATCAATAACACTTAACACATGATTTCATATTTTGATTTACCAATGTTGTGCCTCAAATCCACGATCTTCCATGGATTTATGTCCCCTTCATCAACATCTTCTAGAATCAAATGTGGTTGAGTGACATCAATTATCAAAACTGTAACATAGTCATCATCAACCCTTTCTCTACCATAATAAGTCCCAATGTCTACATATTCAACCCTTCCTAGCCCAATAACTTGACCATTAATTAGGAGGTCAACATAGTCCCCTTTTTTCAAAATTATATTTGTGGAATGATCATGACAATGACGTTCCAAATCTGATTCTGTTCAAATCTCATAAGATCCCAATGAATACCCTAGTGTATGCTCAAATCCTGTTGGATGTGGCAGAGGATCATCATGTTTTAACACCTTCTCAATTTTAATCACTATGCATCCTTTCTTTACCATCCTTCCATGCACCTTATGACCAAGATTTGTATTGAATATGGAGCCATCACCTATCTTCACTCTAGATTATAGAAGATCTACTTTGTCTCCAATAGAAAATGTAGAAGAAACATTTGCATCTATACACAAAATTAAAGAAACTTAGTATTTGCTAAAAAAACATTCAGTGTACTATTAGTAACACTTAATAGTATTTGTTATAATAAACATTCAATATACTATCAATAACACTTAACACATGCTTTGAGATTTTGATTTACCTATGATGTGCCTCAAATATATGATCTTCCATGGATGTGTGTCCCCTTCATCTACATCTTCCACAATCATATGTGGTTGAGTGACATCAATTATCAAAACCGTGACATAGCCTACATTAACCCTTTCTTTGCCACAATAAGTCACAATGCTTATAGATTCAACCCTTCCTAGCCCAATAACTTGACCATTAATTAGAAGGTCAACATAGTCCCATTTTGTCAAAATTATATTTCTGGGATGATCATGACAATGATGTTCCAAATCTGATTCTATCCAAATCTCATAAGATTCCAATGCATCCCCTAGTGTATGCTCAAATCCCGTTGGATGTGGTAGAGGAGCATCATGTTTTAACACCTCAATTTTAACCACTATGCATCCTTTCTTTAGCATCCTTCCATGCACCTTATGACCAAGCTCTGTATTGAATATGGATCCCTCACCTATCTTCACTCCAGATTGTAGAATATCTACCTTGTCTCCAATAGAAAATGTAGAAGAAACATTTGCATCTGTACACAAAATTAAAGAAACTCAGTATTTGCTAAAAAAAAAACATTTAGTATACTATCAATAACACTTAATAATATTGCTAAAACAAACATTCAATATACTATCAATAACACTTAACACATGCTTTGAGATTTTGATTTAGAAACTCAGTATTTGCTTAAAAAAAAACATTCAGTAACACTTAATAGTATTTGCTAAAGCAAACATTCAATATACTATCAATAACACTTAACACATGCTTTGATATTTTGATTTACCTATGTTGTGCCTCAAATCTCTAATCTTCTATGGATGTATGTCCCCTTCATCAACATCATCCACAATCATATGTGGTTGAGTGACATCAATTATCAAAACTGTAACATAGCCTGCTTTAAACCTTTCTCTTCCACAATAAGTCCCAGTGTCTGTAGATTCAACCCTTCCTAGCCCAATAACTTGACCATTAATGAGGAGGTCAACATAGTCCCCTTTTTTCAAAATTATAGTTTCCATTTTAACTCCTATGAATTCTATAACACACAATTGAATTGTAATTTCTAATTAAGGTTAAATGATGTAAACTGTCTCTTATATTTTATCAAAAACACAAACTTCAAAAAAGTAATATAGTTGCAATAATTAAAAATGGTGTGCCAGTGATTTTGTACACAATGAAAAACCTTTCCCACCATCCACCAAAAGACACTCTACATATAAATTACACACAATTAGAGATCCAAGTAGTATCAAAGAATGAAAAATATCAACTCACATCAAACCACCAAGTTCCTATTTAACTATGGAGATGACACTTGTTTTATTGTTGTATGTGTATGAATTGTGTTCATAAGAAAATTTACAAAAGAAGAAAGGAGAGGATTGATTTGAATTGCAACTATATGAACTTGGAATATCATCCATTGGTCATTTCATTGCATATATACCATGCCCGTTCTTATGATTTGCCTTCAAGCCAAAAAAAATAATTATTTTTGTGCTTCTCAATTTCCTAGCTTCAAAAGAAATTATGTCATATGATAGAGATCCTTAGGTCAAACCTTAGGGTGTTGTAAGGCATAACACAAGCTCCCACCAAATGAAAAAGTTATCTTAACCCGATACCATCATGTAGAGATTCTCTAGAAATGACATTCTCATTAGCCATGAGAATTTTTCCCCCAATTACTTTTGAGAACCCCACTTTTTCTATGTTGACATCAACCTAAGGCTCTCAATCTCACAAACCACTCTCTCTAGAGATTCCAATTCTATGTAGGCTCCAATACCATATGAAATTTTACACCTACAAGAGAGACATAAACACAAGCATGCACACATAGATAAAATCCCATATCTAATGTGTAAATCCAAACCCAAGAAAACCACACAAAGATATCTTCAGTGCCCTTGACCAATTCAACCAAGACCATGCCAAATTCAACCAACACCATCCATTTGAGAAACATTATAATGTAGACAATAAGCCTCTTAAATACACTTCCATCACATGAAAACCATGGGCTAAAACCATGTGCCACAATAAACCACAAGCACTCAATGATTAACCTAACATGGCTTTGAAAGGGAAAGGTGAAATTGGTATTGCTAATGAAACCAATATGGAAACCAAGTCCCCTTACTACTAGTAAGGATGAAGTTCAATATTTAGGAAGAGGAAATAGACACCAAGAATTATAAGACCAGTGAAAAGTTGTAGTATTGTTTAGTCCAAAATAGGTAAGGTACTTCCATACAAAAATTTATAACATGAATTATGTGGAGAGAAAAGGTATGAGTGATCACATTTTTTTACTCAATTTATTTTCCCATTTTTCTAGTGTTAGGGATGACTATAAAGTCTTTCAATCCCAACATTTCTAATTTTATTGAAGTCATTGCCACAATCATTTTATACTTTGAAAATAATAACTTATGTTGAACAGAGAAAATTCATATTTTGAGATGGTTTTTGATTCATTGTTAGAAGAAATTAGAAGAATTGATGCAAGATCACCAACATTGGGGGATAAGTTGTTTTCTATGCCAAAAGAAAGGGGAAACAAAATATTTTCCAACAAAGCCATGTTGAAAGAGTAACAAAAATGGGTGCAAAAGAAACAAAATGAAACAATTTATGAAGTAATGTAAGGCCAGACTACATGCCAACAACAGGGTGGCAAGCAACCACAAAAATATAAGAACAAGAAAAATATAAGGTGCAATTATTGTCATATGTTAGGGCACATACAAAGAGACTATTGGAAGTGGAAGATTGCATTGTTTCATCTTGTCATCTATAGAAATCAACATGATCAAGATTTTAAAGTTGATATGGAGAACTCCAATGACTAAGATTTATTCACTATATACTTAGGAATGACATTGCACATGACAAGGAAATAAAAATTGCTCCAGATTTATTGCCATATTTACATGAATAGAATTATCTAGTTTGGAGATAAAAGCTGGCATAAAGTATATGACATTGGAGAGTTGCAAGTCCCTATTGCTAATGGAGGAATATTCTGCAAGGAGTGTTGCATGTGCCAAATTTGGCAAGAGCTTTGAAATATATTGCAAAAATAATATATTTTGGCTAGAATGTTAAATTCCACTAAACAAAATTGGCATTTTGAAGAACCACACAAGGAATGTTCGTTTACATGCTCCTAAGAAGGGAATTTATATGTTTTAAAGTTAAATTTATAAGTTGCATCATCTATTATAGAAAATATTTTGTGGACTAGTGCCATTAGAGGTTTCTTCATGTGAATGCCAAAACTCTATTAGAAATGAAAAAGAAAATCATGGTAAATGGGATGATGAGTCCAAAAAAAATATTCTAATTTGGACTCATGAATCTTGTGCAATTGACAAGCAAATTAGAAGGCACAATGTCTACACTAGAATGCGGGGTTCTAGATTTAGTGCACAATGATATTTGCAGTCCTAAATATGTAGAATATGTTAGTGGGATGATTTTTTTTAGAGATTTCCTTGATGCTTTTAGCAGAAAAAAATGTATTTGTTAGTCTAAAATGGTTGGCGCATTGAGTGTTTTTCCACAATTTCAAGCAATGGCTGAAAAGTAGCTGGAGCCGTTAAGTTATTTTGCAAGAAAGCTAGCATAATGAGACAATTTACAACTCCATATTCCTCTCAGAAAATGATGTTATGGGAGGAAGAACAGAACAATGGTGGATTTAGATGCATACTAGTTTTTTCAACATGATAGAAGATATTGGACAAAAGTTTTTTCAACAACATATTTGTAGAATAGATTGTGGAAATAAATGGAAAATTTTCAGAAGTGGCTTGGTTTGGACTGACCGATTGGGTATAGCTTGAATCATTGAAAGAATAATTGTAATCCTCTCCACCTGGGTTCAAATCCAACCATTCCACCATGGAGGAAAGCTAGTGCGTGCTAACTTTACATCTTGCACAAGCACACGCATTTTTCGAACAATACTATTCAACCGTGGGGGAAAGCTAGCATGTGTTAACTTTTTCCCTTCTTCATAAGCACAAGTTCATATTGAACAACATAATTCCATCTTGGGGGAAGGCTAGTGCTAGCTTTCCCTCTTGCAGAAGCACCAGCGCATCTCAAACAACATCACTCCAACATCAGGGAAAGCTAGCGCGTGCTAGCTTTCCCTCTTGCAAATGTGAAAGAACATATCAAAAAACATAATTACACTTTGGGAAATATAGCGTGTGCTAACTTTCGAACAAAAACACTCCACGGTGGAGGAAATACAAGCGCATTTCATAAAACATCACTCCATGGTGGAGGAAAGCTAGTGCGTGCTAACTTTCCTTCTTGCACATGCACAAGTGTATTTCAAAACTAAACATTCCATTGTGGAGGAAAGCTAGTGCATGCTAGTTTTCCTTCTTGCACAAGAACAAACACATTTCGAGCAACAACATTCCATTGTGGAAGAAAGCTAGAGTGCTAGTTTTCCTTCTTGCACAAACACAGGCACATTTCAAACAACAATCCACTATGGAGGAAAGCTATTGCATGCTACATTTCCTTATTGCACAAGCACAAATGCAATTTGAACAACAACATTCCACTGTGGAGGAAAGCTAATGCATACTAGGTTTCTTTCTTGTACAAGCACAAGCACATTTCGAACAGCAACATTTCACTATGGACGAAAGCTAGTGCATGATAGTTTTCCTTCTTAAACAAAGCAAATGCATTTCTAAAAACATCATTCCACTATGGAGCAAATCTAATGCATGTTAGATTTCCTTCTTGCACAAGAAAAAGTGCATTTTGAACATCATCACTCCACTATGGAGGAACGTTGGTGCATGCTAGCTTTCCTTCTTGCACAAGGAGAAGCACATTTCGAACATCATTCCACTATGGAGGAACACCAGTGCATACTAGCTTTCCTTCTTTCATAAGAAAAAGCGCATTTCGATCAACATCATTCCATTGTGTAGGAATGCTAGCGCATGTTAGCTTTCCTTCTTACATAAGCAGAAATGCATTTTAGACAAAATCATTCCACTGTGAAGGAAAACCATCACATGCTATCTTTCCTTCTTTCACAAGCACAAGGACATTTCAGACAACATCATTCCACTGTGAAGGAAATATAGGGTGTGTTAGAATTCCCTCCTGCACATGCACAAGCTCATCTCGAACAACTTCATTCTACCGTGGGGGAAAGCTAGTTTCTGCTAGCTTTCCCTATTGCAAAAGCACAAGTGCATCTCGAACAACATCATTCCACCATGGGGGAAAGCTAGAATCTATTGGATTTTCCTCTTGCACAAGTAGAATGAAACTCGAACAACATCATTCCATTGTGGGGGAAAGATGATGCATGGTAGCTTTCCCTCTTAAAAAAGCACAAGTGCATCTTGAACAACATCATTCCATTGTGGGGGAAAGCTAGTGTGTGCTATATTTCCCCCTTGCAAAAGAAAAAGTGCATCTCGAACAACATTATTCCACCATCGGGGAAGGATAAATCATGCTAGCTTTCCCTCTTACCTAATCACAAGTGCATATCGAACAACATCATTACACCATGGGGGAATGCTAGTACTTGTTAACTTTTCCTTTTGCACAAGCACGAATGCATCTTGAACAACATCATTCTACCATGGGGAAAGCCAATGCATGCTAGATTTTCCTCTTGCACAAGCACAAATGCATCTCAAACAACATTATTCCACCATGGGGGGAATCTAGCATGTGTTATCTTTCCCTCTTGCACAAGCGTGTGTGTGTTTCAAACAAGATCACTCCATCGTGGGAAAAATCTAGCGCATGTTAGCTTTCCCTCTTGTATAAGTACAAACGCAAGAACATATCGAACAACATCATTCCACCGTGGGGGAAAGCTAGCACGCCAAGCAAAAACGCATCTCGAACATCATCCCACCATGGGGGAAAGCTAGTGTGTGCTATATTTTCCTCTTGCACAAGCATATACTCATCTCGAACAACGTCATTCCACTATGGGGTAAAGATAGTGCATGCTATCTTTCTCTCTTGCACAAGCAAAAGTGCATCTCGAACAACATCATTCCTCTGTGGGGTAAAACTAGCATGTGCTAGCTTTCCATCATGCAGAAGCACAAGCACAAATTGAACAAAATCATTCCACTGTGGGGGAAAGCTAGAGCATGCTAGCTTTCCCTCTTTCACAAACAAGCGCATCTCAAACAACACCATTATAGCATCAATGAAAACTTGCACATGTTAGCCTTCCCTCTAGCACAAGAACAAGCACATCTCAAACAATATCATTCCACCATCAAGGAAAGCTAGTGCATGCTAGTTTCCCCTCTTGCACAAGCATAAGTGCATATTGAACAACATCATTCCACTATAGAGGAAAGCTTGTGCCTACTAGCACTCCATCTTGCACAAGCATAAGCGCATCTCAAACAACATCATTCCACCATGGCAAAAAACTAGTGCGTGCTAGCTTTCTCTCTTGCACAAGCATAGCCACATCCCAAACATCATTCAACCGTGGGAGAAAGCTATCACATGCTAGCTTTCCCTCTTGCACAAGCACAAGCTCATACCAAAGATCACTCAATGTGGGGGAAATCTAGCGCATGCTAGCTTTCCCACTTGCACAAGCGCCTCTCGAACAACATCATTCCACCATGGGGGGAAGCTAGTGCATGTCATCTGTCCCTATTTTACAAGCACAAGTGCATATCAAACAACATCATTCCTCCATGGGGGAAAGCTAGTGCATGCTAGCTTTCCCTCTTGCAAAAACACAAGCACATATCGAACAACATCATTCCACCATGGGAGAAAGCTAGCATGTGCTAGCTTTCCCTCTTGCACAAGCACAAGTGCATCTCGAAAAACATCATTCCACCATGGGGGAAAGATAGCAAAGCTGGCATGTGCTAGCTTTCCCTCTTGCACAAGAAAAAATGCATCTCAAACATCATTCCATTGTGAGGGAAAGATAGTGCATGCTAGCTTTCCCTCTTGCACAAGCACAAGTGCATTTTGAACAACATCACTCCACTGTGGGGGAAAGATAGCATGCGCTAGTTTTCCCTCTTGCACAAGTACAAGCGCATCTCGAACAACATCATCCAACCCTGAGGGAAATCTAGTGCATGCTAGATTTCCATATTGAACAAGCAGGAGCACATCTCAATCATCATCCCATCGTGGGGAAAAGCTAGAGCATGATATCTTTCTCTCTTGCACAAGTAGGATCACATTTCGAAAAACATCATCCCACCTTGGGGGAAAGCTAGCGCATGCTATCTTTCCCTCTTGCACAAGCAGCAGAGAATATTGAACAACATCATCCATCCGTGGGGGAAAGCTAGAACATGATAGCTTTCCCTCTTGCACAAGTAGGAGTGCATCACGAACAATATCATCCCACTCTGGTGGAAAGTTAGTTCATTCTAGATTTCCCTCTTATGCAAGCAGGAGCGCGTCTCGAACAACATCATCCGTCCATGGGGATAAGCTAGAACATGCTAGCTTTCCCTCTTATACAAGCAGGAGCGCATCGCGAACAATATCATCCCACCATGGTGGAAAGTTAGTGCATTCTAGATTTCCCTCTTGCGCAAGTAGGAGCGCATCTCGAACAACATCATCCCACCATTAGGCATGATATCTTTCCCTCTTGCACAAGAAGGAGTGCATCTCGAGCAACATCATCCCACAAGTAGGGAAAGCTAGCGCGTGATAGATTTACCTCTTCCACAAGCATGAGCTCATCTCGGATAACATCATCCCACTGTGGGGGAAGCTAGTGCATACTAGCTTTCCCTCTTGCACAAGCACAAGCTCATCTTGGACAACATCATCCCACTCTAGGGGAAAGCTAGCGCCTGCTAGCTTTCCCTAATGTGCAAACACGAGATCATCTTAGACAACATCATCCCACCAGGGGGGAAAGCTAGCGCATGCTATCTTTCCCTCTTACATAAGCACAAGCACATCTAGAACAACATGATTCCATCATAGGAAAAGGATAATGCAAGCTAGTTTTCCCTCTTTCATAAGCACAAGCGTAAATGCATCTTGAACAACATCACTCCAACCTAGGGGAAAGCTAGTGTGTGCTAGTTTTCCCTCTTGCACAAGCACTAGCACATCTCGAAAATCATCCCACCATGGGGGTAAGCTAGTGTGTGCTAGATTTCTCTCTTACACAAGCATATATTCATATCGAACAACATCATTTCACTGTGGGTGGAAGCTAGCACATGCTAGCTTTCTCTCTTGCACAAGCACAAGCACATCTTGAACAATATCATTCCTCCATGGGGTAAAACTAGCGTAGGATAGCTTTCCATCTTGCAGAAGCACAAGTGCATCTTGAACAACATCATTCCACTATGGGGGAAAACTAGCGTGTGCTATCTTTGCCTCTTGTACAAACAAGCACATCTCAAACAACATCATTTTAGCATGGAGGAAAGCTTTCACATGCTAGTATTCCCTCTTGCACAAGAATAAGCTCATCTTGAACAACATCATTCCACCGTCAATTAAATCTAGCGTGTGCTATCTTTCCCTCTTGAACAAGCACAAGTGCATCTCAAAAAACATCATTCCATCGTGGGGGAAAGATAGTTTTTTCTAGCTTTCCCTATTTCACAAACACAAGTGCATCTCGAACAACATCATTCCACTATGGAGAAAAGTTTGCATTTGTTGGATTTCTCTCTTGAACAAGTATAAATGAAACTCAAACAACATCATTCGATTGTGGGGGAAAGTTGATGCGTGGTACCTTTCCCTCTTAGAAAAGCACAAGTGCATATTGAACAACATCATTCCACCATGGGGAGAATCTAGTGCATGTCAGCTTTCCCTATTGCAAAAGCACAAGTGCATCTCAAGCAACATCATTCCGCCATGGGGGAAAGCTAGTACATGCTAGCATTCCCTCTTGCAAAAGAACAAGCACATATTGAACAACATCATTCCACTGTGGGAGAAAGCTAGCGTGTGCTAGCTTTCCCTCTTGCACAACCACAAGTGCATCTCGAAAAACATCATGCCAACACAGGGGAAAGCTACCACGTGCTATATTTCCCTCTTGCACAAGGACAAATGCATCTCAAACATCATTCCACTGTAAAGGAAATCTAGGGTGTGCTAGCATTCCCTCCTACACACGCACAAGCTCATCTCGAACAAAATCATTCCACAGTGGGGGAAAGATAGTTTCTGCTATCTTTTCCTATTGCAAAAGCACAAGTGCATCTCAAACAACATCATTCCACTATGGGGGAAATCTAGTGTTTGTTGGATTTCTCTCTTGCACAAGTATAAATGAAACTCGAACAACATCATTCCATTGTGGGGGAAAGCTAACGCGTGGTAGCTTTCCCTGCTAGAAAAGCGCAAGTGCATCTTGAACAACATCATTCCATTCTGGGGGAAAGCTAGCATGTGTTAGCTTTCCCCCTTGCAAAAGCACAAGTGCATCTCTAACAACATTATTCCACCATTAGGGAAGGCTAAAGCATGCTAGCTTTCCCTCTTGCACAAGCACAAGCACATCTCGAACAACAGCATTACATCGTGGGGGAATGCTAACACTTGTTAACTTTTCCTTTTGCACAATCACAAACGCATCTTGAGAAACATCATTCTACCATGGGAAATCCAATGCATGCAAGATTTTCCTCTTGCACAAGCACAAATGCATCTCGAACAAAATTATTCCACCATGGGGGAAATCTAGCACGTGTTAGATTTCCCTCTTGCACAAGCATGTGTGTGTTTTGAACAACATCATTCCATCATCGGAAAAATCTAGTGCATGTGATCTTTCCCTCTTGTATAAGTACAAACACAAGAACATATTGAACAACATCATTACATCATGGGGGAAATCTAGCACTCCAAGCAAAAATGCATCTCGAACATCATCCCACCATGGGGGAAAGTTAGTGTGTGCTAGATTTCCCTCTTCCACAATCATATACTCATCTCGAACAACGTCATTCCACTATGGGCTAAAGCTAGTGCATGCTATATTTCTCTCTTGCACAAGAAAAAGTGCATCTCGAACAACATCATTCCTCTGTGGGGTAAAACTAGCATGTGCTAGCTTTCCATCATGCAGAAGCACAAGTACAACTTGAACAACCTCATTCCACTGTGGGGGAAAGCTAGAGCATGCTAGCTTTCCCTCTTGCACAAACACAAGTGCATCTCAAACAACACCATTCTAGCATGAATGAAAACTTGCACATGTTAGCCTTCCCTCTAGCACAAGAACAAGCACATCTCAAACAATATCATTCCACCATCAAGAAAAGCTAGTGCATGCTAGTTTCCCCTCTTACACAAGCACAAGTGCATCTCAAACAACATCATTCCACCATGGAGGAAATATTTCACTTACTAGCACTCCCTGCATCTCGAACAACATCATTCCACCATGGCAAAAAACTAGTGTGTGCTATCTTTCTCTCTTTCACAAGCATAGGCACATCCCTAACATCATTCAACCATGGGGGAAAGCTAGCATGTGCTAGCTTTCCCTCTTGCACAAGAACAATCTCATACCAAACATCATTCAATGTGGGGGAAAGCTAGCACATGCTAGATTTCCCCCTTCCACAAGCGCATCTCGAACAACATCATTCCACCATGGGGGGAAGCTAGTACATGTCAGCTTTCCCTATTGCACAAGCACAAGAGCATATCAAACAACATCATTCCTCCATGGGGGAAAACTATTGTGTGCTAGCTTTCCCTCTTGCAAAAACACAAGCACATATCAAACAACATCATTCCACAGTGGGAGAAAGCTAGCGTGTGCTAACTTTTCCTCTTGCACAAGCACAAGTACATCTCGAAAAACATCATGCCACCATGGGGGAAAGCTAGAAAATCTAGCACGTGCTAGATTTCCCTCTTGCACAAGCACTAATGCATCTCAAACATCATTCCACTATGAGGGAAATCTAGTGCATGCTAGCTTTCCCTCTTGCACAAGAACAAGTGCATTTTGAAAAACATCACTCTACAGTGGGGGAAAGCTAGCATACACTAGTTTTCCCTCTTGCACAAGAACAAGAGCAATCTCGAATAACATCATCCAACCATGAGGGAAATATAGTGCGTGCTAGATTTCCATATTGAACAAGCAAGACCACATCTCAAACATCATCCCATCATGGGGGAAAGCTAGCACGTGCTAGCTTTCTCTCTTGCACAAGTAGGAGCACATTTCGAAAAAAATCATCCCACCTTGGGGGAAAGCTAACACATGCTAGATTTCCCTCTTGCACAAGAAGGAGCGCATCTTGAACAACATCATCCATTTGTGGGGGAAAGCTAGCACACACTAGCTTTCCCTCTTGCACAAGTAGGAGCGCATCGTGAACAATATCATCCCACCATGGCAGAAAGCTAGTGCATTCTAGCTTTCCCTATTGCACAAGTAGGAGTGCATCTCGAACAACATCATCCATTCATGGGGGAAAGCTAACACATCCTATCTTTCCCTCTTGTACAAGCAGGAGCACATCACGAACAATATCATTCCACCATGGCGGAAAGTTAGTGCATTCTATCTTTCCCTCTTGCACAAGTAGGAGTGCATCTCGAACAACATCATCCCACCATTAGGCGTGCTAGCTTTCCCTCTTGCACAAGAAGGAGTGCATCTTGAACAACATCATACCACTAGTAGGAAAAGCTAGCGCATGCTAGATTTACCTCTTGCACAAGCACGATCTCATCTCGGACAACATCATCCCACCGTGGGGGAAGCTAGTGCATGCTATCTTTCCCTCTTGCAAAAGAACAAGCTCATCTCGGAAGACATCATCCCACTCTAGGGGAAAGCTAGCGCCTTCTAGCTTTCCCTAATGTGCAAACACGAGCTCATCTCAGAAAACATCATCCCACCATGGGGGAAAGCTAGTGCATGCTATCTTTCCCTCTTGCACAAGCACAAGAATATCTAGAACAACATCATTCCATCATAGGAAAACGATAACACAATCTAGATTTCCCTCTTTCATAAGCACAAGCGCAAATGCATATTGAACAACATCACTGCAACCTAGGGGAAAGCTAGCGTGTGCTAGTTTTCCCTCGCTATTTTTCCCTCTTGCACAAGAAGCAACGCATCTCAAAAATCATTCGACCATGGGGGTAAGCTAGTGCATGCTAGATTTCTCTCTTACACAAGCATATATGCATATTGAACAACATCATTTCTCTGTGGATGGAAGCTAGTGCATGCTAGCTTTCTCTCTTGCACAAGCACAAGCACATCTCGAACAACATCATTCCTCCATGGGGTAAAACTAGCGTGGGATAACTTTCCATCTTGCAGAAGCACAAGTGCATCTTGAACAACATCATTCCATTGTGGGGGAAAGCTAGCGTGTGCTAGATTTGCCTCTTGTACAAACAAGCGCATCTTGAACAACATCATTTTAGCATGGATGAAAGCTTGCACATGCTAGTATTCCCTCTTGCACAAGCATAAGCTCATCTTGAACAACATCATTCCACCATTAAGGAAATTTATCATGTGCTAGCTTTCCCTCTTGAACAAGCACAAGTGCATCTCGAACAACATCATTCCACCATGGGGGAAAGCTAGTTTTTGCTAACTTTCCCTATTGCACAAACACAAGTGCATCTTGAACAACATCATTCCACTATGGAGAAAAGTTAGCATTTGTTGGATTTCTCTCTTGCAGAAGTATAAATGAAACTCAAACAACATCATTCCATTGTGGGGGAAAGTTGACGCGTGGTAGCTTTCCCTCTTAGAAAAGCACAAGTGCATATTGAACAACATTATTCCATTGTGGGGGAAAGCTAGCGCGTGCTAGCTTTCCCCCTTGTAAAAGCACAAGCACATCTTGAACAACATTAATACACCATGGGGGAAGGCTAGAGCATGCTAGCTTTCCCTCTTGCACAAGCACGAGTGCATCTTGAACAACATCATTACACCATGGGTGAATTCTAGCACTTGTTAATGTTTCCTCTTGCACACGCACAAGCTTATCTTGAACAACATCATTCTACCATGGGGAAAGCCAATGCATCCTAGATTTTCCTCTTGCATAAGGACAAATTCATCTCAAACAACATTATTCCACCATGGGGGAAAGTTAGCACATGTTAGCTTTCCCTCTTGCACAAGCGTATGGGTGTTTCGAACAACATCATTCCATCGTGGGAAAAATCTAGTGCATGTTAGATTTCCCTCTTGTATGAGTACAAACGCAAGAACATATCGAACAACATCATTCCATCATGGGGGAAAGTTAGCACACCAAGCAAAAACGCATCTCAAACATCATCCCACCATGGGGGAAAGCTAGTGCATGCCAGATTTCCCTCTTGCACAAGCATATACTCATCTCGAACAATGTCATTCCACTATGGGATAAAGCTAGTGCATGCTATCTTTCTCTCTTGCACAAGCACAAGTGCATCTCAAACAACATCATTTCTCTGTGGGGTAAAATGAGCATATGTTAGCTTTCCATCTTGCAGAAGCACAAGTACAACTTGAACAACATCATTCCAATGTGGGGAAAGCTAGAGTGTGTTAGCTTTCTCTCTTGTACAAACACAAGCGCATCTCAAACAACATCATTCCACCATCAAGGAAAGCTAGTGCATGCTAGTTTTCCCTCTTTCACAAGCACAAGTGCATCTCAAGCAACATCATTCCACCGTGGAGGAAAGCTTGCACCTACTAGCAATCCCTCTTGCACAAGCATAAGCGCATCTCGAACATCATCATTCCACCATGGCAGAAAACTAGTGCATGCTAGCTTTCTCTCTTGCACAAGCACAACACATCCCAAACATCATTCCACCATGGGGGAACACTAGCACTTGCTAGCTTTCCCTATTGCACATGCACAAGCACTTTCTAGCTTTCGCTCTTGCACAAGCACATCTTGAACAACATCATTCCACCATGGGGGGAAGCTAGTGCGTGTCAGCTTTCCCTATTGCACAAGCACAAGAGCATCTCAAACAACATCATTCTGCCATGGGGGAATGCTATTGTGTGCTAGCTTTCCCTTTTGCAAAAGCACAAGCATATATCGAACAACATCATTCCATTGTGGGAGAAATCTAGAGCATGTTGGCTTTCCCTCTTGCACAAGCACAAGTGCATCTCAAAAAACATAATTCCACCATGGGGGAAAGCTAGCAAAGCTATCACGTGCTATCTTTCCCTCTTGCACAAGCAAAAATGCATCTCAAACATCATTCCATTGTGAGAGAAAACTAGCACATGCTAGCTTTCCTTCTTGCACAAGCACAAGTGCATCTTGAACAACATCACTCCACCATGAGGGAAAGCTAGCATGCGCTAGATTTCCCTCTTTCACAAGCACAAGCGCATCTCAAACAACATCATCTAACCATGAGGGAAATCTAGTGTGTGCTAGATTTACATCTTGAACAAGCAGGAGAACATCTCAAACATCATCCCATCGTGGGGGAAAGCTAGTGCGTGCTAGCGTTCCCTCTTGCACAAGTAGGAGCACATTTCGAAAAACATCATCCCACCTTGGGGGAAAGCTAGTGCATTCTAGATTTTCGTCTTGCACAAGCAAGAGCACATCTTCAACAACATCATCTATCCATGGGGGAAAGCTAGCACTCGCTAGCTTTCCCTCTTACACAAGTAGGAGTGCATCATAAACAATATCATCCCACTGTGGTGAAAAGTTAGTGCATTCTAGCTTTCCCTCCTGCGCAAGTAGGAGCACATCTCGAACAACATCATCCCACCTCTATGTGTGCTATATTTCCCTCTCGCACAAGTAAGAGTGCATCTCGAACAACATCATCCCACCAATGGGGAAAGCTAGTGCATGCTAGATTTCCCTCTTGCACAAGCACGAGTTTATCTCAAACAACATCATCCCACTATGGGGGAAGCTAGTGCATGTTAGATTTCCCTCTTGCACAAGCACAAGATCATCTCAGACAACATCATCCCACTCTAGGGGAAAGCTAGCGCATGCTAGCTTTCCCTAATGTGCAAACACATGCTCATCTCAGACAACATCATCCCACTGTGGGGTAAAGCTAGTATCCCTCTTGCACAAGCACAATCACATCTCAAACAACATGATTCCACCATAGGAAAATGATAACACAAGCTAGCTTTCGCTCTTTCATAAGCACAAGCACAAACGCATCTTGAACAACATCACTCCAACCTAGGGGAAAGCTAGTGTGCGCTAGTTTTCCCTCTTGCACAAACACCAGTGCATCTCGAAAATCATCCCACCATGGGGGTAAGCTAGTGTGTGCTAGATTTCTCTCTTACACAAGCATATATGCATATCAAACAACATCATTTCACTATGGGTGGAATCTAGTGCATGCTAGATTTCTCTATTGCACAAACAAATCTTGAACAACATCATTCCTATATGGGGTAAAACTAGCGCAAGATAGTTTTCCATCTTGCAGAAGCACAAGCACATATTGAACAACATCATTCCACTGTGGGGGAAAGCTAACACGTGCTAGCTTTACCTCTTGTACAAACAAGCACATCTTGAACAACATCATTTTAGCATGGAGGAAAGCTTGCACATGATAGTCTTCCCTCTCGCACAAGCATAAGCTCATCTTGAACAACATAATTCCACCGTCAAGGAAATCTAGTGTGTTCTAGCTTTCCCTCTTGAACAAGCACAAGTGCATCTTGAACAACATCATTCCACCGTGGGGGAAAGATAGTTTTTGTTGGCTTTCCCTCTTGCAAAATCACAAGCACATCTCGAACAATATCATTCCACCATGGGGGAAATCTAGTGCATGCTAGCTTTCCCTCTTGCATAATCATAGGCACATCTCGAACACCATTCGACCATGGGGGAAAGCTAACATGAGCTAGTTTTCCCTCTTGCACAAGCACAAGCTCATCTCAAACAATATCACTCAATGTGGGTAAAATATAGCATGTGTTATCTTTTCCTCTAGCAGAAGCACATCTCGAATAACATCATTCCACCATGGGGTGAAGCTAGTGTGTGCTATCTTTCCCTATTGCATAATCACAAGTGCATCTCAAACACCTTTATTCCACCATGGGGGAAAGATAGAATGTGCTAGCTTTCCCTCTTACACAAGCACAAGCGCATCTCGAACAACATCATTCCAGTGTTGGGCATGCTAGCTTTCCCTCTTGCACAAGCACAAGCGCATCTTGAACATCATCCTACCATGGGGGAAAGCTAGCACATGCTAGCTTTCCCTCTTACACAAGCATATACACATCTCGAACAAGATTATTCCACTGTGGGGGAAATCTAGTGTGTGCTAGCTTTCTCTCTTGCACAAGCACAAGCGCATCTCGAACAACATCATTCCTCCATGGGGTAAAACTAGTTCATTCTAACTTTCAGTCTTGCAGAAGCACGAGAACATCTTTAATAACATCATTCCATTTTGGGGAAAATCTAGTGTGTGTTATCTTTGCCTCTTTCACAAACACAAGGACATCTCGAACAACATCATTCTAGCATGGAGGAAAGCTTGCACATGCTAAACTTCCCTCTAGCACAAGCACAAGCACATCTCAAACAACATCATTCCACTGTTAAGGAAATCTAGCACATGTTAGATTTCCCTCTTTCATAAGCACAAGTGCATCTCGAACAACATCATTCCACCACGGTGGAAAGCTAGTGCCTTCTGGCTTTCTCTCTTGCACAAGCACAAGACCATCTCAAACAACACAATCCACCATGGGGGAAAGTTAGCACATGCTAGCTTTCCATCTTGCACAAGCACAATCACAAACACATATCGAACATCATTCCATTGTGGGGGAAAGATAGTGTGTGCTAGCTTTCCCTCTTGCACAAGTAAAAACTCATCTCACACATCATTCAACGTGGGTGAAAGCTAGCGTGTGCTATATTTCCCTCCTACACAAGCGCATTTCAAACAAAAAATTATTTTCCAGATTGTCTAACCCAGCATTATCAGTAGGAGAAATATCACATTCATCACACTTGTTCTGTTCAACTTTATCTTGCAAATCTGAGTTGTCCCTACCACACCAATTCTCTACTTCTTCATTCTCAGACATCCATTCTTCATCTTCCTCTAAAAGAGCCAGTAAAACATCATATGACTTGCCCTGCATGTATTCTTTCACAACAAAGACTTCATCATCAAGGTTTTCTGCACTTGTACAATGATGTTCATCATTCTCAAGGATTGTCGAGCCTACATAGTGCCTTTGTTTCTGATCACTCTCACTTGAAATTGTATCGAGCTCTGAGACATAACCATGTTCTTAGACAGAGCATGGTTTTTTTGTCCATGTAATGATAAAAGTAAGCACATAATTGTTCCATGTATTTCATATGCATTGGAAGGTGAGAACCTATGGATACATCATCCTCTCCATCATGATTACACTCCTACAACCTATGGTAATGAGAGCCTAGCATTGTCTTATTTATAGGAGCATTTGGATTTTAGGTCTCTTGGACATTCAAGCTATCAAAATTTCCCAGCATTTGGATTTCCAGCCATTGCATATAACAAGGTAAACAATGATGACCCAACTACAAGCACATAGATGAAGTGAAATGATGTGTGTTTGATCGATGCATAACAATAGGTAGAACCTCAGGTAGAGTATTTATATGCCCCCATTTTCCATCAAAATCAACTAGCAAAAGAACCATGCGGAATACAAATTCTTAACCTGTTGTCTGAACCATTTGTTACAATTTGAGAGGCTGCTAAGCTTTAAGCTTATGGAAATGGACAACTACATGGGGGATAGACTATGATTTATTGTAGTGCATCCATGCTCAAGCCTCTTAGCAAATATTGTTGCCAAACTGTTGCGGATGATGTTTGATCCTTGTCCAATGACTATATATCCCACTTGATTTTATTGTCATCACTTACGAGGAAGAAAGGGTCTGTAATTGCAGTGTTTAAAGGATGGAGGATATGTCAACATTTCCAACAATCCCTTACTTGGAACATTACTCTGTGGGTGTAGGAAAGTCATAGATTATGAAACTGGGTGACAAAGATTCCTATGTAAAGTTCTTGCAAATTTCTTTAAAGTCCAACCCCATGTTCAAGCTAAGCATAGCCACCCTAGGGAAGCATGAATAGGCTTTAGGTATTATTTGTTTTGAAGAATCCATGGATTAGTTTCATCACAAAAACCAAAATGATATTGAAATCATAGTTTCGGTTTGTAAAGTCCTTGTTGCTGCAGAAACCCAAGAAAACATAGATAAAAAATCTCATATCTAATGTGTAAATCCAAACCCAAGAAAACCAGACAAAGATATCTTCAATACCCTTTACCAAGTCAACCAAGACCATGCCCATATTTAATTCACAACTCTTTCTCTCATAAACATACTAGCAAGTTAACAACCCTTTTTGCTACCCAAACTACCTCTAGCTCCACTTCTTTGTATGATTATCCAATAAATGATATAAGTTGGTCCTATCATGATGGGCTTGTGATCTGACCCACCAAAGGGGATGATTTTGGAGAGGGCTCTCAAGCCCAAGAGCAGGAAGGAACTTTGAACCAGAAATCTATCTAATCTGGCAATGATGTGGCCAAGGCCAATACGCTTGTTGGTCCAAGTAAATTTTCCTTTGGAGGGTTTGATCCCAATCAAGAATTAGCTCATCGACCCATTCTCAAATCAGATCTCTAGTCATAGAACCTCCCCTCTTCTCTGACGGATTTAGGACTACATTAAGATCTCCTGCTATGATTATGTTTTCTAAATGCATTCTAATGGCAACTTCCCGAAGAAGCTCCCAACAAAGTTTTCTTTTTGAGAAGAGGACTGGAACGTAAATACTGAAAAGACAGACCTGAGTTTTGGTGGATTTATGGAGAAGCTGGGAAAGGATCCAATGTGTGCACTAATTGGAGGAAACTAGTTTGAATTTGGAAGCGTCCCACAGGGTGTCGATTCCTCCTGAGGCACCTCTGGAGCTAACAATGACCCCTCCACCTTTTTTCCAAAATTTTATACTTGATTGGAGGAATGAGTTTTCCTCCAGCTTGGTCTCCTAGATTAGTAAAAGATTTGGCTGAGATGATCTAACCAGGTCTTCATTGCATCTTCCTTAGTTTTACTAACTAACCCCCTACAGTTCCAGGAGAGCGCAATCATTAATTACTTTTGGGGGTGGGGGGGGCGCCTTTGTGAAGTTTCCCCTGGTTTCTGGTATTTCAAGGATTATTGAGGAATTTGTCTAGCATTGGTTGAGATACTTGTAGATTATCCTTATAAATGGCCTGCTCTCTTCTTTCTTTTTCGGTTTTCCTTCCTCGGGAGGATTTCTTATTGCTAGTCCTGGTAGTTTCGACTTCACCTTATTCATCCTCGAACCCATCTGCTTTAGAGTCTACCTTACATTTCCCCTGGTGCTCTTCTTCTTCTGCATCTAGCTGATGGGTTTCAAGAGAAGGATATTCTTGTCCCACTAGCTCTAGTTGGCTTTCATCTTGGGTTTATTGGACTGCTTCCTCCGCAATGTTCTCTAAGTTGGCGTATCTATCTCCACTAGTTCTTATAGGTTCTTGCACGGATTTCTCTTTGGGGGAGGGTGATTCTTTGGGGTTGGGCGGGTTTTTCTTGCCTTCATTCCTTGGTTATGGGGCTGGCTTATTTTCCTTTGCTTTCTTGGCATGTTGTCATCCTTGGTTTTTTTCTTTTTCTAGTTGGTTTTTCTGGTTTTGGGGACAATGCTTGAGGAAATGCCCATATTCGTGGCATCCCTGACACTTGAATGGGAGCTGCTCGTAGTCTAGTTTTTGAAAGTAAGATCATGAACCCATCGTTAAATTTATGGCCTCTGGAAGGCCTACTTCTAAGTCTACTTATACGTAGATCCTAGTGTAGGCATATTGATCTTTAGGGTCTATTATTTCTATGTATTTCCCCAGGGCATTGCTTATAGTTTTCAGGGAGTCAGTGTTCCAGCAATGGATTGGGAGATTCAGGAGCCGAACCTAGACTAGAACAACATTGGGGATGTCTGTTGAGGGATCAAAATATGGCGTCCATTGGTTCAAATAGATACCTCGTGGCCCCATAAAGTAGGGCTTGTTTCTGAAGACGAGGTCATGATATTATTTGAGGGCAAAGTCGAATAGAAAAATCCCTCTCCCGACCGAGTAGGAGGCAACTGCTTGAGAGATAAGAGGTCTCCAGTTTCTATGGACACAGCTTTTTGTGATTTTTGAAGAAGGCCACAGGCCCGCGAACTACCCGATCAAGGCTCTGTCTACCAGAGAGAGTGACTCGAATAGTTTTTTCTAGCAGGAGAGCGACCTCGGGGATTTCTTCTAGTTTCCTTAAAAACTTAGGAATAGCTCATTTGATCGAATTATTTCCTTGTGAAGTTATCAATTAGGAAAAGGATTCCACTTCAGAAGGGGACACAGAGGAGGAGGGTGGTTGGGAACCACCCGGAGGCAGCCATGGCTTGGAAATAGGTTGCGGTTGACCTAGAAAAACCTCACCAGGGGAGCTCTCGGGTCACGACCATAATACTTTGCTCGTATTGTACTTAATAATGGTATTGACCTATTTTTGATCATTTGTTGGACATTGATAAAAAAATATTATCTTATTATCATATCTATTTTTGTAGCTCCTGGATGGAAACTATCAAATTCTCCAAAGAATCCATAAAACTACAAATTGCATTCTCTATTGAACATTCAAATTGCTACAAACCCTCCTACACTCTTTCAAACAATTTGTGGGTAGTGTTTACATTCTTACATTTAACATAACTAGTAATGACTACAATTTATGCAACCACATTTTATTGACACATTATTTCAAACAATTTGTAGGCAATGTTAACATTCCCACACTTTGCATACATGTATACAAAACCAATTCCCACCTAGCTTACAATCGGCCTCAGTGAAATTGAATAGCTCAGAAGAATTTATAGTGACGATTCTATAGCAACACATAGAAAGGAAATTCTGGAAAGTAGAAATGATGATGGAGATGCTCATATGGATACCATAATCAATGTTCAATTGTGATAAAGTGTAGTCCTGAATGTCTTCTTGTATCAGCCTGAATATGAAGTCTAGGAAGGCGTGACCTAAAGGAAATTTTTAGGATTGTTTTAACACATAGATGACCAGCAGTATAAGGGGAAATTCCAACAATCAATCAGCAGATTTCTAAGTGTGTTTCCATAGTTCATTTGTAGCAGGCAATTGGCATGATTCTAATAAAATTCAGACTTTTCCAGGCACATTTCCAAGGAAGATTTTGTCCAAAAACATAACAGTTGAAGAACATTTTCCCAGTATATAAAATATGGCCTACAAACCCACAAAAATACCATTGTATACAGCGTTTTTTTCATCCCTACATATGCATTAACAATATGGTTGTTGGGAGTATGTTGTTCACATTCTCTTTTGGACAAAATCTACTCTTCTTCTTGCAACAGTTGAGCAAACCGTAAACCTGCAGCAGTTTGCCACAATAATGAAGGGTTAAATTGCTATTACTTACCTAATGCCAGCATGCAACAACATGATGAAATGAAGGGATCATCCCTAGTTGATGACTAGTGGGCAGCTCCATGGGCAGTGGTTGGAGCAATGAAAGCTTTCAGAAACTCATAATCTATTCAAAGTTATGGAACATATGCACTTGGTTGCATGCTCAAGGTGTTCAAAAAAGTTGTTCCTTCAGGGTCATCTTTTGATCTCTTACCTTCATCATATTTTATTTGTAACAGTGGGGATACAAAATCCTTGTTTGAATCAAGAGAAGCACAATCAGGACAATAGACTGCCAGAAAGGAGCTTTCAGTGCTAAGTGGAATAGATATGGCTTTAACCAGTAATGTTCTTGATGGCATTGGAGAATTACATATAGTTATTGCAACTGTAATGGCAACAATGAGGGAATTTCCAAAGATTGATACCATATAGATCTGGGGCTATGTTGTACTTCAGAAAGCATTTCATGCATATATCCAACTAGCTCGACACATGTTCCATTTTTCAAATGATAAGAAGGATGTTGTCTTAGATGTTTCTCATGATTCAAATAATGCTTCCCTATGTTTTCTACAATCTCAAGTTTGTGACTTATTTGAGAATGACCAGAAGGCAAAGTCACTCATGTTGGATGTCTCAACAACTGATCATAGTCACTCATGTTGGATGTCTCAACATAAGTAAAGGAAGATCCACAGACATAGCCAAGGATTTTGCAGACCCATATATGTATAAACCAAAAAATATAAAATTCACACATCCAATAAAACAAAAACAAAGGACTGGAAATATGATCATAATTGAGGAAATCCAAGTCCATGTATGATAAAATCAAAACAAACCCAGAAGAGATATTCTATTAGAGAAGATAAATCAAAAAATTATGAGAACACTGGGATGAAACTCACCACCAAATTTCTAACCATGTCGGTATCTATGTTTTTCCTACAATGCTGATGATAATTTTGATTCTATTGAATTTTTGTTCTTCCTTATTTTGGAAAGATAATCTTCATGAGATTGGTGGTGACATACACCATTTTAATGGAGATGATTGTAATGGTCATTTTTTCCATTGTTAGATGAAGCTTTATTGACACTACCAGAACCATTACATTCAATTTCCCAATGATTACCATCAAAAGAAACCTTGATAGACAAACCACATTTAGGAACTGTCATCATTACCAAGGTATTCATACTATGTACATAGCTCACTTGGGACTTTTGTTCTCTTTTAAGTTTTATCATAACATAGTTGCTTATCAAACTGGAATATCTTATAACCAAAATGAAGTAAGTAATTGGAGAACAGAAAGACACCAGAACTAACCTTGTGCAGGCACTACAAACCAACATATTGGCGATCTATAGTCATCTGGTGATCAAATACTATATTTGCATAGACCACCAACAAAACAAAGAAAAAGCATCAATCATCTTGCATCCTAAAAAAAGTCGACCAGATGCATAAATCTCAGATCCATCTCTTTTCATCTACATAGGTTTGGAATCCATGACTGGTGCATGTTACCTACTAATATATGGGTTCTTTTGCAGCAAAAGAACCATAATCTACTCCATCAAAATGACAGCATAGTAATAAAAAGACAAACTCATTTTTGGTGATAGATGGTAAAGGTCTTTAAGAAAACCTTTAATTGATCTGATTTGAGGTATTCCATTACATCAAAGACAAAAATCTATTGAGGAAAAAGATAATATCATCAAGGAGAATCATCGTGATGAATGTGAAATAATTTAATTCCTATCTCTAATGGATTATGAAAATATTTTTGAAAAAAACTACAGTAATCGGGGCACAAAGTTTCATTTTACCATAGTAGCATGGATCATGAGAAAAAGATTGATTGGCAGGGTTTCCATAACTTTATTCTGATATCACTACCAATCAGAGTAGCAATCATGAAGCTTGACAACAATCCTGAGTAATGATATGTCTGCCAACATTCTGGTCATAAAACGTGTGAAGAAGCAGCTTAAGGCTATCAATAATGCTAGGGTGTAAAAGTGCAAGGTTGGACAAGCTTATGACGTACCTTTGTTAGGATCATTGTTAGGAAAATATGGTTTGTTTCTAGAACAATGAACTTACAGGGAAGATTTCAAAAACGGAGAAGTGGATCAACATCCTTTCATAACCAAATAAAGGGATTGTGTTCTTTAGCTGAATGTCTACCACATGGGAGGCCAAGACAAGACATATGAAAACAAGTGGCTTTATGGACAAGGGATGTTATAGACTATATCCAATGCATTCTAGATGAATCTTGTCAAAATGATGACCCTGTTTCAACACTATATAATAGAGAGAGCTCACAAATGCTCTTGGGAAGCTCTGGTCAGCATCAAGGAGGTGACTCTTCCCAAATAAATACTAACAATGAGGAGCCTTCCTTGTATATTAAATGGTGTTATATGGTGTGGATCCTATATTGGTATTATGAAGAAGGGTTACTCCAATGTCCTCAAGTCATTAAATGGGTGCTTTCTCAGTTACTGGAAAAGGCTTTAAATGACGGTATTGTAGACAAAAAGGATACGAAGAGTCCCATTGAAAGGGATCCTACAAACCGTGAGTTTTCTATAGCATAGTTGGTATCCTCCATTCAGAAACGAGTTGCTAATCTTTCAAAAGATGTCAATCCTATGCTTCTTCCAACAATCAAAGAAAAGTTGTACAGCCCCTGGGTAAAGCTCTCATATCAGGAGATGTGATAAGTGCTTATCACATATCATGATCAATCATGAAACATAAACATGTTTGGCATAGTGTATACCAGGTCAAGTTTCCACATATTGAAATAGAAAAAGTAAATATTTCATCAAAAACTATTTTGGTTTCAATGCACATCTCATCTTAAATTCCATTGCAAAAAAATTTTAAACAGCAATATAATCACTATTCTGTAAATAATACATGAGTAAATGTATTATTTGAGTAGTAGTCGGGTACTTGATAAAAAACACACAATATATTTGTCTTGTTTTATTTTTTCCATTCTCTGAAAATGAATTAGTTCAAGAAGCTAGAGGCACTTTCACAAAATATCACATTCTAAAAGTGCACACATATTAGCCTTACCAAGAAAATCGCATTAGCAGAAGCATGACATTCGACCAAAAAGAACGACAGCCTCATCAACACTGTCGTTTTGCATAAATCTTTTAATCATATCATTCCTTGTGACCACATCCCAGTGATGCATTATGTCAAACACTTTGCGCGCACTATCAATATACCCACATATTTCATACATATACAAGGGAAGTCCCCAGACAGGTATTAGACTATCACACACTCCAAATTATGTCCCCATGAATCTCCTTGCAATGTTCCAGAGTTTCCAAATCAGCACAGGCCATGAGAACATTGTCAAAAGTGAACTGATTCGGCTAGAATGAGGTATAGTTATGCATTTTCCTAGACATCTTCAAGGCCTCTTCACAGTGTCTGTGCTCAACATAAACTAAAATGATATAACCCCGAGAGATTGCATTCTTCTCTTGCATTTTGTCCAAATAGAAACAAGCATCCACAACATTGTCGCACTTGCCATACATAGTCACAAGATTCCTACCCAAAAACATGGTCGGTTTGAATAATGTGAGAATGGATTAGTTTTTCTTCGCTTAGGGTTTTTATCTTAAAGCATCCCTGCGAAAGAGAAGCATAGTCATCAGAGTCTACACCATTCCTTGAATGCAGAATTCACAGGGCCTCTTTTAATCAGACTTTAATTTGCAGATCCTATTTTAATATGTCTTTCTTAATCCCAGACTTTTAAATAGGAAAACAATCTGAACCTAACTTCCTGATCTCAACCAAATCCATGATTTTTAAATTGGAAACCGATTTGAACCTCATTTTACTAACACTCAGCAAAATCCCTAAACACAATAAAGACCAAGCAAAATCTCTTGAAAATACAAAAACATAAATAAACACCAAAATCAATATCGCTTTCTTTCATGCATCTATAAAGCATCCAGAGGGATCAAATTTTTTAAAATGTAATTTTCTTTATCATTTCATTTAATTACGTTGACTTTATTTTTATTTTTGTTATACTTTTTTTTTATTTGAGAAGAATTTAATTTTTCTTAATGTTTAATGTAAAATCTAACATCACCCTAGGTGAGAACATCTCCTCCATAATAGGCTATAGAGAACCTCTCTACTCTTGGTGAAAAAATATGGTTTGTTCATCCCTAGATATACCTACCTACAATTTAATGGACAGTTCAATAGATTCTCACACAACAATCTTAAATCCCTATTGTCATTTGGTACCTCAAGTGTAATAGTACCATTGTTAGTCATGGGCTCAGAGGTGCCCATATTATTTTGTGGAAACCTAAACAATTTTGGTTTTTTATAGAGTAAATTCAAATGATTTCTTCTACATTAGATATTTTTCACTACTTCCAAAACAAGGGCATTGTGTTCAAAGTCACCTTTTACATGTTGGAAACCCCAAAAAAATCATTTGGTTGGTATGCATGTGTGGATTGCTAATTCTAACTACCAAATCATCTCATATAAGTTAAGCATTGACCATCCCTTCTTTTCATTCGACGAATTCTTTGCCTTCATGCTAAGTTTGGTTTTGTTTGATTGTTGCATCTTCCTTGCTGTTGGTGTTTCCTCCTTCATTTGATTGACTTGGTTCCACTCATGCCAATATCTATTGGAATACCCATAATTCTTTGCGGATTGAAGTTTCATTTCATGCAAACGGTGATGTTGTATGTGAGTTGTTTGTTGGGACTTCTTGAAGATTGTTTGTGGGTCCGGTGTAGTGTGGCCAAATCTTGGTTTGCTTCCATATCACTCGGGAAAAATTGAGTTGTAAGTCTATCCAAGCTCATCGTGGGAGGCACTTTAAAACAAACCCTTCTACATTTTAGATGGAGTGTCGAGGATCATTGTGGCTCCCTAGCAAGGCTGACATAAGGATGGTTTCCCGGGTTTTGGCCAGTGTTGGTTGCATGGTATGGTTTGTTGGTTCATTAATGGCCATAATGGTGTGAGTCACTTAGTTATTTGTGGATGGAAGTGTCAATTCATATGATCAACAATGTGGTGAACAAGCTATTTGTTAAGTCCTCCTGAAAATTGGTCATGGATCATTTGTAGGTAATTGACTTTTAATTTTTTTCCTTCTCCACTTGGTAACACATGAGTAGTAATGTTGGGCATGCTCGTCGTGGGAGGCACTTGTAGACAAATCACTTTCCATTCTACGTACATAGAGTTTAAGGGATTTGTTATGGCCGCCTAAGAGGGATCACTTTTGTATGCTTTCAAGGATTTTCGTTGGAGTTAGTTGTTGGATTTGGTTTTTTGGTTGGCTATTGGACAAAATGTTATGAATCCCACCCGCTTATTTGTAGATGGAAGTGTCATTTCAAGAGAAGGGTGATGTGGTAAACAAGCTACTTGTTATTTCCCCCTAAATTTTGGTTGTGGGTCATTTGTAGGATGGTCGGGTTTCAGTTTTCCACTGTCTCACTCAGTAGCACATGAGTTGTACTGTTGGGCCAAGATTATCGTGCGAGGCACTTTAAAAGAAACTGATTTTCAAGATAAGTAGCTCAACACCATTAAATTTTATTCCTAGTTTGGGCATGGTGAGTGTAACATATTCACACATTTGGTGGTGACGTTCTTTTAGAACTCACCATGACCAAATTGGGAATATAATTTAATGGCGTTAAACTAGCTATGATGGTGTTAAAAGCAATAGAAAAACCCTTCTACATTAACTATCTTTTGATACTCCCTTAACAAGGGATTTGTTCACAGCCGGCTTTTACCTTATATAAATATGTCAACTATCATGGATCAAACAATGATGAGATTTATATCCTTGTGTTATGTTGTTTCATTCATTGTTAGCATTGTACTCCTATAATTGTTTTTCTTCCTTTTAGGAAACTACTGCATCGACATATCCCTGTAAACTCATGTCTACACTGGAGACATATCTCAATCCATATCCAATTGTGCCTCATAGATATCTCAATACATGCTTCGCTTCTATCCAGTGAGTCTATCTCGGCTGACTCATGAAATGACTAAGTACATTCACTGCATAGCATATGTCAAGTCTCATGTTAACCAGATACAACAATGATCCAATCAATTGTCAGTATAAATGTGGATCAATGTCATATGAATTAGTAGAATCATTGTTCATCTTATTCAAATCCGTCACCATTCGTGTAGGCATGGATTTGCAGTCTGTCATACCGAACTTCTTCAATATCACTACTGTATAATTTCCTTGACTCGAGAAAATATCATCAGTCCTCTGCCATACTTCTAGTCCCAAGAAGTAGTGCATCATACCCATATCCTTCATCTTGAATTCAGAAGTCAATGCTCACTTGCATTCAACAATAATTCTTTCTGACCCAGTGAAGAATAAGTCATCCACATATAGGACCAAGATAAGGCACTCATCACCAACAATATAATAATATAGGTTTGGATCAAAAACACTCTTGCAGAAGCCCAAACTCATCAAAAATCTATCCATCTTCTCGTATCAAGCACAAGGTCCCTGCTTTAGTCCATACAAGGCTTTCTTCAACCTGTACACACGAGTTTTCTCGTTGTGCATCACGAATCCCTCTAACTGCTCGATGTAAAATTATTCCTTAATATAACCATTGAGAAAGGTTGTCTTTACATCCATTTGATGTAGTTTCCAACCCATGGATGCAGTTAGTGCAATGATAATATGGATGGAAGTGTATTGGGCTACTAGAGAAAATGTCTCCTTATAGTCAATTCCTCCACCTGTGAGAATCCTATGGCTACAAATATCGCTTTGTATTTCTTGACACTTCCATTAGCTGCATGCTTGATCTTATAGATCCACTTGGAAGTTACTGCAGACTTTCCTTCTGGTCGCGAAATAATATCCCACACATCATTTTTCAAGATGGACTAATACTCTTCTACCATGGCATCTTTCCATACCTGCTGACCTATCGCTTATCCATGACAAGAAGGCTTAGTATCAATGATGTAGCTCATGGATGAAAAGTAGCTCAAAAATCTCTTTGGTCTCTTGCTCTCTTGGGATGTGCCTTGAGGAGTTGCATGGCCCTCTGTCTCTTGCAAAGTTTGTTGAGCCCAGGCAATCCTTTTATGGCCTAGTGCAATGTCTCTGGGGATATCAACAGGAGAAACTGGATCAACTAGAACAATGGTTGTCTCCCTCTAAACTGCTTAAGGGAAGAAGGTATTGTCTCTTTCTTCTTCTCAAATAGTTTGACTCCCTCTGAGTCAAGTGACCCCCTCTAAAGTTTGAAGGATAGACATCTTCATTTTTTTGTGTTGCTAACCTGGAGGCATCTCATGTCTTTTCAGATCCTTTACTGACTCTATAGTACTTTGTTGGCCTCCCGTACTAGGATTATAACCAATATGACCTCCCATAGGCATAACAATCAAAATGGCCTCTTGTACTTGGATAATAACCAACTAAGAAAATTTGGACTTCCGTACAAAGGATAATGGTCCAAGACAAGAGGGCTGCCACACCAGGGATAATACCCTTCATTATCAGAAGGAAAGAAACTACATGTTAATCAAATAAGGAAAGTAGTACAAAACTTTTCGTAGTCAACAATTATGTTCAATCTTGTATTTGTTTTTAGAGGAAGTAATCCTCATCTCTCATGTATTCAACTTTCTGAGGTGGATCTAGATCCATGCCAGCAGTGGAAGCTATGATGATTCTACTGGTTGAATGGTATGTTTATTCTTAAGACCATTTCTTTAAATACCTCCCTAACTAGGAGGGAGTGTTGATATTATGGTAGTTGCGGGAGGTATTAACCTCCACATGTAACCCTGACAAGAATAGAATATTCCACGAAGCAGAAAAAACCCTAAAGCATTGGACATAACCCTAGAAGACAAGTCGGCTAAAGGAAATATTTAATATTGAGCTTTTAGCCTCTAGAATGAGAAGTCGACCCAGACAGCTAAGGAGGATCAATATAAATACAGGACACCAGATTTCATTTGACACACACAAATCGCAACTGCAAAAATGTAATAGTGCGCACTGCAAAAACCAAGTAAGTGCACTAGTCTGGAGAGTAGATGTAGCTGCAGCTACTACAACATGTATTCTTGGTTTAGGCTTGGACTTTCTATTGGTTATGGTTTGGACTTTCTTCTTGGTATGTTAACTATGGAGAGTGATGTGCTACCTTGATTGGCTATTAGGCCTAGGGTTTGCTTCCAAAATTATTCTCTGTCAAGGTTAAGGTGCTCGAGGGTGGCTTCGGCCTATGGTTGGGTGACAATATTGTTATATTGTCTATGGTTAAACGAGCACACCTATTCTTTCTCACAAAGACGTCTCTGAGTGAGCTCTTCTTGTCTTAAGTGAGCTATTTTTTTAATCTATTGATATGAAATTGATTATACACTATCAACCCACCATCACTTGTTGATATTTCCTTCCTTTGTTGATGTGGCCTTATAATTAATGTGCTTCTCTACAGCGATTCACTATTTAATAAAATTTGTCACTGTCCTAGCAGGTGTTCAGGGAAAATTTATGTCACCCCTTCCCCCTATTTAACGTTGAAATATGACCATGATAAGCTTCAAACCTTGGTTGGAGAAAATATTGATACATTTGAGATCTTAAGACTACACTTTCAAGACTAGTCATTTTAATGCTATCTCCAATATTACACCACATGTTTTGCTGCTATTTGAATCCTTAATTTGCTAACCACTGGCGTGAAGACCTTCAACAATTAGTTTATCTTCATCAATAACACTTGTAATAGTCTTGACGCATATAGTGAAAAAATCTCAGTCATACATATTATAAACAATTGCGTCACCCTCCATGGCTTCTCCATCTTGCGAGGATATGTCAAGAGAATCACCAGAACTAACATACAAGCTCATTTTATAATCCAAACAAGTGTTTTTTAGGTCTGTTGTGTGTTTTCATGGAAAATCCATCAAAAAATAATCTCTTCTCATCTCGAACTCTCAAAATTTGAACATTTTACTAGTCATAAACACCTCAAGACAAGGGTGGAAGGTTTCAATTCCAATACCAATACCATACCATTGCATACCAATTACAATACCAATACCATACCAATGGCAATGATATGCATACCAATACCAATACCAATACCAATACCATTGCCAATACCATACCATACCATACCAATACCAACACCATTGTCAATACTATACCATACCATACCAATACATTGCTAATACCAATACCAATACCATACAATTGCATACCATTGCATTGCAATGGTATGCATTGACAATGATATGCATACATGGCATGGTATTGACAATGACATGCATACATGGCATGATATTGACAATGATATGCATTGACAATGCATGGAATGGTAAGACAAGGTAATGCATGGCATGGTAAGACAAGGCAATGCAAGGTATGGAATCACATCTTGGTGTTAATTTGGAAGCCAAACTAGAAGCTATTTTCGATGCTACACTAGAAGCAAAACACTAAGCATGATTGGGAGCTAAACTAGGCTCTAAACTAGGAGCTAAACTAGGAGTTAAAGTAGGAGCTAAACTAGGGGCTAAACCAGGAGCTAAACCATGAGCTAAAATAGGAGCTAAACCAGGAGCTAAACTAGGAGCTAAACTAGGAGCTAAACTAGGAGCTAAACCAAGAGCTAAATTAGGAGCCACACCTGGAGGCAAACTAGGCGCTAAACTAGGAGCTAAACCAAGAGATAAATTAGGCACCACACGTGGAGCTAAACTAGGAGCTAAACTAGAAGCTAAACTAGGTGCTAAACCAGGAGCTAAACTAGGAGCTACACCTGGAGCTAAACTAGGCATTAAACCAATAGCTAAACCAGGAGCTAAATTAGGCACCACACTTGGAGATAAAATAGGTGCTAAACTAGGAGCTAAAACAAGAGCTATTTGGGGCATTATTTAGGGAGTTATACCTCAGTTTAGGCGCTAAATCAAGAGACTAATTGGGTGCTAAATAGGGAGCTAAACTGGGCGCTAAAAAGGGAGCAAAACTAGTCGCTAAAGAGGGAGCAAAACCTGGCAATAAAGATGGAGCTAAATTGGGTGCTAAACTAGGTGCTAAATCAGACGCCCAAGTGTACATGTTGTTTAGCCTCGAGTTTTGCGCCATCCCATTGGCCCAATTCATGTCCTCAAATGCACTAAAATCCAACGTTAAACGAGGCTCCACTGACATGTTTTGCTGTAGTGTATACACTATCCAAACGGTTTATAAAATGGGAAAAGAAAGCTTGTATGTGATTGGACAATTAGATGATAACTGTGAGCATATACATATCAATAAACCATAACCTGTATATGATATGTTAGATAACAGAGAATACAAATTGGATATTTATGAATACAAATATACAGTGAATAATACAACTTCAACAAGCGACCTGCATACAAGATTTAGATATAGAAATGTGAATATACATTAAGTGAATTTGTACAAAAGGAGTTAATACGTGTAAATACAACTACACAACAAATAAACAGACACAAAGACCACTGGTGGGCCCCCCAATTAGTCGTGGAACTACTTCATTTCAATAAACAATCACGACCAACGCATTGACTTGTATTCATAAAAATGGATTTACAGAGGTGAATTCAAAAACACGAAATATCATTATGCGTTTTTTTTCTCGGAGAGAGTTCAGTATTTATACAGTTTCAGACATAGCTGAGAGGTCGACCACTGAAAGGGTCAACACTCTCTTACAACTGAAATTCATTAAATCTTGATAACGGACAACATCTTCTTAATAACTTATGTTCTCAAAATAGAGGTCGAACACAACTGTTCGAATCAAAGTAATGAGTTCCACAGCTGGAGGATCCGATTATTGGATTATTGTCCTAAACTAGGGGTTTGTTTTTTGGTCCATCAACTATAATCATGTAATTTAAAGCATTGGACTTTTAGATGTCTTTGTTGAGTCCATGTGATGGTGGAACTACTTTGTTTAGTTATAATGAATGCATTATTTTTATAGTACAAATGCAACATGTAATCCATTGGAAAACACAATGTGCACAAGCTTGATAGTTCACAAAGACCAAAGTTTGTTTGATATCTTTATGACTTCATGGAAACAAAACCAATAATATAGCTAAAAGAAAAGTGACCATGGATTTATGATTATGAAAAGTGAAATATAATCCAATGAAGATAGAGATTTGAGGAAGAAATATAAAGAACACCGTGAACAAAATCACATCACATAGTATTGAACCAATCATAAATTCAATTTGTGAAATTTCATAAATAAGAAAATAAATTTCTTTTTAAAAACATAAAAAATCAATATATGATTTAAACAATACTTTGGAGATGGTTGCAAATTCAAGGTGAATTAATAAGAGGACACTATAGTTCAACTTGTCACTGAAAATTATAGTCCCTGGTGGAGCCATGGAATAACTAGACCAATATTCATTCCATTCATTTTCAATGCATCACAAGGCATGGTGAGCCACGCAGTACCGAGCTTATATCTATTTACCCCTCTCACTTACATGATTTCATGTACCATCATTTTCCATAGGAGAGGTTGCATTGGTGTGACATTAGGTAATTTGAGAGTTGGAGAGTGGTTGGATAGGTTGAAAGAGAAAGATAACACCTAGTGATAGGTGGTGACATTTGAGAATTATAGTATATTGTCTACAATGTGTACATTCATTTTTTACATGGGTTTCAACATTAGGGTTTTCTTGTTCTATTATTCTATGACACTAAGTAACGTGCTCGATTTACTTCAAAACCTAATACACATTTCTTCCTTCCATTGATGCCCATCCTAATTTCTTTGCAACTATATATACCCTTACAAACTACCTGGTTCCATTTGGAGTTCAGTGAATGATTACTTATAGGTATTTAAATTTTTTTAACATTTCTATTCTTTGGCGTTCATTGTTAATTCTATGATAGATTTGGTGGCTTTGAAATCAAAACATTAAGTAATTGTTAGTTATGAAGGTTTTTCTTGCCATGTGGGTGCATATATATCTCTTTCTTCCTCCCTACTTCTACACCAATGCCATATGACTATCACCAATCCTTTAATTTCATGGTGGTGACTTTTGTTTATTTACCTGTATACTCCCTATCAACTATTTTTGTTCACTACAATTGTCTCTTGAGAATAACCTCCTTGTCATTTAAGGCTTTTCATACATTGGGCTATATGTTCTTCTTTAACATGCCCCTTGCAGTTGTAGAAATAGTAGTGGGACATTCTAACATATGTGTGGATTAACGACATCTAATTGAGGGAGGTTGCTAGAAGATTGATAACTGAAATTGGAGGACAAACAATAATTGGAAAATGGTCAAAACGTTGAACATTTAGACCATCCAAAAACATTTTACATATTAAACTTAAAAAGGAAAATTAGGAAAAAATGAACGACCTGGGGTATAGTTTCCACCAAAATAAGAGACTTTTTATCGACGTTGGCTAAACGTTCTACCTTTTGGGTTTTTTTGGTTGGAATCAGACGATGTAAATTGGACAAAATCGCTATATTTTGTTGTTTAAATTTCATTTTTGAATGCATAAATGGATTCAACATGCTGAAAAACCCCGAAGGCTCTTGGATTATACAAGCTTAGCTGCTCAAATATGCAGATTGAACAATTCCTCACTGGATTTCGAGCAAATTCAAACGGAAAAAATCGCCGGAAAACTTCCAAAAAGTAGAATGTTTAGACTACGCTCTTTTTATCTAATAAATTTTGTAGGTGAATCTCTATTTTCCCAATGAGTGAATAGAAATGGTAAGGTTTTATTCACCATGCAATTTTTTTGGGTATAGTTTTCATCAAAATAAGAAACCTTTTATCTAGTACATTTTATAGGTGAATCTTTGGGTATATATTTTTTTGACAATTGAATAATTGGGAAAAAATCTATATTTTTATAATAGGGGAATAAGACCAGCAACGTTTTATTTATAGTTTCCATCAAAATAAGAAAACATTTATCAGGTGAATCTAGTAAAATATTTATTTGACAATTGGGCAATTAGGAAAAATCAACGAATTTGGGTATAGTTTCAGTTGGCATTGGTTCTGAACAAGTCGATGTCCAAGTATTGACTTGGCAGATTCAACAATTGCTCCTGTAGCCTGAATGCGTTGGAGGGCATAAAATGCGTTGGAGGTAGCTGGAAACAAAGGAGATTCTTCCTCGGTTTATCTTGAGGCTTCTATTCAACTGAACATCTCTAGGGATGAAAGTCTGCATGAAAATGGTGGTTGCAGGGGGGCTTGGTCAGGACTTTCAAGATCAAACTCTATCTCTACGGCACCAATTCGACAATACAAGCAATTCAAATGGCTCCTCCCTATTTCAAAGTAGGGGACGGAATGAATGGAATAGAAATGGGGGATGGATATAGTAGGAATGGGTTTCTTGGCTTAGTTCATATTTCACGAGGACTGATATATAATGGGTTACGAACTATTACAATTTTGAGGACGTGGAAAGATTACGAATGGCCAGGAAGGTTGGCACAACAATCAGCGTGAGAGGTTTTGGAGTAGGAGCATCTGTTGTGTATTTGGCACAACATATTTCATCTTCAGCGTTTGCAACATGTTTGACAAAATACCTGAACAGATTTTTGGTTTGACAGAAGTCCAGTTTGCAACATGTTTGAGGAAATAACTGAACATGGTCTGGGCTTGTTAGATTGTTTCAAATCTTTATGAAGTCCCTAGCGAGGTAAACCATCACCCTATAGGTGCAATCTATTGATTCCATCTCCATTTTAAAGAGAAAGGTGTAGCCTATGGAGAGGATCCATGTAGCTCTACAATTGTTGTTCTTCTTTGGTAAGTAGTTAGCAGATTTTTTGTGTGGTTAAAAAAGACATGCTTGCCACAATTTTTTTAATGTCTGTTGGATTCTTCCTAGTACACATATTTGCTGGAAAATTTAAAATAATTTTCTTGCTTTTGAACTAGTGTTTATTTTAATCTAGGTGGGCGTTGGTTTTGTAGGCATGTATGCCAAGAATAGGAATGTTAACATTGTTTGCAAATTGTTTGAAAGAATGCCTCAATGAAATGTTGTTGCATGAATTGTAGTCATTGTTGGTTACATTATGTAAAATACCCTTATTAAACTATAAATAAAATTACATACTTTGGGACCCTTTTGGCACAATACCAAGGCGATCATGTATCTTTTATTTTCTCTCTCCATCAGCATATTTGTAAATGTGTGCACCCTAATTTCTTACAAATCTGCCTTGAATTGATTAACTATCCAAATCACCTCAGATGCATGTTTCAGATTAATAGTTTGATCATGATCTCCAATGGATTTTATGATTTTTGGATGAATCCTTTTCTCTATTACCAACCTTAACAAACATTGAAAATAATGTTGTTAAAGCACCCTCAAATTCTAGAGAATTTGCGTTGTGGACTGGGGTGTTGATTTCAACATTGTGGTCTTCATTATGATTTGTGTTTTTTGTGTCAGCTATAGATTTTTCTCCTAGAGAATATTCAAGTTCTCTTTGATATTCAAAATGGTGAACATATTCCAATAAACTTGTTTCCGTAGATTCTTTATTATAAGATTCACATGAGCTTGGATATTCATCGATGAAGACTAGCAAATACTCTATCTCTCTTCTTATGATTTCACTGCATCCAAAGAAGTCTTCCATTGCTAGTTTTGACCCACAAGGAAAAGAAAGTGACTTCGATACAACTGTTATGAATATAAGCCGAAATCTGATGTTTTCTTTGAAATCAGACATGGTTTCTATTGTTATTTGGGGCTTGGACAATAGTGTTATGAGCTCCAAATTGTTATGAACCCAAGAGACTGCACTAACAACATGTTGATATATCTATCATAATAAATCAAGTGCAGCTAGTTTACTGTAAAAACAACAATAAATTCAGAAATATATTAGCATTTAGCACAGTAAACTTCAGATCTAAGAAACCAATTGACAACAGTTATAAATCTTTTACAAGAACCAAACTATCTTTGAACCTTAAATATTTGTGCAATAGGATAAGGAAAAGTTTCCCTGGCCGACTTTAACAGAAAAATGGGTGCTGCACTTGGCATACATAGTGTCTCATAGACTACCCATCATATTTTATCATGTATTAGGGTATGGTATTTTCATTTGAGAGAACATTTCTAGGTAGAATACAAGATAGATCATTTACAGGATGTATGAACAACAAATTCTTTACCAAAACTAGTCCAATTATATTCACAGGTTGTTCATAATATATAGGCACCCTGCTATGCCCCTTATCTAAGATCAAGTTCATCAAGTCCTCATCAATTTTTGCATTAATACCAATAGAAATTGGTTTTGAAATTGAGATCGTTTGTCTTCTACAGTTTTCTCAGATAACCCCAAAGCCTAAAAAATTATCATTGCTTCATCATGTGTCAGTTCTCCTTTTTTTTCTACCTCATTTCCATGAAAATCCCCAAGTGGTTTCATCACAATTCTATGAACAAAAGAAACATGTCCTTCGTTTCCTTAAATTTACTATTTGCATTTGATGCTAAGGGGAGTTTGAAGGCTTATTTGTTCTTGAACTCTCTACCCATATGACCATATTCATGGAAGGAATTGCATTTTGAATAAACACTAACCATCTGAATTATGTTGATAGTTTCTATGAACCCCTTTTTGACATCTATCTTGATACAAAGCCTTGTGTAAGAGAACTATCATGCCTTTGGAAATGTTCTATCCATACATTGCCAAATATTGCTCAGAAAATATTAAATATATGTCTTGCTTTTGCTGAAATACAAAGGTGATGTATCCATATCCATAAAGAAAAAAAAAGCCTAAAGGGCATTGTAGCATCAATGGAAGCGAGATTTTATCTAGCAAAATTTCTAGGAATTTGTGATTCGACCAATGCCCCATGAACTTATCGATCATGGCCTTTTCTGCAAGGACCACTGCCTTACCTTGAGGACAATTTTCGTGGCCTTATGCTGGGGGGAAGTTTCCAAATAACCATGGAAAAAGGGTTTGCTTGCAAGGAGACTTGTTGATAATGAAGGTCAACACCCTCACCATGATAACCCATTGCGCTATCAACCGTTTCCAAGATTGAAGTCACATCCATGTTTACAATGATTTCCTCACAAAGTATTGAAACCAAGGGAGTTACAAGAGCTCCCTTTTGTCAGAACTTTGTATCATTTCCATAGTTGGGGCAAAGATATCTGATTTTTTATTTAATGCTTCTGTTCAAAATTAAATTTCCCTATCAGCAAATAGTCTAGCTATCAAATAATGTGAGTTCTATTGTGGTTCCATTATATGTTAATTAGAATCCAATTATGTATACTAATTTTGATGATCGCACAACAAAAACATTACTCACCAGATCTTGAATTTATAGCTATAGATGGAACACAAGATGATAGATTTCTTCCCAAGTTTTAACTAGCGGCTTAGAGTTTCATGGCATTTGCAGCCCATGTTTGTCATGCATTCTCTTTCATGTGTTTCTTTTTTTTTGGTTGAGAAGCCTTTTGCATTGCTTTTTGTGAAAGTGCTTCCTTTTAACTAAGGAAAGCATTACAACTGGCCCAAAGAAGTCAGGCACTAGAGGAAACCCACTTGCATGGATAAAATTGCCCTTGAGGATGAACCTCTTAACATAAGCACTTTCATTTTGCTAAGCTACTGTGACAGGGGGTATTCTTCCATCAAATCACCCAGGTATTGCACCTAGCACCAACCACTTATTAATATTTCTCGGGAAATTGAACCTTGGTTGGTGGCCCCACATACCACTGTATACACCTTTGAGCCAAAACTCCATTGGCATTGGTACTATGTTTGACACACTCGAAGAACACCTTTTTTTTTATTGTCTAGCAATGTTGACTCAGTCCCTTAGTTGTATATGGAATATTTGCAAGCAACATTTATGTTGACTATCTTTTGGTTATCTTTGGACATCAACATATGTTCCTCTCTTTTTGTGAAACTTTAAAAGTCCATATCTTGTAACCTTGTTTAACTATTTTATCATTGAAAAACCATTTCTTTTTAAATTTAAAATACTTAAGACATATAGTGGGATACCTATTATGTTGTGGCATATTTGGATCTTATATATGTTGGTAGTATATTTTTATTCTTATTGAAAGTCATAATTGTACATTGTTTTGGAGAAAGAATAGCACAAAAGAAGCATGGTGTAAGGAATACCCTGGTAAAGATCTAGACCACAAATTACTGAATTCTGATGTAGCATGTTTCATAAGTAAGGTATGTTCTTTATATCCTCTCTCAACCATATTGTTTAATCTTTTGGGTCTATTTAATCATAAGGGGTACAAAGGAAGATGTTGTAGATTGTCATCCTGTCTAACTTGCATTTTATGGTCTTAAGGGATCTATTGACTTTCTTGAGAGAGAAGAATTTATGAGGAAAGTTCTTTAGACATCTTGAATATGCAAGGAAACACCATGTTGTATACACGGTTTATTTAACTTTTAATCCTGTATGTTGTAGAGAAAAGTAAAAATTATTGTATGTGCATCATACAGGTATTTAAGGATGGGAGTTAACTTCCTGTTGCTATTGCAATTACAAGTTTATATTGTAGAAATTTTTCTATATATTAATCTATATTGAAGCAAGCCTTGGCTTGCACAAACTACTCTTTCAAATAGAGTAATTGAATAGACAAGTTTTGTGAAGATGGTATTTAAATAATATATATATATATATATCATTTTGCAGCATTGATGTTGTTGGAAAGCTCATGTTTGGACTTATTAGTTTTACAATTACTTTTATCTTTAGCATCAAAATAATCCGATAAAATTGGAGCTAACTTAGTTGTTTGGGGACGTTTTTTGTTAATAGTAGACAGATTTTTAATTCTCTGTTATATATGCATGTGACCCTTGGACCTATGTACACTTGTGCATAGGAATGCTCAATACATGGTAATATGTTTGGAGTAGATTTGTTGGATTATATGGTAATATGTTGGTAATACCCTCATACATGATAGAATCCGATGGAAACATTGCAATTTTGCAAACTCTGAAATGGTGAAAAATGTTGATTGCATAGATAATATGATTGCAAATTTCCATTGATCAGAACTCTATTTTCTTTTGTTTTTTTAGGCAACAAGCAAGTTTAGCAATAATGGTTGAACCATTGGATCTTTGAAGTGGTAATGCAGTTGCTTGAAGCATTGAGAGTCTTGGTTGAAGTCCTTTCTATTCTTTTTGCTCTGGCTGTCATGATCATTCAAATCATTTGGTAAGATGATATAGGTCGTTGCTACAGTTTCACCACAAAACACAGTCAGGAATAAATATGGGATTTTAAAAGACTATTGGACTTATCCACTCTAATTTTCTACCTCGACAGATTAAGTTGGCAACTGTTATTTTAACCAAAATCTGTATGGCTTTTATTGTGTAATATTGGGCTATCTTTGACTAGTATAGAGCCAAGAATAGTTCTATCTTCCTCTATTCCATTGTAGCCCCAATCCCCTTCATGTTTTGAAAGTCTTTAATCAGGAAGAGCACATTAAAATGGAATACTTATTAAAATTGTATGATCACTGCCAGTTAAGCTTTTGTCTAGTAATCTGCAATGGTTATCATCTTTGGCATGTTATTTTTTGGAAAACTGATATACTTATTTTGATGTTGATTTCCATATAGTGAGGTGGAAAGTTAATTTCTTTATCAGTTAAACCTATTTCCAACAATTTGTTAGCTATCTCCACTCATTGTACATTCTTAAGGGTATATTGGGACCCATGTGAATCTTTCATCTTGTGATCAGATGTATAATTGTACTTTATTTATATTTTATAAGTGGGTTTATTACAATTCCAGACAAGTTTTGTTTAGTGAAAAGTTTCTAAATCCTCACTGTTTGGAAGGCAACAAATTGTACCAGTTTTAACCAATGCTAGACAAAGTGCAAAAATTGACAAGTCATTGTTTTGCAACAGGTGTAGAAATTGGCTTGAACAATGTATGGTAAGTCTGAAAATTGCCAAGTGCTCAAAATCTAGAACTCTATGAACACCTAATACAAAGTTTATGCTAGTTCCCACCTAATTTTCCTCCACATGGAACAGAAGTTGGTCTTAGACCTTGATTTGTAGCAACACAAACTGTAGAAAATAAAAAGTTGCTAGCTTCTGGGAGGCATAAAATATATCCAAAGTTTGTTTGGAGCATACTTACATCCATTGGAAAGATCTTTTAGAGTGTTATACCTCATATTGTATAAGGTTCCACATTTTGATTTTCATCACATTTGATGGAGTTTGGTGGTGGTTCCTTGGAGATTTTGATGGACTTGGGGGAGATACACCTTCATTGAGCTTCTTCTCTTCTTGGCATTAGAGACCCGTGGTTGATGAGCTTCATTTCTATTCTTGGTGGATGGTCATGGTTTTGGTGCTATTTTCATTGCCTCATAATGCACGTTGAATCATTCAAGTGAGTTTATAATATTTTTATGGAATGTGATCATATTCCTGGTATTATTGCTTTCACCATAATAAAAATAGTTGCCACATTTGTTCAACACAAACCAAAAGAATGTCTGAAATTGAAGCCATAAACAGTTGCAACAATTCGTATTATCTTCTGAAACATAGAATACTTGCAATGTTCTTCATCCTTGATGTCTGGAAGATTTTATTTTTTGATCAAAATTGATGTCTAATACTATCCAGGATGATGTCTAACATCAACATTGAAAACATAAAAGGAAGGCTATTTACACAAATATGCATATATCTATCATCAAACACACCCTTTAAAAATATCTCTTTGTTGGGCATTCTTTCACAGGGTAGGTCGCTCTGCATTCTGCCTCGAAGGGTAGGATATTTCCACTTCAATGTCAATAGATCCTAGCTTCAACTGGTTGTTGATTTATTCCAAATTCAGTGGAGCCAAAACATCATCTATAACAGTTCTGAAAATTTCCTCAAACAATTTTGGTGCATTTTCACTAGCATCTAAACAAAGATTTTACCTTTTTCAGTTTCCTACACTAGTGTAAAAATATTCTTCCAAACATCAAATAGACCCCCTTCAACCAACACAACAACTGCACCATTTACAGCATATCTCATTGCATTACCCTTAGACAAGTTCCCAAACATGTTCTCCAAATTCAAATAGGTTTCCATAATTTCCATTAGCAAAGGACCATATTTTTCATCTATGTTAGAATCAACCTCAATCTTCGGTCCAAACTTCTCCCTTAACTCAGATTTCCAAAATCACCTAGGAAAATTACACTCTGGTAAATACACTTTCAAAGTATGTCCCAATTGTACCCATTCCAAGTATTCACAGATAAGTGAAATCAAAAGTTTGCTTGATGGAGAGGCATGAAGTTCTGAGGTGACAACTAAGGAAGCTCATTGGGTTGTCTATGCATTCATCCCAAAGGCTCTAAATCTTTCAAAGATTCATGCTCTGGCAAATACAAAAGAAAATGAACTTGTTGATGTGTTCCCCATTGTGGAGACATAGCTATACAACAAATTTCCTTCACCTGTGGTTTGTATGGAGGGATTATACCATAAATATTTATATTGCACCAAAAGGAGACCAAATCGTTGTAGGTGAATTTTAAGCTTGTTCTATGTAGACATCATCTTCATCCTTGTTACAACATTCCATATGAGCCACAACCATCATTAAACGGGGTATTGATATGTGTATATTAGATATAAACATGAAATACCACAGGGTTATCACAATTTTATGTCATCATGCTTTACTAGACTAAAGACTACCAATCTGCTTTCAGACTTAGTTTACAACAAGAAGTTGATTGTTTACGAGCAAGGTTAGAGCGTGGCTGAAACTTCTTGAAATTTATCAAGGCATGGATCAAATGTTTCAAGGAAGTGATTTGGCATATCCCCTGGACATGGTCAAAGGTTCAGTATTTTATGCCTTTTGCACAACAAATCCATAATTTGAGGTAGCAAGTTAGCATTCTTCGAGGAGAAACCACAGGGGTATTGCTCTCTTTTCTCTGAGTACTATTGTTGAAGGATATGAATGTAATCATAGTCTAACTTAATAAAGAGGGAAATCCAACATGCACTAGCTTTCCCCCATGGTGGAATGATGTTGTTCAAGATGCACTTGTGCTTGTGCAAGAGTGAAAACTAGCATGCGCTAGCTTTCCCCCACGGTGGGATGATCTCCGAGATGAGCTCATGCTTGTGTAATAGGGAAAGCTAGAACACGCTAGCTTTCCCCCACGGTTGGATGATGTTGTTCGAGATGAACTCGTGATTGTGCAAGAGGGAAAGCTAGAATGCGCTAGCTTTCCCCCATGGTGGGATGATGTTGTCCGAGATGAGCTTCTGCTTGTGCAAGAGGGAAATCTAGCATGAGGAAACTTCCCCCCACGGTAGGATGATATTTTTCAAGATGAGCTCGTGCCTGTGCAAGAGGGAAAGATAGCACACACTAGCTTTCACCCACGCTGGTATGATGTTGTTAGAGATGAGCCCGTGCTTGTGCAAAAGAAAAATCTAGTATGCCCATGGTGGGATGATGTTGTTCGATATGAGCTCGTGCTTTTGCAAGAGGGAAAGCTAGCACACACTAGCTTCCCCCCACAATGGGATGATGTTGTCCAAAATGCACTCGTGCTTGTGCAAGAGGGAAAACTAGCATGCTTTGCCCCACGGTGTGATGACGTTGTCTGAGATGAGATTGTGCTTGTGCAAGAGGGGAAAGCTAGCATGCGCTAACTTTTCCCATTGTGGGATGATGTTGTCTTAGATGAGCTTGTGCTTATCCAAGAGGGAAAGCTAGCATGCGCTTATCCAAGAGAGAAAGCTAGCATGTACTTGTCAAAGAGGGAAAGCTAGCACGCGCTAGCTTTCCCCAATGATGTGTTGATGTTGTCCGAGATGAGATCATGCTTGTGCAAGAGGGAAAGCTAACATGTGCTAGATTTCCCCTATGGTGGAATGATGTTGTTAGAGATGAGCTCACACTTATGCAAGAGGGAAAGCTAACACACGCTATCTTTCCCCCACAATGGAATGATGTCTGAGATTAGCTTGTGCTTGTGCAAGAGGTAGCTTTACCCCATAATGGGATGATGTTGTCGAGAAGATCTCATGCTTGTGTAAGAGGGAAAGCTAGCACCCCTAGGGTGGAATGATGTTGTCTGATATGAGCTCATGCTTTTTTAAGAGGGAGAAATAGCATGAGCTAGCTTTCCCCCACGATGGGATGTTGTCGGAGACTTGCTCGTGTTTGTGCAAGAGGGAAAGCTAGGACACACTAGCTTTCCCCCATGGTGGGATGATGTTGTTCGACATGAGATCATTCTTGTGAAAAAGGGAAAAATAGCACGTGCTAGCTTTTCCCCATGATGGGATGATGTTGTCCGAGCTGAGCTCGTTCTTGTCCAAGAGGGAAAGCTAGCACACACTCGCTTTCCCCCATGGTCGAATGATGTTGTCCGAGATGAGCTCGTGCTTGTGTAAGAGGGAAATCTAGCATGAGCCAACTTTCCCCCATGGTGATATGATGTTGTTCAAGTTGAGCTCGTGCTTTTGCAAGAGGGAAAGCTAGCACATGCTATATTTCACCCACTCTGGTATGATGTTGTTTGAGATGAGGTCATGCTTGTGCAAGAGGGAAATTTAGTATGCCCACGATGGGATGATGTTTTCTGAGATGAGCTCGTGCTTGTGCAAGAGGGAAAGCTATCATGCGCTAGATTTCCCACACAGTGGGATGATGTTGCCTGAGATGTAGTTGTGCTTGTGCAAGAGGGAAAACTAACATTTTTCCCCCATGGTGTGATGATGTTGTCTGAGATGAGCTTGTGCTTGTGCAAGAGGGGAAAACTAGCACACTCTAAATTTTCCCATTGTGGGATGATGTTGTCTTAAATGATCTTGTGTTTGTCCAAGAGGGAAAGCCAACGCACACTAGCTTTCCTCAATGATGCGATGATGTTGTCCGAAATGATCTTTTGCTTATGCAAGAGGGAAGGCTAACATGCGCTAGCTTTCCCCTATGGTGGGATGATGTTGTCAGAGATGAACTTGCGCTTGTGCAAGAGGGAAATCTAGCACATACTAGATTTCCCCCGTGATGGAATGATGTTGTTCGAGATTATCTCGTGCTTGTGCAAGAGGTAGCTTTACCCCACAATGGGATGATGTTGTTTGAGATGAGCTTGTGCTTGTGTAAGAGGGAAAGCTAGCATGCACTAGCTTTCCCCCGGGGTGGGATGATGTTGTCTAAGATGAGCTCATGATTTTGCAAGAGGGACAACTATCACGAGCTAAATTTCCCCCACGGTGGAATGTTGTCAGAGACGAGCTCGTGTTTGTGCAAGAGGGAAAGCTATCATGCACTAGATTTCCCCCATGGTGGGATGATGTTGTCTGAGATGAGCTCGTGCTTCTGCAAAAAGGAAAACTAGCACGCACTAGATTTTCCCCATGATGGGATGATGTTGACCGAGATGAGCTCCTGCTTGTGAAAGAGGGAAAGCTAGCATATGCTCGCTTTCCTCCACGGTGGGATGATGGTGTCCGAGATAAGCTCATGTTTGGGAAAGAGAGAAAGCTAGCATTCTCTAGCTTTCACCCACAGTGGGATGATACTTTTCGACATGAGTTCATGCTTGTGCAAGAGGGAAAGGTAGCACGCCGTAGATTTCCCCCATGGTGGGTTAATGATATTCGAGATGATCTCTTGCTTGTGCAAGAGGGAAATCCAACACGCGCTAGCTTTCCTCCATGGTGGGATGATGTTGTATGAGATGAGATCATGCTTGTGCAAGACATAAATCTAGCATGCGTTAGCTTTCGCCCATGGTGGGATATAAAATGCTAACTTAAATACAATTCATTCCATTGGTATATCAATTAACACATGGTGGCATGTTGGCTGGCCACTTCTTGCCAAGTCATTCTCCAACCCGGAGCTCATGAGGTCGACTCTTGTTAATAAAAATGTTTTTAACCATACATCAAGTGACACGTGGCACCCAGAGATTGGGCCACGTCAACAAACCATTAACCACCAATGGACACGTGGAAAACAACCATTCGACCTCACCTGCCAAATGTCACATGCTGATTGATCCACATCATCTTTCGTACGTCTGCCCTGTCATCCGCCGTAAGCTTCTGACATCATCCCGTGCCACGTGTCACCCTTCCAATGGTGACATGTGTCACCTCGGGATTGGTCCAACTGTATGTCCAAATGTCCAAATTTACCTGCCACGTGTCACTACTTGGAGCCGCCACATGTCGCCTGTACAGACCTACCACATCAGTTGTATGGATCTGCCACATCAGCGTACGGACTTGCCACGTCAGCATCTGTACGGACTGTATGGACTGCACAGTCAGCAATTTTTTTTTTTTGCCTGTTTGACTTTTCGGACAGAATGCGATATCTTCTCCATACGGAGTCCGTTTGACAAAGTAAATATACCACCGGAATCAGGAAGATTAGACAGACGCAATGGCATAGGTTTCATCGCATTCCGAGCACTTTCATTTTTGATCATTTTTCAAGCCCTGTCAGGCTTCTGGATCCAATTTTGGATCACACCTCCCCACAATAAGACCTTTTGGTCCCCAAAAGGTTACTGACTAGTCAACAAGCTCGGGATAGGCCACTGGGCTTGCTCTCTGTCTCTGAACTCTGTCTTGTGCACCTGTCTCATCAAGATCAACTGTAACAAAATCATGACAACTGACAGTATATTGTTAGCCATTTGAACCCTGTTACATCTTACTGAAGCTACTATCATCCATGTAGAAAACATTGCTAATGAAAACATCAAAAAGACGACTGCAAATGAGCTGATATACTTGAAATATCTGCACGACATGAGCTTATCTTGAAGCAACTTATGATTGATTTTCCATTCAACAACCATGTCTTGTTCTTGCTTAAGATCAATTACTTCATTTGAAACAATTATTCATTTGTTTCATGCTTGCACTGCATTCGTGAATTGTTCCAATGTTTGAAGTGTTTTATTTGCTTTAACATGATGAGCATGAACCACATAATCATGACCTGCTTTAGTGAATTGATATTGATTCTTTGTCCTATAGAAGATTGCCTTACGATCATACAAGTACGGACTACCTAAGATCATTTCACATTCTCTTAACGACACAACATCACAAGTTACTTCATCCACATACTTAGATGAAATTGCAAATTTGATTGTGCACTGCTTTGTTATGTGCATCTGATGATGATTGCTTACCCATTTAAGTGTGTAAGGCTTATGATGAGTTTGTGTTTTTAATCCCAATTTCTTAACCAATTCTTCTGAAATTAGATTAGATTGAGATCCACTGTCGATTAATGTGTCTATCTTAGTGTGTCGCATGATTACCCTTATATGAAACAACTTATTTCTACAATCAATATCTTCACCATTTTTACCTGTCATACCAACCAATGAGATCTTTGACTCATCACCTGAATCCGATCCCAAGTCTGTGGGTTTTGATGTCGTTGCCACTGTTTGCATTCCCTTCTTTTCTTTGAACCATTTTGGCCTCTTCTCGGGATGCAACTGCCAACATCTTTCCTCATCATGTCCCTCTTTCTTGCAATGCTTGCAAGAGGGCTTTCCTTCCTTCTTTGTCACTGCATTTGCATTCTTGCCATTGTCATGCCTTTTCCTCTTGTCCTCTTTCCTCGAAGATGACGATTCCCCTGACACACCTGCTTTCCCTACTTCAATATATGTATCTTGAACAGAAACCTCATCAAGGTTAGTGGGTCCAAACATGAAAACAATGTTTCTAATATGCGCAGGAAAACCTCCTATGTACTTCATAAGGGTTTCTTGTGCTTGCAAAGGAATATCTAACATTAATGCCATTTTTCGAAAACCATCGGTGTATTCTTGCAATGTTTGTCCTTTTCTTAGTTTTAAAGATTGCCATTCAATTAGTGCTTTTTCTTTATAACCCAAAGGAGAGAATTGTGTTCCTTTTTGTAGCTTGCTTTGCCACCAGATAAGAGTTGTACCTGCAAGTCTCAAAGGTTCCAACTTGATTTGTGTGGCCTCATCCTTGATCTGTTGCACATTGCAGTATACCTCCATCTGCCTGATCTAGTTATCAAGTTTTTCTGCATTTACTTCACCATCATATATGGGCAACTCAAATTTTACATCAAGTTTTAACAATGGCATTTCATGTTTATTCTTATAAACATTTTTCTTTCCACTAGATTTAGAACTTGAACTTGAATAAACAGAAGGAGAAGAAGGAGGTGTTGATGGAGGTGAAGGAGGAATCTGAGGATGGTCCTCTTCCTCTTCACTTTTTCCCTTTGAATAATCACCCAAAACTGGTCGCTTCCATTCCAAGTAATCTTCGTACAAAACTTTCACCATCTCCAACATAGCAAGAAATGTTTTCCAGAACTCTTTCTCATCTTGAGAAATCCCTTCTTCCGATGCCATCTTCTCGCTGTGAGAAGCTCTCTTTCTCAATCCAATAAATGGATTCTCTGCAACAAGTTTGCCTTCACCATGCTGTAGATTTTCCCTGGTTAACATGCAAAACTCAAATCCAAACGTCAACTTGCTCTGATACCACTTGATCCACCGGATCTTTTAATGACTTATGGTTGAGTTTTAATTTTGCATGCGTTAATTAACCATTTGAGAAAACTTAGTGAAGAATGAGAAAAGAAGAGGAATTATAAAATCCATATACATATGTGCAGATCTGAAATGCAATAATAGACAACAAACCATAACACGCAGATTGATAATGGAGTTCGACACAACTTTGCCTATGTCTCCGGGCCTTTTCTCTGTGGGGGAGGCTTCTTTATTTCTGTTCAAAATCTCAAAAGTACATTGCTACAATTCCAAATGGCTACAAGACTGATCTGGTCATGTTCTTCCAGATCTCTAAAACCCTGCAAAGAAAATGGCACACAAAACGGACGTCCGGAGCTCCCAGAAATGGTGCGACAGCGTCTCCTCCTCAAAAGTTTCTCTGCCTCAAAATGGATTTTAGCTTGATTTCCCTCTAGTATAACCTTTCTCTGACTTCTCTAATGGCTTTGGAGCGGCCAAAAACCCCTATCTGGGCTCTTTCGGCACCTCAATCGGTCGAAAAACGAAGAAGTTATGCCTCCTGGAAGTTTTCCCCTTCAAGCTTTCTCTCACTCGTGCTACAAAACGCACTCTTCTTCATTGAACCTGGCTCACACGCATATTTAAGTGAAAAAACTTGGCCAACGGTGCAAACCATAGAATGGTTAGGGTGACTCCAACCCCTAACCGCCTAGCACCTGGGCATATGGTGGCATAAGACCGTGCGCTATCACAAGAAGGGCTTAAAACCCGTTGTAATTGTTAACTCCCCTCGCGCTCTTGTTAGGGTCACATGGCACAAAGGCATATGACCGAGGTTCCACACTGTCATACCAACACCCGCACGTACAAGTTATAATATGGTCATATGTTTTAAATGGTGCACGACCAAGGGCTGGGGCTAAGCCCCGGCCCGATCGCGGCCCGAACCATTCCCAAACGCTAACTTAAATGCAATTCATTCCATTAGTATATCAGTTAACACATGGTGGCGCGTTCGCTGGCCACTTCTTGCCAAGTCATTCCCCAACACGGAGGTCACGAGGTCGACTCTTGTTAATAACAAAGTTTTTAACCATACATCAAGTGACACGTGGCGCCCAGAGATTGGGCCACGTCAACAAACCATTAACCACCAATGGACACATGGCAAACAACCATTCGACCTCACCTGTCAAATGTCACATGCCGATTGATCCACGTCATCTTCCATACGTCTGCCCTGTCATCCGTCGTAAGATGTTAACGTCATCCCGTGCCATGTGTCACCCTTCCAGTGGTGACACGTGTCACCTTGGGATTGGTCCAACTGTACGTCCAAATGTCCAAATTTGCCTACCACGTGTCACTACCTGGAGCCGCCACGTGTCACCTATATGAACCTGCCACATCAGCTGTACGAACCTGCCACATCAGCATACAAACTTGCCATGTCAGCGTCCGTACGGACTGTACGGACTGCACAGTCAGTGAATTTTTTTTTGCCTGTTTGACTTTTCAGACAGAATGCGATATCTTCTCCATATGGAGTCCGTTTGACAAAGTAAATATACCATCAGAATCAGGAAGACAAGACGGACGCAATGGAATAGGTTTCGTCGCATTCTGAGAACTTTCATTTTTGAGCATTTTTCAAGCCCTGTCAGGCTTCTGGATCCGATTTTGGATCAATTCGCTAGCTTTCACCCACAGTGGGATGACACTGTTCGACATGAGTTCGTGCTTGTGCAAGAGGGAAAGGTATCACACACTAGATTTCCCCCACGGTGGGTTGATGATGTCCGAGATGATCTCTTGCTTGTGCAAGAGGGAAAGCCAACACTCGCTAGCTTTCCTCCATGGTGGGATGATGTTGTATGAGATGAGATCGTGCTTGTGCAAGATGTAAATCTAGCACGCGTTATCTTTCACCCACGGTGGGATGATTTTGTCCGAGATGAGCTCATTCTTGTTTAAGAGGGAAAGCTAGCACCCACTAGATTTCCCCCACGGTAGGATGATGCTATCCAAGATGAGCTCGTGCTTGTGCTTATGCAAGAGGGAAATATAGCACGCACTAGATTTCCCCCATGATGGGATGATGTTGTCCAAGATGAGATCATCCTTGTGCAAGAAGGAAAGCTAGCATGTGCTAGCTTTCCCCAACGGTGGGATGATGTTGTCAGAGATGAGATTGTGCAAGAGGGAAAGCTAGCACAAGCTAGATTTCCCACACAGTGGGATGATGTTGTCCAGTGGGATGATGTCCAAGATGAAATCGTGCTTGTGCAAGAGGGAAAGATAGCACATGCTAGCATTTATCCACGGTGGGATGATGATGTCTGAGATGAGCTCATGCTTGTTCAAGAGGGGAAGAACACACACTGGCTTTCCCCCACGGTGGAATGATGTTGTTCGAGATGAGGTCATGCTTTTGTAAGAGGGAAAGATATATTTCCCCCATGGTGGGATGTTGTTGTCCGAGATGAGCCCGTGCTTGTGCAAGAGATAAATCTAGTACGCGCTAACTTTCCCCGACATTGCAATGATGTTGTCCGAGATGAGATCATGCTTGTGCAAGAAGAGAAACTACCAAACTTTTTCTTACCCCCACAATGGGACGATGTTGTCCTAGATGAGCTCATGCTTTTGCAAGAGGCATGTGCTAGATTTCCCCCATTGTAGGATGATGTAGTCCGAGACTTGCTCGTGCTTGTGTAAGAGGGAAAGCTAGTATGCTATCTTTCCCCCACAATGGGATGTGGTTGTCCGTGATGAGCTTGTTCTTTTGAAAAAGGGAAAGCTAGTATGCGCTAGATATCCCATATGGTGGGATGATGTTTGAGATGAGCTCGTGCTTATGCAAGAGGGAAATCTAGCATGTGCTAGCTTTCACCCACGGTGGGATGATGTTGTCCGAGATGATCTCATGCTTGTGCAAGAGGGAAAGCCAACACATGCTACCTTTCCCCCATGATGGGATGATCTTGTTCGATATGAGCTCATGCTTATGCAAGAGGGAAAGTGAGCATGCACTATATTTCCCCCACGATGGGATGATGTTGTCCGAGATGATCTCGTGCTTGTGCTAGAGGGAAAGGTAGAACGCACTAGATTTCCCCCATGGTGGGATGATGTTGTCCGAGATGATTTGTTTCTTGTGCAAGAGGGAAAGGTAGCACGAACTATCTTTCCCCCACAATGGGATGATGTTGTTCAGGATGAACTCGTGCTTGTGTGAGAAGGAAATGCTATGTTTCCCCCATGGTGGGACGATGTTGTCCAAGATGAGCTCGTGCTTGTACAAAAGGTAAAGCTAGCATGAGATAGCCACCACGGTGGGATGATGTTGTTTGAGATGAGCTTGTGGTTGTGTAAGAGGGAAAGCTAGGACGAGGTATCTTTCCCCCACGATGGGATGATATTGTCTGAAATAACCTCGTCCTTCTTAAAGAAAGAAAATTAACACACACTAGCTATCCCCCATAGTGGGATGACGTTTTCAGAGATGAGATCATCTTGTGTAAGAGGGAGAACTAGCACGCGCAAGCGTTCCCCCATAGTGGGATGTTGCTCGAGATGAGATCGTGTTTGTGCAAGAGAGAGAGATAACACTCTCTATTTTTTCCCCATGGTGCAATGATGTTTTAGATGAGCTTGTGTTTGTGCAAGAGGGAAATCTAACACACTCTAGCTTTTCCCCATGGTGAGATAGATGAGCTTGTGCTTGTGCAAAATGAAAAGATTGAAAATGCTAGCTTTCTCCCACAGTGGGATGATGTTGTCAAGATGATTTCGTGCTTGTGCAAGAGGCAAAGCTAGCACATAGTAGATTTCCCCCACGATGGGATGATGTTTTCAGAGATGAGCTCATGCTTGTGTAAGAGGGAAAGCTAGCATGAGCTAGATTTCACCCACTGTGGGATGATGTTGTTTGATATGAACTCATGCTTGTGCAAGAGGGAAAGCTAGCACGAGCTAGCTTTCCCCATGGTGGGATGATGTTTTTCTAGATGAGGTTTTGCTTGTTCAAGAGGGAAAGCTAGCATGCACTAGCTTTCCCCCATGGTGGGATGTTGTCCGAGATGAGGTAATGCTTGTGCAAGAGGGAAATCTAGCACAAGCCAAATTTCCCCCACAGTGGGATGTTGTTGTTCAAGATGAGCTCGTGCTTGTGCAAGAGGGAAAGCTAGCACATGCTTTCTTTCACCCACACTGGTATGATGTTGTTCGAGATGAGTTCATGCTTGAGCAAGAGGGAAAGCTAATATGCCCATGGTGGGATGATGCTGTTCAAGATGAGCTCGTGCTTCAGCAAGAGGGAAAGCTAGCATGCATTAGCTTTCCCCCACAATGGGATGATGTTGCTCGAGATGCACTCGTGCCTGTGCAAGAGGGAAAACTAGCATGCTTTCCCCCACGGTGCAATGTTGTTGTCTGAGATGATCTTGTTCTTATGAAAGAGGGGAAAGCTAGCACATGCTAGATTTTCCCATTGTGGGATGATGTTGTCCTAGATGAGCTTGTGCTTGTCAAAGAGGGAAAGATAGAATGCGCTTGTCCAAGAGGGAAAGATAGCACACACTAGCTTTCCCCAATGATGCGATGATGTTGTCTGAGATGAGCTCGTGCTTGTGCAAGAGGAAAAGCTAACACGTGTTATCTTTCCCCTATGGTGGGATGATGTTGTCAGAGATGAGCTCATGCTTGTGCAAGAGGGAAAGCTATCACACGCTAGCTTTCCCCTATAATGGAATGATGTTGTTCGAGATGAGCTCATGCTTGTCTAAGAGGAAAAAATAGCATGCACTAGCTTTCCCCCATGGTAGGACGATGCTATCCAAGATGAGCTCGTGCTTGTGCTTGTGCAAGAAGGAAAGCTAGCACGCACTAGATTTCCCCCACGATGGGATGATGTTGTCCGAGATGAGATCATCCTTGTGCAAGAGGGAAAGCTAGCAGGTGCTAGCTTTCCCCAACGGTGGGATGATGTTGTCCAGGATGAGCTTGTGCAAGTGGGAAAGCTAGCATGAGTTAGCTTTCCCATGCAGTGGGATGATGTTGTCTAGTGGGAGGATGTCCAAGATGAAATCATGCTTGTGCAAGACGGAATGATAGCACGTGCTATCTTTTCCCCATGGTAAGATGATGTTGTCCAAGATGAGCCCATGCTTGTGCAAGAGGTAAAGAACACACAATAGATTCCCCCCATGGTGGGATGATGTTGTCCAAGATGAGCTTGTGCTTGTGCAAGAGAGAAAGTTAGCACACACTAGCTTTTCCCCATGGTGGGATTCTTTTGTCTGAGATGAGATTGTGCTTGTTGAAGAGGGGAAGCTAGCGCGCTCAAGCTTCCCCCCATAGTGGAATGATGTTGTCCAAGATGAGCTCGTGCGTGTGAAAGGGGGAAATCTAGCAAGCATTAGATTTCCCCCATGGTGGGATGACATTGTTTGAGATGAGCTCATGCTTGGGTAATAGGGAAAGCTAGCACAATTTAGATTTACCTCACAGTCGGATGATGTTGTGTAAGATGAGCTCATGCTTGTGTAAGAGGGAAAGCTAGCACGCACTACCTTTCCCCAATGGTGGGATGATGTTGTTTGAGATGAGATTGTGCTTGTGTAAGAGGAAAATCTAGCATGCACTAGCTTTCCCTCATCGACAGATGATGTGCGACATGAGCTCGTGCTTGTGTAAGAGGGAAAGCTAGCATATGTTAGATTTTACCCACATTGGGGTGATGTTGTCCGAAATGAGATCGTGCTTATGCAAGAGGGAAAGGTAGTGTTCCCATGGTGGGATGATGTTGTCCGAGATGACCTCGTTCTTGTGGAAAAGGGAAATCTAGCAAGAGATAGATTTTCCCCAGGATGGCATGATGTTGTCCGAGATGAAATCATGCTTGTGCAAGAGGGAAAGCTGGCAAGTGCGATCTTTCCCCCATGTTGGGATGATGTTGTCCTAGATGAGCTTGTGCTTGTGTAAGATATAAAGATAGCATGCGGTAGATTTTTCCTTGGGTGGGATGATGCCATCCTAGATGAGCTCGAGATTGTACAAGACAAAAAGATAACATGCTCTACCTCTCCCCCATGATGGGATGATGTTGTCCGAGATGAGGTCATGCTTGTGAAAGAGGGAAAGCTAGCACGAGAAATCTAGCTTTCCCCCATGGTGGGATGTTGTTGTCTGATATCAGCTCTTGCTTGTGCAAGAGGGAAATCTAGCATGCGCTAGCTTATTTTGCAAGAGAGAGAACTATCACAAGATAGCTTTTCCCCATGGTGGGATGTTGTCGGAGACGAGCGTGTGTTTGTGCAAGAGGGAAAGATAGCACGCACTAGATTTTCCCCATGGTGGGATGATGTTGTCCGAGATGAGCTCGTGCTTGTGCAAAAGGGAAAACTAGCATGCACTAGCTTTTCCCCATGATGGGATGATGTTGTCCAAGATGAGCTCATGCTTGTGCAAGAGGGAAATCTAGCAGATGCCCTCTTTCCTACACGGTGGGATGATGGTGTCCGAGATGAGCTCATGTTTGTGCAAGAGAGAAATCTAGCACGCGCTAGCTTTCACCCACAGTGGGATGATACTGTTCGACATGAGTTCGTGCTTGTGCAAGAGGGAAGGGTAGCATGCACTAGATTTCCTCCACGGTGGGTTGATGATGTCCGAGATGAGCTCATGCTTGTGCAAGAGGGAAAGCCAACACACACTAACTTTCCTCCACAGTGGGATGATGTATGGGATGAGCTCGTGCTTGTGGAAGACATAAATCTAGCATGCACTATCTTTTGCCCATGGTGGGATGATGTTGTCCGAGATGAGCTCATGCTTGTGTAAGAGGGAAAACTAGCATGCACTAGCTTTCCCCCATGGTAGGATGATGCTATCCAAGATGATATTGTGCTTGTGCTTGTGCAAGAAGGAAAGCTAGCACGCACTAGCTTTCCCCCATGATGGGATGATGTTGTCCGAGATGAGATCATCCTTGTGCAAGAGGAAAAGATAGCTCATGCTAGCTTTCCCCAACGGTGGGATGATGTTGTCCGAGATGAGCTTGTGCAATAGGGAAAGCTAGCACGAGCTTGCTTTCCCACACAGTGGGATGATGTTCTCCAGTGGGAGGATGTCCAAGATAAAATCAGGCTTGTGCAAGAGGGAAAGATAGCATGTGCTATATTTTCCCCACGGTGGGATGATGTTATCTGAGATGAGATCATGCTTGTGCAAGAGGGAAAGAACACACAGTAGATTTCCCCCATGGTGGGATGATGTTGTCCAAGATGAGCTTGTGCTTATGCAAGAGGGAAAGTTAGCACACACTAGCTTTTCCCCATGGTGGGATTCTTTTGTCTGAGATGAGCTCGTGCTTATGCAAGAGGGAAATCTAGCATGCGCTAACTTTCCTCGACAATGAAATGATGTTGTCCAAGATGAGCTCATGTTTGTACAAGAGGAAAAACTAGCACACTTTTTATTACCCCCACGATGGGACAATGTTGTCCCAGATGAGCTTGTTCTTTTGCAAGAGGCATGTGCTAGCATTCCCCCATTGTAAGATGATGTAGTTTGAGACTTGCCCGTGCTTGTGCAAGAGAGAAATCTAGCACGCTAGCTTTCCCCCACAATGGGATGTGGTTGTCCGTGATGACCTTGTGCTTGTCCAAAAGGGAAATCTAGGATGCACTAGATTTCCCATATGGTGGGATGATGTTTGAGATGAGCTCGTGCTTGTGGAAGAGGGAAAGCTAGCACGTGGTAGCTTTAACCCATGGTGGGATGATGTTGTCTGTGATGATCTCGTGCTTGTGCAAGAGGGAAATCCAGCATGCACTACCTTTCCCCCACGATGGGATGATCTGGTTTGATATGAGCTCATGCTTGTGAAAGAGGGAAATCTAGCATGCACTATCTTTCCCCCATGATGGGATTATGTTGTCTGAGATGATCTCGTGTTTTTGCAAGAGGGAAAGCCAACACACGCTACCTTTCTCCCATGATGGGATGATCTTGTTTGATATGAGCTTATGGTTGTGCAAGAGGGAAAGCGAGCATGCACTATCTTTCCCCCACAATGGGATGGTGTTGTTTGAGATGATCTCATGCTTGTGCTAGAGGGAAAGGTAGAACGCACTAGCTTTCCCCCACGGTGGGATCATGTTGTCCAAGATGATTTGTTGTTTTTGCAAGAGGGAAAGGTAGCACGAGCTAGCTTTCCCCCACAATGGGATGATGTTGTTCAGGATAAACTCGCGCTTGTGTGAGAAGGAAATGCTATGTTTCCCCCAAGGTGGGACGATGTTGTCCAAGATGAGCTCGTGCTTATGCAAAAGGTAAAGCTAGCATGAGATAGCTTTTCCCCATGGTGGGATGATGTTGTCTAAGATGAGCTCGTGCTTGTGTAAGAGGGAAATCTAGGACGAGGTATCTTTACCCCATGATGGGATGATATTGTCCGAAATGAGCTGGTGCTTGTTAAAGAAGGAAACTTAGCACGCACTAGCTATCCCCCATAGTGGGATAATGTTTTCAGAGATGATATCGTCTTGTGTAAGAGGGAGAACTAGCACATGCAAGTGTTCCCCCACAGTGGGATGTTGTTTGAGATGAGGTCGTGCTTGTGCAAGAGGGAAAGATAACACCCTCTATTTTTTCCCCATGGTGCAATGATGTTTTAGATGAGCTTGTGTTTGTGCAAGAGGGAAAGCTAACACACTCTAGCTTTTCCCAATGGTGATATAGATGAGCTTTTGCTTGTGCAAGATGGAAAGCTTGCAAATGCTAGCTTTCACCCACAGTGGGATGATGTTGTCAAGATGATCTCGTGCTTGTGCAAGAGGCAAAGCTATCACATGCTAGATTTCCCCCACGATGGGATGATGTTTTCAAAGATGAACTCGTGCTTGTGTAAGAGGGAAAGCTAGAACGAGTTAGATTTCACCCACTGTGGGATGATGTTGTCTGAGATGAACTCATGCTTGTGCAAGAGGGAAAGCTAGCACGAGCTAGATTTCCCCATGGTTGGATGATGTTGCCTGAGATGAGGTTTTGCTTGTTCAAGAGGGAAAGCTAACATGCGTTAGCTTTCCCCCATGGCGGGATGTTGTCCGAGATGAGGTCATGCTTGTGCAAGAGAGAAAGCTAGCACAAGCCAACTTTCTCCCATAGTGGGATGATGTTGTTCAAGATGAGCTCGTACTTGTGCAAGAGGGAAAGCTAGCACACGCTTGCTTTCACCCACGCTGGTATGATGTTGTTCAAGATGAGAACATGCTTGTGCAGGAGGGAAAGCTAATATGCCCATGGTGGGATGATGTTGTCCGAGATGAGCTCGTTCTTGTGCAAGAGGGAAAACTAGCATGCACTAGCTTTCCCCCACAATGGGATGATGTTGCTCGAGATTCACTCATGCCTGTTCAATAGGGAAAACTAGCATGCTTTACCCCACGGTGCGATGATGTTGTCTAAGATGAGCTTGTTCTTATGAAAGAGGGGAAAGATAGCACATGTTAGATTTTCTGATTGTGGGATGATGTGGTCTTAGATGAGCTTGTGCTTGTCCAAGAGGGAAAGATAGAATGCGCTTGTCCAAGAGGGAAAGACAGGACACACTGGCTTTCCTCAATGATGCGATGATGTTGTCCGAGATGAGCTCGTGCTTGTGCAAGAGGGAAAGCTAACACATGCTAGCTTTCCCCCACAATGGAATGATGTTGTCCAATATTAGCTCATGCTTGTGCAAGAGGTAGCTTTACCCCACGGTGGGATGATGTTGTCGACATGAGCTCATGCTTGTGTAAGAGGGAAAGCTAGCACCCTCAGGGTCGGATGATGTTTTCTGAGATGAGTTCATGATTTTGCAAGAGGGACAACTAGCATGAGCTAGCTTTCCCCCACGGTGGGATGTTGTCAGAGACGCGCTCATGTTTGTGTAAGAAGGAAAGACAGCACGCTCTAGCTTTCCACCACAGTAGGATGATGTTGTTCGAGATGTGCTTGTGCTTGTGCAAAAGGGAAAACTAGCATGCGCTAGATTTTCCCCATGATGGGATGATGTTGTTCGAGATGAGCTTTTGCTTGTGAAAGAGAGAAAGCTAGCACACACTCACTTTCCCCCATGGTGGGATGATGTTGTTCGAGATGAGCTTGTTCTTGTGCAAGAGGGAAAGATAAAACAAGCCAACTTTGCCCCATGGTGGGATGATTTTGTTCAAGATGACCTTGTGCTTGTGCAAGAGGGAAAGCTAGCACATTCTAGCTTTCACCCATGCTGGTATGATGTTGCTCGAGATGAGCTCGTGCTTGTGCAAGAGGGAAAGTTAGTATGCCAATGGTGGGATGATGTTGTCCGAGATGAGCTCATGCTTGTGCAAGAGGGAAAGCTAGCACATGCTAGCTTTCCCCCACAGTGGGATGATGTTTCCCGAGATGTAGTCATGCTTGTGCAAGAGGGAAAACTAGCATTCTTTCCCCCAGGGTGCGATGATGTTGTCTGAGATGAGCTTGTGCTTGTGCAAGAGGGAAAATCTAGCACACGCTAGATTTTCCCATTGTGGGATGATGTTGTCTTAGATGAGCTTGTGCTTGTCGAAGAAGGAAAGCTAGCACGTGCTAGCGTTCCCAATTGATGCGATGATGTTTTCTGAGAGAAACTCGTGCTTGTGCAAGAGGGAAAGCTAACTAGCTTTCCCCTATGGTGGGATGATGTTATCAAAGATGAGCTCGTGCTTGTGCAAGAGGGAAAGCTAGCATGAGCTAGCTTTCCCCCACTATGGAATGATGTTGTCCGAGATTAGCATGTACTTGTGCAAGAGGTAGCTTTACCCCATCGTGGGATGATGTAGTTTGATATGAGCTCATGCTTGCATAGGAGGGAAAGCTAGCACGCACTAGCTTTCTCCCAGAGTGGGATGATGTTCTCTGAGATGAGCTCATGATTTTGCAAGAGAGAGAAGTATCACAATATAGCTTTCCCCCATGGTGTGATGTTCTCAGAGACAAGTTCATGTTTGTGCAAGAGGTAAGGATAGCACGCACTAGATTTCCCCCACGGTGGGATGATGTTGTCTGAGATGAGCTCATGCTTGTGAAAAATGGAAAACTAGCATGCGCTAGCTTTTCCCCATGATGGGATGATGTTGTCCGATATGAGCTCGTGCTTGTGCAAGAGGGAAAGCTAGCAGACACCCTCTTTCCTCCATGGTAGGATGATGGTGTCTAAGATGAGCTCGTGTTTGTGCAAGACAGAAAGCTAGCACGCACTAGCTTTCACCCACAGTGGGATGATACTATTCGAGATGAGTTTGTGATTATGCAAGCAGAAAAGGTAGCACGTGCTAGATTTCCCCCAAGGTGGGTTGATGATGTCCGAGATGAGCTTCTGCTTGTTCAAGAGGGAAAGCTAACACATGCTAGCTTTCCTCCACAGTGGGATGATGTTGTATGGGATGAGCTCGTGCTTGTGAAAGACATTAAGCTATCACATGCTAGCTTTCGCCCACGGTGGGATGATGTTGTCTAAGATGAGCTCATGCTTGTGTAAGAGGGAAAACTAGCACGCACTAGCTTTACCCCATGGTAGGATCATGCTATCCAAGATGAGCTCGTTCTTGTGCTTGTGCAAGAAGGAAAGCTACCATGCACTAGCTTTCCCCCACGATGGAATGATGTTGTCCGAGATGAGATTGTCCTTGTGCAAGAGAGAAAGCTAGCACATGCTAGCTTTCCCCAACAGTGGGATGATGTTGTCCAAGATGAGCTTTTGAAAGAGGGAAAGCTAGCACAAGCTAGCTTTCCCACATAGTTGGATGATGTTGTCCAATGGGAGGATGTCCAAGATGAAATCATGCGTGTGCAAGAGGGAAAGGTAGCACGCGCTATCTTTTCCCCACGGTGGGATGATGTTGTCTGAGATGAGCTCATGCTTGTGCAAGAGGGAAAGAACACACAGTAGATTTCCCCCATGGTGGAATGATGCTGTCCAAGATGCGCTTGTGCTTGTGCAAGAGGGCAAGTTAGCACACACTAGCTTTTCCCCATGGTGGGATTCTTTTCTCTGAGATGAGCTCGTGCTTGTGCAAGAGGGGAAGCTAGCACGCTCAAGCTTCCCCCCATAGTGGAATGATGTTTTCCAAGATGAGCTCATGCGTGTGAAATGGGGAAAGCTAGCAAGCATTATATTTCCCCCATGGTGGGATGGTGTTGTTTGAGATGAGCTCGTGCTTGGGCAATAGAGAAAGCTAGCACAATTTAGATTTACCTCACAGTGGGATGATGTTGTCTAAGATGACCTCGTGCTTGTGCAAGAGGGAAAGCTAGCACGCGCTACCTTTCCCAAATGGTGGGATGATGTTGTCTGAGATGAGCTTGTGCTTGTTCAAGAGGAAAATCTAGCACACACTACCTTTCCCTCATCGGCAGATGATGTTGTGTGAGATGATCTCGTGCATGTGTAAGAGGGAAAGCTAGCATATGGTAGATTTCACCCACATTGGGATGATGGTGTCTGAGATGAGCTCGTGCTTGTGCAAGAGGGAAAGGTAGCATTCCCACGGTAGGATGATGTTGTCCAAGATGACCTCATGCTTGTGGAAGAGGGAAATCTACCACGAGCTAGATTTCCTCCATGATGGGATGATGTTGTCCGAGATGAAATCATGATTGTGCAAGAGGGAAAGCTAGCAAGTGCTAGCTTTCCCCCATGGTGGGATGATGTTGTCCTAGATGAGCTTGTGCTTGTGTAAGATGGAAAGATAGCATGCGGTAGCTTTTTCCTAGGGTGGGATGATGTCATCCTAGATGAGCTCGAGATTGTACAATACAGAAAGCTAGCATGCACTACCTTTCCCCCATGATGGGATGATGTTGTCTGAGATGAGGTCATGCTTGTGAAAGAGGGAAAGTTAGCACGAGAAAGCTAGCTTTCCCCCATGGTGGGATGTTGTTGTTCGATATGAGCTCGTGCTTGTGCAAGAGGGAAATCTAGCACGCGCTAACTTATTTTGCAAGAGGGAGAACTATCACATGCTAGCCTTCCCCCACAGTGGGATGTTGTTGGAGATGATCTCGTGTTTGTGCAAGAGGGAAAGATAGCACACACTAGATTTCCCCCACGGTGGGATGATGTTATCTGAGATGAGTGTGTGCTTGTGCAAAAGGGAAAACTAGCATGTGCTAGCTTTTCCCCATGATGGGATGATGTTTTCTGAGATGAGGTCGTGCTTGTGCAAGAGGGAAAGATGGTAGATGCCCTCTTTCCTCCACGGTGGGATGATGGTGTCCGAGATGAGCTCATGTTTGTGTAAGAGAGAAAGCTAGCACACGCTAGATTTCACCCATAGTGGGATGATACTGTTTGACATGAGTTTGTGCTTGTGTAAGAGGGAAAGGTAGCACGCACTAGATTTCCCCTGCGGTGGGTTGATGATGTCCGAGATGAGCTCCTCCTTGTGCAAGAAGGGAAGCCAACACACGCTAGCTTTCCTCCATAGTGGGATGATGTTGTATGGGATGAGCTCGTGCTTGTGCAAGATGTAAAGCTAGCACATTCTAGATTTCACCCACAGTGGGATGATGTTTTCTGAGATGAGCTCACTCTTATGTAGGAGGAAAAACTAGCACACACTAGCTTTCCCCCACGGTAGGATGACGCTATCCAAGATGAGCTCGTGCTTGTACTTGTGCAAGAAGGAAATCTAGCATGCACTAGCTTTCCCCCATGATGGGATGATGTTGTCCAACATGAGATTGTCCTTGTGCAAAAGGGAAATCTAGCACACGCTAGCTTTCTCCAATGGTGGGATGATGTTGTCCGAGATGAGCTTGTACAAGAGGGAAAGCTAGCACGAGCTAGCTTTCTCATGCTGTGGGATGATGTTGTCCAGTGGGAGGATGTCCAAGATAAAATTGTGCTTGTGTAAGAGGGAAAGATAGCATGCGCTATCTTTTCCCCGTGGTGGGAGGATGTTGTCCGAGATGAGATCATGCTTGTGCAAGAGGGAAAGAACACACAATAGATTTCCCTCATGGTGGGATGATGTTGTCCAAGATGAGCTTGTGCTTGTGCAAGAGGGGAAGTTAGCACACACTAGCTTTTCCCCATGGTGGGATTCTTTTGTCTGAGATGAGCTCATGCTTGTGCAAGAGGGGAAGCTAGCATGCTCAATATTCCCCCCACAGTGGAATGATGTTTTCCAAGATGAGCTTGTGCATGTGAAAGGGGGAAAGCTAGCAAGTGTTAAATTTCCCCCATGGTGGGATGCCATTGTTTGAGATGAGCTCATGCTTGGGCAATAGGGAAATCTAGCACAATTTAGATTTACCTCACAGTGGGATGATGTTGTCTATGATGAGATCGTGATTGTGCAAGAGGGAAAGCTAGCATGCGCTACCTTTCCCCAATGGTGGGATGATGTTGTCTAAGATGAGCTTGTGCTTGTGCAAGAGGAAAATCTAGCACGCACTACCTTTCCCTCATCGACAAATGATGTTGTGCGAGATGATCTTGTGGTTGTGTAAGAGGGAAAGCCAGCATATGCTACATTTCACCCACATTGGGATGATGTTATCCGAGATGATATCGTGCTTGTGGAAGAGGGAAAGGTAGCGTTCCCATGGTGGGATGATGTTGTCTGAGATGACCTCGTGCTTGTGGAAGAGGGAAATCTAGCACGAGCTAGATTTCCCCCACAATAGGATGATGTTGTCTGAGATGAAATCATGCTTGTGCAAGAGGAAAAGCTAGCAAGTGATAGCATTCCCCCATGGTGGAATGATGTTGTCCTAGATTAGCTTGTGCTTGTGCAAGATGGAAAGCTAGCACGTGGTAGATTTTTCCTAGGGTGGGATGATTTCATTCTAGATGAGCTCGAGCTTGTACAAGATGGAAAGCTAGCATGTGCTACCTTTCCCCCATGATGGGATGATGTTGTCTGAGATGAGGTCATGCTTGTAAAAAAGGGAAAGCTAGCACGGGAAAGCTAGTTTTCCCCCATGGTGGGTTGTTGTTGTCTGAGATGAGCTCGTGCTTGTGCAAGAGGGAAATCTATCACATGCTAACTTTCCTCGACAATGCAATGATGTTGTTCGATATGAGCTTGTGCTTGTACAAGAGGAAAAACAAGCACACTTTTTCTTACCCCCACGATGGGACGATGTTGTCCCAGATGAGCTTGTGCTTTTGCAAGAGGCATGTGCTAGCATTCCCCCATTGTAGGATGATGTAGTCCGAGACTTTCTCATGCTTGTGCAAGAGAGAAAACTAGCATGCTAGCTTTCCCCCACAATGGGATGTGGTTGTTCGTGATGACCTTGTGCTTGTCCAAAAGGAAAAGCTAGGATGCACTAGGTTTCCCATATGGTGGGATGATGTTTGAGATGAGCTCGTGCTTGTGGAAGAGGGAAGGCTAGCACATGGTAGCTTTTGCCCATGGTGGGATGATGTTGTCCGAGATGATATTGTGCTTGTGCAAGAGGGAAAGCTAGCAAGCGCTACCTTTCCCCTACAATGGGATGATCTTGTTTGATATGAGCTCATGCTTATGAAAGAGGGAAAGCTAGCATGCACTATATTTCCCCCACGATGGGATGATGTTGTATGAGATGATCTCATGCTTATGTAAGAGGAAAAGGTAGAACGCGCTAGCTTTCCCCCATGGTGGGATGATGTTGTCTGAGATGAGTTGTTGCTTGTGCAAGAGGGAAAGGTAGCATGATCTAGCTTTCCCCCACAATGGGATGATTTTATTCAGGATAAACTCCTACTTGTGTGAGAAGGAAATGCTAAGTTTCCTCCACGGTGGGACGATGTTGTCCAAGATGAGCTCGTGCTTGTGCAAAAGGTAAAACTAGCATGTGCTATCTTTTCCCCACGGTGGGATGATGTTGTCTGAGATGAGCTCGTTCTTGTGAAAGAGGGAAAGGTAGAATGCGCTAGCTTTCCCCCACGGTGGGATGATGTTGTTTGAGATGATCTTGTGCTTGTGCAAGAGGGAAAGGTAGAACGCGCTAGCTTTCCCCCATGGTGGGATGATGTTGTCCAAGATGAGATGTTGCTTATGCAAGAGGGAAAGGTAGCACGAGCTAGCTTTCTCCCACAATGTGTTAATAACCAAATATCAATATAGCATAAAAAAACCTCAGAAAAGTACTCAACGCCTTGAAAAGGAGACAATTTCAGATAATAAACCTCTTCGAGGGAGCAACCTCATTTTATCCCACTTAAATGTTCAAGTACAAGATGATTCAAAATGAAAATGTATCCTTGGTATATATAGGAGACTAGGAGGTATAATTACAACTAATGGCCTAAAGCCGACATAAATAACATAACATAACTAATATAATATGCCCCAGTTAAGGGGTAATGAGTCAATATTAGGGCTTAACAGGCCCCTCCCCTTGAGACAATTGTTTTTCGCAATGCTTGAGTAACTCTGGATGCTTTTGTATAAAAGACTCATCTTCCCAAATGGAATCTTCAGCCGGTAGTTTCTTCCATTTAATGAGATACTCTGAAATGGATCTATTCCTCAGCTGGTGAATTCTTGTGTCAGTGATGGCTTCAGGCTCCAATATGATTTTTCCTTCTTCATCAAGTTCTGGCAATATAGTTTGAACTGGGATCTTGTCGCCTATAACCTTCTTTAAGCATGAAATATGGAAAACTGGGTGTACTCATGAAGATGCAGGTAGCTCCAATTTGTATTCCATAGTACCAATCTTTTGCAACACCTTATAAGGGCCATAGTACTTTGGTGATAATTTATTATCCTTCTTGGCTTTCTTGAGGGACATTTGTTTGTATAGTTGTAGTCTTAAAAACACTCAATCCCCTACTTCAAAACTTCTTTCACTACAATGTTGATATGCTTGTTGTTTCATGCGATTTTGTGCCACGGTCAGGTTGTCCTTTAAGATTTGGAGAACTTGTTGTTGATTCTCAATGTGATCTTCCACTGCTTGAACCTTAGATTTTTATTTTAGAGAAGAAGTGATGGAAGGAGGGTGGTATCCATAAAGTTCCATAAATGGTGTCATTTTTGTTGCAGTATGAAAGGAAGTGTTATACCACCATTCTGCCAAGGGAAACCATTTGAACCATTGTGTTTGTTTATCAGAGACAAAGCAACGATCGTAGCCTTTCAGAAATTTGTTCACTATCTCAGTTTTTCCATCAGATTGAGGATGATAGGATGAGCTATGAGCCAATTGAGTACCCAAACAAGAAAATAATTATGTCCAAAAATGTCCAGTGAAGATGGGATCTCTGTCACTTACTATAATCTTTGGGCTGCCATGTAGCTTTTAAACTGTCTCCATGAATGCGGTGGCAACTGTACTAGATTTGAAGGGATGAGAGAGTGCACAAAAGTGTGCATACTTGGTCAGTCTATCAAAAATCACCATGATTACACTCTTTCCTTCAGACTTTGGTAACCCTGTGATGAAATCCATGGAAACTTCCTCCCATCGCTGACTTGGTATGGATAATGGTTGTAAAGGACCTGAGATCTTAATTGTTTCCACCTTATTTTGCTGGAAAACCAAACATTTTGGGACAAACCTTTGAACATCAGTTTTAAGGCCATCCCAAAAAAAATCCTTCTTGACTCTATGGTAAGTTTTCAAAAATCTCAAGTGCCTTCCTACTAGAGAGGTGTGCAATTCCAATAGTACCTTTTGTTTGAGTTGGGAGTTCTTACATAAATATAAGCAATCTTTGTACCATAGTGAATCATTTTTCCATGTAAATGTATTTGATGCACTGGAATACTACTGCAACCTTTGAATGAGATTCCACAATTTTTCGTCATTCTTCCATTCATCCCTTTCTTCTATTATCCAATCGGATTGGAAGATCGAGATAGCATAAAGAAAGGCCTCAACGTCTTCATCCTTTCTTGAGAGTGCATCTGCCACAACATTTTTCTTCCCCTTTTTATAGAGGATTTCAAAATCATAACCCAATATCTTGGTTACCCATTTTTGTTGATCTTCTAAAGATAGTCTTTGTTCCAAGAAGCATTTAAGACTATCATGATCTGTTTTGACCTTGAAGTGCCTACCTATTAGGTAAGTATGCCATTTCTTCAATGCATGTAGTATTGCCATCATTTCCTTATCATAAATGGGTTTTTGTAAGTCCTTTCCCTTGAGTGGTCGACTTTCAAAAGCTAGGGGCCTTCCTTCTTGCATTAGGACAACACCAATTCCATTTCCCGAGGCATCACATTCCACAATAAAGGCTTTTGTGAAGTATGGAGTGGTCAAGACAGGAGCTTTACACATCACCTCGTTAAGTTGTTCAAAAGATTTAGTTGCCTCTCGAGTCCATGAAAATGCATCCTTCTTAGTTAGTGACGTTAAAGGTGTTGCTATTCTTCCATAGTTCTGAACAAACTTGCGGTAGTAACCTGTCAAACCCAAAAATTCTCTAATATTCTTCAATGTTTTGGAAATCGGCCAGTCCATCATGGCCTTAATCTTGTTAGGGTCTACCTTAACACCTTCATGAGATACAATATGACCCAAATACTCTACCTCCTTTACTTCAAAGAAACATTTGGATGGTTTGGCATATAGTTGTTGCTCTTTTAGTAGTTGTAGCACCTTATCAACATGTCACACATGATCCTCCCAAGACTTGCTATAGATTAGTATATCATCAAAAAATACTAACACAAATTTTCGAAGGAAGGGCTTGAAAATGGAATTCATCAACCCTTGGAATGTGGAAGGTGCATTTGTA
>JASDQU010736353.1:425931-450518 GCA_032191745.1 Picea mariana | reverse complement strand
GTATATCATCAAAAAATACTAACACAAATTTTCGAAGGAAGGGCTTGAAAATGGAATTCATCAACCCTTGGAATGTGGAAGGTGCATTTGTAAGGCCAAAAGGCATGGCCAAAAATTCATAATGGCCTTCATGAGTTTGGAATGTTGTTTTTGGGATATCTTCTTCCTTCATTCTGATATGATGATACCCTGAACGAAGATCCAATTTTGTGAAATAGATTACTCCTTGTAGTTCATCTAACAATTCATCAGTGATGAAAATGGAAAACTTATCTTTAATAGTGATCTTGTTGAGCTCTCTATAATTTGGACACATACACCATGAGTTATCTTTCTTGAATACCATTACCATTGGTGCAGAGTAAGAACTTTGGCTAGGTCTAATAATTCCAACCTCTAACATTTCTTCAACCATGCGCTTAATTTCACTCTTTCGGGCATAAGGGTATCTGTATGGCCTGATGTTAGGAGGAACACTCTCAGAAATTAGGTGAATTTCATGATCATGATTTCGAGTGGGTCGAAGACCTTTGGGAATATCTTCAAATACTTTGGAATGCTTATCAATGATCCTTTGGAGATCTTGAAGAATAGATGGATTAGATGTTTGAACATCTAGTGAGCATAGTTGTGCAATAACGCCTTGATGCACCTTTTTCAATAATTTTTTCATGCCGTTAGATCTTATCACCTTACCGGGTTTCCCTGTGATACCTCTTAACTCAATTTCTTTTCCTTCCAATGAAAATTTCATGAAAAGTTCTTAAAAATTAAAATCCATTGTTCCTAATGATTGTAACCATTGGATTCCTAGTACAACATCTACACCACCCATGGGTAAAGCAATCATTGGACTATTCATTACATATTCTCCCATAACAAGATCGATCTTATTTCATTTTCCTGAGCAATTGATAGTTCCTCCATCTGCAATCATTACTTGAAACTCTGACGCTAGATATACAAAGCAATTGAGATCTTTGGTTAATTTATAGTGAATGAAATCATGAGTACTACCAGAATCAATTAGGACTATTACCTTTTTCTTTTTGATGTATCCTTCGATCTTGAGGGTTTGAGGAGTGTTAATTCTAGCCAATGCATTACACGATATCGTGGGAGTCAACTCTTCAAACGAAATTGCTTCTACGTTTTCATCTTGATATGGTTCTTGTTCTTCTTCTTCTTCCTCTTCACAATCTATGTAGAATAATTTCTTCTCACAACACTTGTAATGCACCCACTACCATAATCAAGTTTTCGTTGATTTCTGCAGAATCAAAGCCCCCGAAATATCTACGGAGGCCTAGCATAAGATAACTCTCTCTCTCTCCCATGTCATCACGGGTTAGGATCACAGGTCAAATAATCATGGCACTTCTTGTATTTTGTGCCTCGGTGCTACAAGAATGTCGAATCGTTTGACTCTGCAACCATCGAACCGCGACAGGGCTAGTCATTGGCCAATAGGGACGAATCCCAACAGGATTAGCGAATGGCCATTAGGAATGGCCCTATCGCATGGTTGAGTGGAGTACAAGTGGTGAGAGGGGTAACACGACCTGGAGGGAGATGTGATAGGAGGAGGGTCCCACTTCACACGCCACACCATTCTGGACCCCCCCCCCCCCNCAGGCAGAATGGCAAGGGGGGTCCAGAATTCACCTGAACGCCGTTGATCAAGGTGAATAAATCCTGACCGTTCAAGAGTTGCGCGTTCGATTCACTAAAGGAAGAACAACAAGGGGGCTCCGGAATGAAGCCTCAACTGTAGATATAGGTGGGTGGACTCTGGCCATCCAGATTTGCTCGCCACTTACCCTAATGCGCATTCGCACCCCAGCTTAAAGCCAGCGTCTCTTCCTCACATTTCATGGTCATCCTAGACCCTGGATCCTCCGAGAGGATCTTTTCCGTTCATCAGAGCTTAACCACATGTTAACATCTCAATATTTATAAGTCTGGATTTCAGGCTTTGAGAGCACAAGGGAACATGCCCTTCGGTATCCCGAGTGTCGAAACGTCGAAGTGCCAAACAAGCCTAAATCGGTGATTAGCCCCTTGGGTTATGCCTTGGTCAATATGACCTCTTCCCATATGACCACGGTCTCTCTTCCATCGGGATTTGTCAAGGCGAGAGCCCAACCTCTTGTCAACGGGACTCCCGAATCCCCGATCCCCGATTTCCCGAAATAGGTAATCTCTCGACACGTAGCCACCCGAAATCGGTCGGTCTATGACTACTTCGAGGTTTCCACCATGGAACATCCCAATCTCTCATCACCAAAACTCTCAAGTTCTCGATTCCCGATTTCCTGAAATGGGAAATCTCACGACGCGTGGCCTCCTTTAATCGGACGACCCGAATCTACTTCGGGGTTTCTACCATGGAATGCCCCGATCTTTCATCACCAAAACTCCCGAGTTCTCGACTCCCGATTTCTTGAAGTGGAAAATCTCTTGACACGTGGCCTCCATTATTCGGACAATCCAGATCTATTTCGGGGCTTTCGCCCCTATTCACTGGGGGTTTATCCCTCGGATATCTCCTAACAGATCCAACGGCTGTCAGGTTTTTCAGTCGAGATCTGACGGCTCAGACAGGTGCCTAACTTGTGCGCTCTCCCACGACTTCCTGGACATGGAAAGATCAACACTCTGGATGCTCTCATGGACCTTGGGGATCTACGGTCCCGATCTCTTTTCTACCCACGAAGACACAGAAAGTCACAGGGGTAAGGCACTTAACATCCTACTTTCTCCTACCAAATCTAACGGTCATGAGTGACCACAGATTTCCCGACGAGACCTCGTCCGTCGATCAACACCTATCAAGGTTAAGGTACTTATATTTCCATCTTCTTCTTCTTATCTGATGATCGTGAGTGACCATAGATATCCCGATGGGATCTCTTCCATCGATTCGATACTTATCAGGGATTTCTTAAGGCCTTGCGCCTTCACATCCTCCTTCCAGGTTCTTGATGGATTTTTCAAGAAGGGTATCTCTATGGGGAGGTTTACCTAGGGTACTATCTGAGGCAGATAAGGGTATCTCTCTACCGAGATTCAGGCGTGAAGTCTGAATTAGATCAGTATGCATATAAATAATGATTTAAGAGAACATAAGCCACACGTAGTCTTTCCATTATAAACATACAACTACGAATACTGATTAAACCATCATACAAACATTCTTATACTGAAATTATTCACAATTTCACAGCTTATGAGCATAATTGTCAGAATACATATATTTCAAGATGCCAAAGGAAAAATACTTATTAGAAAGTAACACTAGGGGTTATACAACTACTGAGAGGGGTGCTCGTTTCCACCCAACCGTAGGCTCAACGACTCCCAACAGATTTACCACTAGCCACCCCCGAGCTGAGACCATGATGCTGTGAGACTGCGTCTCTGTTTTCCAGTGACCAAGAGTGAAGATTACTCTCCTTCCTCTCTGCTATCACTCCCTCTGTATATCGCCAAAGTTCTCTTTCTCCCCTCGCGTCCATGCCCAATCACTTCTCCCCCACACCTTATCCTCTTGCGAGGTTGCATGTGGCACGATTTCCCTCGCGATGGTTAGGCCTGACGGCTCTACGGATGGGCGGTTCTCCTCCCCATCCCTCATTAATTCTTGAAGAGCCATCTACCTACCAGCCTGCAAGACATTTAATTCGTGGCCAACAACCCGCTTTTGGTTCTCCGGGCCAGTGAAGTCCAAATACGGTATTGATTTTCGGTGGAAGTTAACGCCACTTTTCCAGGTGCCTTCCACTGCATTTCTTCAACCATCGTGGTCTCTTTTTCAGCATATCCCCTCTCAGTAGTCCTGCAATATAAATTCATAATATTATTCACATTCATTGACCTTTTCCACAAGGTCCATTCACATCACACATTCTCATTTCTGATTTTTTCCACAGTTCTTGGCCAGTCTAGTTATTTTTACAAACTAGGGGAAACAGGGTGTTACAATTCTCTTCCCCTTAAAGGAACATTGTCCTTGATGTTCTATCTATCAACATGTCATGCATGCATAGATGTAAACAAAATCGGATATGCCTATTTCATGGAATTCTCCATTTCCCATGTAGCCTCATCTGGGCCAAAATGTTTCCACTGCACCTTGACCTATGCAATGGTTCGGTTCCAGAGCAGGGTTTCCGTTCTTCCCAATATGCATTGGGGTTCTGGTAGAAATTATCCTTCCAGTTCCACCTAGATCATAGACCAGTCAATTATATGATTAGCATCATGTACATATTTCTTTAATAATGAAACATGGAAAACATTATATGCTTTTATTGTGGGAGGAAGTGCTAGTCGATAGGCTACAGGTCCCAGTCTATCTAGAACCTCAAAGGGTCCACAATACCAGGGTGCCATTTTGGCACAAGCTCCCATTTTTAGGGAACTCTTCCTTGGCCTAACTCTTAGATATACATGATCTCCCGTTTTGAACTCTCTTGGATTTCTCTTTTGGTCAGCATAACTTTTCTATCGGTTCTAAGCGACCTTCAGATTTTGTTTTATCTGAGTCACTTGCTATTCCATTTCTTTCAACATGTCGAGTCCAAAAGAAATCCTATTTACAGGATTACTCCAGCTGACTGGAGTATTACACGGCCTACCATAGAGGACCTCGAAGGGACTCATCTTTAAGGATTCTTGGTAGCCGTTGTTGTAGGCGAATTCTACCAATGGTAGGTAGTCTTCCCATTTCCTGGGTTGATGCATTACATGCATCCTTAACATATCCTCTAATATTTGATTCACTCTTTCTATCTTTCCATCAGTTTGAGGGTGATAGGCGGTGCTAAACAACAATTTGGTTTCTAAACCAGCTATCAGTGATTTTCAAAAATTGGAAGTAAATTTTGTGTCTCTATCATACACTATCTCTTTCAGCATACCGTGCAGTCTAAATACCTCTTTCATGAATACCTAGGCGATATCTATCACCTTGCAGGTTGATTTGACGGGGATGAAATGAGCAGACTTTCTCATTTTATCTACCACTACCATAATGGTGTCATTCTGTTTGGTTGAAGTTGACAATCCAGTGATAAAATCCATGGAGATGGTTTCCCATTTCCATTCTGGGATGTGTAAAGGTTGCAATAGTCATGTTGGGTGTCGATGTCCTGCTTTAACCTGTTGGCACTCTATGCATCGGGCCAAATATTTGGCTGTGTCTTTCTTCAATCCAGGTCAATAAAATTGTTTCCGAGTGGCAGTGATCATTTTCTAGTATCCTGGGTGACCAGTATATGGTCTTTTGTGTAGTTCATCCATAATGAACCTCTTCAAGTCATCACAATTTGGAACATACAATTTATCTCTGTAAGTGAGCAGACCTCCTTCGGTCATCTGGTAGCCTTCATATTTTACTCCAGAGGGTTCTTACTGTAGGTACAGGGTCACTGTCTGAATGAAGGGATCTACCTCTTGTGCATTTTTTACTCTGTTCTTGACATCTGTCTCGCAGGTACTCACCGCTACCAGGTGAATTGTTTTCATGCTTCTGCTAAGGGCATCGACCACCCTATTTTCTTTCCCTTTAATGTGTTTGATTTCAAAATCAAATTCGCTAAGGAGGGCCATCCATCTAGATTGTCTGGCATTGAGCTTTGGTTGGTCAAACAAATATCACAATCCACAGTGATCTGTCATAAGTACAAATTTTCTTCCCAAGAGGTAATGCCTGCACATTTTCAAGGCATGCACTATGGCAGCCAGTTCTAGATCATGAGTCACATAGTTGACTTCATGTTCGTTCAATTTTTGGGATTCATAGCAGATCACACTTTCTTTCTGCATAAGGATTCCTTTGATCCCTTCCTTACAGGCATCCATGCACACAAGGAAATCAGCTTCTGGGTTAGCGATTTTCAACACCGATGCATGGGTCAGTAGATGTTTCAGGGTTTGGAATCTTTCTTCACATTTCTGTGTCCACAGGAATTTTGTCCCCTTCTTCTGGAGGGTAGTGATTGGACAACCAATCTTGGAGAATCCTTTTATAAATATCCTACAGTATCCCGCTAATCCCAAAAAGGATCTGATGTCTAAAACATCCTTCGGGGCATGCCATTCCATGATAGACCTGATCTTGTCAGGATCTACTGCTACCCCTTCCTCGGACAGAACATGTCCCAAGTAATGTATTTTCTTCTGAAATAAGTCATGTTTGCTGAATTTAGCATAGAGATGATGCTCTCTTAGCACTTGCAACACAATTCTAAGATGCTCTTCATGTTCTTCTCTATTCTTAGAGTAGATTAATATGTCATCAATAAAAACTAGTACAAATTTATCTAAAAATTTACTGAGTACATTGTTCATTAAGCACATGAAAGTGGCAGGGGCATTGGTTAACCCAAATGGCACTACCACAAACTCATAGTGACCATACCGTGTCTGGAAAGCAGTTTTATGGATGTCTTCACCCTTGATTCAGACTTGATGGTATCCCGACCTCAAGTCAATCTTTGAGAAAATAGATGCACCTCCCAACTGATCAAATAGATCATCGATCATGGGCAAGGGGTACTTGTTCTTTATGGTTACTTTATTGAGTTGTCTATAATCTATACACAGTCTAAGCGTGCCATCCTTCTTTTTCACAAAAAGGACTGGTGCTCCCCATGGGGACACGCTGGGTCGAATATAACCCTTATCCATCATTTCTTTCAATTTCAATTTGAGTTCCACTAACTCAGGTGTGCTCATACGGTAGGGTGTCCTAGACACCGACACCGCTCATGGTGCAAGTTCTATCGAGAAGTCAATGTTTCTTCTCGGAGGTAGACCCGGTACCTCTTCCGGAAACACATCTCTGTATTCTCTCAGGATAGGGTGATCATCAGGGCTTGGTTTATCACCTTCGACTGTTTTCAACACCTGTATTGCATATAGGGGACATCCTTTTCGGCAATACTTTCTCATTTGCAGGGCTGATCTTTGCCTCATCGAGACAGGTTTTCAGATCCCTTGAAGGGCTATCCTTCTCCCTTCTTTACTTACACACTCCAAGGTTTTATGGTAACAATCCAGTCTGGCTTTATGGGTGGCTAGCCAGTCCATACCAATCAACAGATCGTATGATCCTAGGGGTAATACGGTAAGGATTGCTTGGGTGGGGAATCCACCCAACATTAATTAGTAGGATGGTATGACCTCTACTACCCTTCTTTTGGTGCCAGTGGCTAACTGTACCAACCATGGCTTGGTTTTTTTTTGTGACTGTAGTTTACACTTATCAACAGATTTAGGGGCTATATAACTCAAATTTGAACCGGGGTCAATCAAAACAGACACTAGATGGTTGAAAATCATACCTTCTATTTCCACCACTGAAGCATGGTGGTCAGCTTGGTTATTATCCAATGCTGCATAAATCTGTGGCACACTCCTTGCCACATCATTGACTGTGGTAGCTTCCTGAATGTTATAAACTTTTTGATTGTTCTGTTTTCGGTGTGGAAAGTCTCTTAGGAGATGCGCTTCTCCGCAACCCCAGCATTTCAAAGGTTCTCTCTTTGGGTTACCAGTATTTACTGGTATAGGTCCAGAAGTTTTATTTCCATCCGATGAGGGAAAGTTCTGCTGGAGTACACTCCAGGATGGAAAGTTCATTCTGGGGTTCTTCTTGTAGTTCTTGAATCCTGAGGATTTGATCCCCTTTTTCTGAAATCTCGAACCACTCTTCTATTTCTAGTCTCCATGATACTCTGCCCAATGTCCATATTGTTCATGACAATATGTTGCCTTTCGAATAGTGTCTTCTAAGGTCTTTGGCTCATCAAATTCAATTTTGTTCCGATATTCCTTGGGTAGCCCACTGATGAAGCATTTCACCTTCACCTTCTCTGCTTTGATGTAGGGTATATATCTCAATAAGTTGAGGAATTTTTTGACATATTCCTCTATAGTGAGTTGCCCCAGTTTGAGTTTATAAAACTCTTCTGTCTTCTCTTCGAAATATTTTTCCGACAAATACTTCTTCCAAAAATATTTCTCAAACTGTTTCCAGGATAGGTCCTCCTCGTAAACCCCTTTCACATTCTTAAGATCTTCCCACCAGATGGAAGCTTTTCCATTCAGGTTGAAAGTGGCCACTCAGGCTTTCAAATTCTTTGAAAAATCATGGACTCTGAAATATTTGTTCAGTCCAAGTAGCCAAGCCTCTGCTTCCTCTCCCTTCTTTATCTCACCATCGAAGGAGGGAGGTTTGGCCTTTCTGAATTCCTCAAATTTATGACCCTTGGAAGTCTTGTGCTTCTTCTGTTTTCTTCGAGAATAGGAACCGGTCCTGCTGCTGGAAGAGCCTTCTGAATCGCCAGCTTCCTTCTCAGAGGAATTGTCTGGCACTGGATCTTTACCTCTGGGGTGGACCTTCCTTGAGGTGCTCCTCTTAGTATGGCCACTGATATGACCATGTTTCTGTATCTTGAGTTCATGCTGCATTTTTCATTGTAGGTCGGATAAGCTCTGTAGTAAAACTGCATTAATTTCAGTTTTCTTTTCTTGTTCTTTCATCATCCTTTCATTGTCGGCTTTGCAGCTTTGCAATTAAACCATGAGACTCCTCACAGTCTCAGCTAGATCTGGAGGGGTTCCTATTGCTCTTCTTTCATATGACTCTTCATCTCTATTGTGGGAGCCTTCTCCCATCTCTTGGTGAGTCACCATTCTCTGCGTCTGTAAATTCCCACGACTGATCGTCCGCTTGGGTGAAAATACAAACACTGGTTATTAGTCAAGAGTTAGATACATTTTTATGTGCAACTCGTTATGCGCAATGCTGGTTATGCGCAACTCGTTATGTGCAACTCGTTATGCGCAACACTGGTTATGCGCAACTCGTTCAGGAGCCCAATCAGGCCAAGTGTTGTCACCATGCTCTGATACCAATTTGTAATGCACCCACTACCATAATCATTTTTTCGTTGATTTCTGAAGAATCAGAGCCCCCGAAATATCTACGGAGGCCTAGCATAAGCTAACTCTCTCTCTCTCTCCCATGTCATCGTGGGTCAGGATCACAGGTCAAATAATCATGGTGCTTCTTGTATTTCGCGCCTCGGCGCTACAGGAATGTCAAATCATTCAACTCTGCAATTATCGAACCGCGATAGGGCTAGTGACTGGCCAATAGGGACGAATCCCAATAGGGTTAGCGAATGGCCATTAGGAATGGCCCTGTCACGCGATTGAGTGGAGTACAGGTGGTGAGAGGGGTAACACGACCCAGAGGGAAACGTGACAGGAGGAGGGTCCCACTTCACACACCACACCATTCTGGACCCCCCCATTAAAGGTAGAATGGCAAGGGGGTTCCGGAATTCACCTGAACGCCGTTGATCAAGGAGAATAAATCCTGACCATTCAAGAGTTGCGCGTTCGATTCCAGACCCCCCCCCCCTCACCGCTAATGGCAGAACAACAAGGGGGCTCCGAAATGAAGCCTCAGCGGTAGATCTAGGCGGGTGGACTCTGGCCATCCAGATCTGCTCGCCACTTACCCTAATGCGCATTCGTGCCCCAGCTTAAAGCCGACGTCTCTTCCTCACATTTCATGGTCATCCCAGACCCTGGATCCTCCGAGAGGATCCTGTCCGTTCATCGGAGCTTAACCACATGTTAACATATCCATATTTATAAGTCTGGCTTTCGGGGTTTGAGAGCACAAGGGAACATGCTCTTCGGTATCCCGAGTGTCGAAACGTCGAAGTGACAAACAAGCCTAAATCGATGATTAGCCCCTTGGGTTATGCCTTGGTCAATATGACCTCTTCCCATATGACCATGGTCTCTGTTCCGTCGGGATTTGTCAAGGTGAGATCCCAACCTCTTGTCAACGGGACTCCCAAATCCTTGATCCCCGATTTCCCAAAATGGGTAATTTCTTGACACGTAGCCACCCGAAATCCGTCGGTCTATGACTGCTTCGGGGCTTCCACCATGGAACATCCTGATCTTTCGTCACCGGAACTCCCAAGTTCTCGATTCCAGATTTCCCAAAATGGGAAATCTCACGACACGTGGCCTCCTTTAATCGGACAAACCGAATCTACTTCGGGGTTTCTACCATGGAATGCCCCAATCTTTTGTCACCAGAACTCCCGAGTTCTCAACTCCCGATTTCCCAAAGTGGAAAATATCTTGACACGTGGCCTCCGTTATTCGGATGGTCTAGATCTATTTTGGGCCTTCGTCCCTATTCACTGGGGGTTTATCCCTCGGATATCTCCTGACAGATCCAACGACTGTCGGGTTTTTCATCCGAGATCTGATGGCTCAGACAGGTTCCTAACTTGTGTGCTCTCCCACGACTTCCTGGACGTGGAAAGATCAACGGTCTGGATGCTCTCATGGACCTTGGGGATCTACGGTCTTGATCTCTTCGCTACCCACGAAGACACAAAAAGTCACAGGGGTAAGGCACTTAACATCCTACTTTCTCCTACCAAATCTAAAGGTCACGAGTGACCATAGATTTCTCGATGGGATCTCGTCCATCGATCAACACCTATCAAGGTTAAGGTACTTATCTTTCTAGCTTCTTATTCTTATTTGACAGTCGTGAGTGACCACAGATCTTCTGATGGGATCTCGTCCGTCGATTCGATACTTATCAGGGATTTCTTAAGGCCTTGCGCCTTCACGTCCTCCTTCCAGGTTCTTGATGGATTTTTCAAGAAGGGTATCTCTATGGGGAGGTTTACCTAGGGTACTATCTGAGGCAGATAAGGGTATCTTTCTCCAGAGAACCAGGCATGAAGTCTGAATTAGATCAGTATGCACATAAATAATGATTTAAGAGAACATAAGACACACATAGTCTTTCCATTATAAACATACAACTACCAATACTGATCAAAACATCATACAAACATTCTTATACTGAAATTATTCACAATTTCACAGCTTATGAGCATAATTGTCAGAATACATATATTTCAAGATGCCAAAGGGAAAACACTTATCATAAAGTAACACCAGGGGTTATACGACTACTGAGAGGGGTGTTCATTTCCACCCAGCCATAGGCTCAGCGACTCCCAGCGGATTTACCACTAGCCACCCATGAGATGAGACCACAATGCTATGAGACTACGTCTCTGTTTTTCAGTGACCAGGAGTGAAGGTTACTGTCCTTCCTCTCTGCTATCACTCCCTCTGCATATTGCCAGAGTTCTCTTTCTCCCCTCACGTCCATGCCCAATCGCTTCTCCCCCATGCCTTATCCTCTTGCGAGGTTGTGTGTGGAGCGATTTCCCTCGCGCTGGTCAAGCCTGAAAGCTCTACAGATGGGTGGTTCTCCTCCCCATCCCTCATTAATTCTTGAGGAGGCATCTACCTACCAGCCTACGAGACATTTAATTCGGGGCTAGTGAGCCTCTTTTGGTTCTCTGGGCCAGTGAAGTCCAAATACAGTATTGATTTTCGGTGGAAGTTAACGCCACCTTTCCAGGTGCCTTCCACTGCCTTTCTTTATCCATCGCGGTCTCCTTTTCAGCATATACCCTCTCAACAGTCCTGCAATATAAATTCATAATATTATTCACATTCATCGACCTTTTCCATAAGGTCCATTCACATCACACATTCTCATTTCTGAGTTTTTCCACAGTTCTTGGCCAGTCTAGTTATTTTTACAAACTGGGGGAAACAGGGTGTTACAACACTTATGTCCCTTACTGTACTTGCTGTCATAATTAAAACATAAACCTTTTTCTTTTCTTTCCTCCAATTGTTGAGGTGTCAACCTTGAAGGTTGAGGTTTTCTAGAAGAATGAGCATTGTTCTCTCTATAGATGTTAGGATTGGTCCTTCTAGTAACCATAGCCATATTTTTACTTTCAACATTTCTTGCCACCTTAAATGCATTCTCCAATGATTTGGGTTCCCAAAGGCGAACCTCATATTGAAGTTTATCCTTTAAAGTTCCTATGAATACATCAATCAAGTGCTCATCTGGAATATCGGTTACCTTTATATTCAATCTTTAGAAGTTCTCAATGTGCTTGGTAACTGAACCCTTTTGCTTGAGATTTATCAATTGGCTAAAGAAGGTATTGCTCCTTGTATCTTCATAGTGTGCTATCATTTCTTTCATGAAAATTGTTCAAGTGACGAGTGATTTGCGATAAAAAATCCATCGATACCATACAAATTGATTAGGTTCTAAATATAAAGAAGCAATTTGTACCTTTTGTGTATGTGGCACATTATGGAGATCAAAGAATTGCTCCATCTGAAGTAATCATGTGATTGGGTCCTTGCCATCAAACTTCCTCATATAAATCTTAGGAACCTGGTTGGTCTTCAAACCAAAGTTGGAGTTTCTCCATTCTTGATTCACCTTCCTTGTGTCCTCATCATGAATTTCATGGGATGCATTTTCACTTTCACGTGTCTTTTCTGTTACGGAATTTTTCAATACTTCCATGATCTCCCTTTTTAAACCCTCCATCATCTCTTGCAGTTAATCTTTTGTTACTATCTTTTTTTGTAAATCATTTATGTCCTTATGCATTTCTTCACCTTCATCAAGAGTCCAAGTAGGATTTTCTGGAGACTTATTTGGTGTAGAAGTTCCCTTTCTAGGTGGCATGTTGGCCAAGTATCACTTTTGAACCTTGATTTTGAGGTGGTTCTGCTAGACAATATTTATTCTGTTGTATTTACAAAGTTTCAGCCTTTCTGGGTATGAAACTTTCTTTTATGTAGTTCTCTGATATTTCTTCTTTGCAATGCCACAGGTCTGATCAAAATTGGATGTGCCAAGTGGAATTTACGGTAACTTCCCCACAACTGGTCGGCTTTTGTCCTTTCCCAGAGATCTCACTTGTATAGCATGCCCCGCACAAAATGATTGATATAAAATTCTAAAACTTGCACCAGAAATACTACAAACTCTCCACGAGCCAATGAAACTAGTCCCACTCAATTTGGATACTCTAGGAAGAAGTTATGATTGTTTTACCTGGAACACCTTCTTGAGACTAGTCAATAAGACTAGTCAGATACCCTATCTTACACAAGGTGTATATAAAAATTTAAGATGACCCAGAAGATAAAAAAATTACCACAGATACCTTACAAATTTTTGTAAATAGACTCCAAATTTTAGGGTATGAAACGTTACAGAAATGGTTTTATAGCGAAAATTCCACAATGACTCAGTTCAGGATGATTCCATAACCCTATCTTGTACACGTTGTATATCCGAATGTATAAGGCCTCAGGAGATGAATTTTGAACCCAACGTACCTTGCTCTATCTACTAAATATCCTCCAATTTGTTCCTTCTGAAACATTGTAGAAAAAAAGTTATAGCGAAAATTCAACGGTGTCTCAGATGTAGCAGCGAAACCCCAAGACCTTGAGCTCTGATACCATATGTTAAGAACCAAATATCAATATAGCATAAAAAAGCCTCAGAAAAGTACTCAACGCCTTGAAAAAGAGATAATTTCAGATAATAAGCCTCTTCAAGGGGGCAACCTCCTTTTACCCCACTTAAATGTTCAAGTACAAGATTATTCAAAATGAAAATGTCTCCTTGGTATATATAGGAGACTAGGAGGTATAATTACAACTAATGGCCTAAAGCCGACATAAATAAAATAACATAACTAATATAATATGCCCCAACTAAGGGGTAATGAGCCAATGTTAGGGCTTAACACAATGGGATGATGTTGTTTAGGATGAACTCCTACTTGTGCGAGAAGGAAATTCTAGGTTTCCCCCACGGTGAGACAATGTTGTCCAAGATGAACTTGTGCTTGTGCAAAAGGTAAATCTAGCATGTGCTAGATTTTACCCACGATGGGATGATGTTGTCGAAGATGGGCTTGTGCTTGTGCAAGAGGGAAAGCTAGGATGAGGTAGCTTTCCCCCATGGTGGGATGATATTGTCTTAAATGAGCTCGTGCTTGTTCAAGAAGAAAACTTAGCACACACTAGATTTCCCCCACAGTGGGATGATGTTTTTCGAGATGAGATCGTGCTTGTGTAAGAGGGAGAACTAGCATGTGAAAGTGTTCCGCATAGTGGGATGTTGTTCGAGATGAGGTCGTGCTTGTGCAAGAGGGAAAGATAACACTCTTTATTTTTTCCACATGGTGCAATGATGTTTGAGATGAGCTCGTGTTTGTGCAAGAGGGAAAGTTAACACGCTCTAGCTTTGCCCCATGGTGAGATAATGTCTGAGATGAGTTTGTGCTTGTGCAAGATGGAAAAATTGCACATGCTAGATTTCTCCCATAGTGGGATGATGTTGTCTTAGATGAGCTCATGCTTGTGTAAGAGGGAAAGCTAGCATGTGCTAGCTTTCCCCACGATGGGATAATGTTGTTTGAGATGAGCTCGTTCTTGTGCAAAAGGCAAAGATAGAACACACTAGATTTCCCCCACGATGGGATGCTAGTTTTAGAGATGAGATCGTGATTTTGTAAGAGGGAAATCTAGCATGAGCTAGCTTTCACCCACTGTGGGATGATGTTGTCTGAGATGAACTCATGCTTGTGCAAGAGGGAAAGCTAGCACGAGCTAGCTTTTTCCATGGTGGGATGATGTTGTCCGAGATGAGGTTTTGCTTGTTCAAGAGGAAAAGCTAGCATGTGCTAGCTTTTCCCCATGGTGGGATGTTGTCCAAGATGAGGTCGTGCTTGTGTAAGAGGAAAAGCTAGAATGAGCTAGATTTTCCCCAAGGTGGGATGATGTTGTTCGAGATGAGGTCATGCTTCTGCAAGAGGGAAAACTAACAATTTTTCGCCATAGTGGGATGATGTTGTCTGAGATGAACTTGTGCTTGTGCAAGAGGGAAATCCAACATAGAAGCACGAGCACATCTCAGAAAACATCATCCCTTCGTGAGGGAAAGCTATCACACACTAGATTTCCCCCACGATGGGATGATGTTGTTCGATATTCTTGTGCTTGTGCAAGTGGGAAAGCTATCATGAGCTCCTGCTTGTGCAAGAGGGAAAGCTAGCATGAGCTAGCTTTCCCTCATGGTGGGATGATGTTGTTTGAGATCAGCTCGTGATTGTGTAAGAGGCAAAGCTAACATTCACTAGCTTTGCCCATAGTGGGATGATGTTTTCCGAGATGAGCTCGTGCTTGTGCAAGAGGGAAACCTAACACGAGCTAACTTCCCCCCATGGTGGGATGATGTTGTCAAAGATGAGCTCGTGCTTGTGCAAGAGGGAAATATAACATGCGCTAGCTTTCCCCCATGGTGGGATGATGTTGTTTGTGATGAGCTTGTGCTTGTGCAAGACAAAAAGCTAGCGCACACTAGCTTTCCCCCACGGTGGGATGATGTTATCCATGATGAGCTCATGCTTGATCCAGATAGAAAGATAGCACAAGCTAGATTTGCCCCATGGTGGGATGATTTCGTTCAAGATGAGCTTATGCTTGTGAAAGAGGGAAAGCTAGCACGTGTTAGCTTTCACTCACGATGGGATGATATTGTTTGAGAAGAGATCGTGTTTGTGCAAGAGGGAAAGCTAACACATGCTAGCTTTCCCCCACAGTGGGATGATGTTGTCGGAGATGAGCTTATGCTTATATAAGAGAGAAAGCTAGTAGAAGCTAGCCTTCTCCCATGGTGGGATGATGTTTTTTGAGATGATCTCGTGCTTGTGCAAGTGGGAAATGAGCTAGCTTTCCTCTATAGTGAGATGATGTCTGAGGTGAGCTCGTGCTTGTGCAAGAGGGAAAGCTAGCACACACTAGCTTTCTCGCATGGTGGCATGATGTTGTACGAGATGAGCTCATGCTTATGCAAGAGAGAAAACTAGCACGTGCTAACTTTTCTCGATGGTGGGATGATGTTGTCCGAGCTGAGCTTGTGCTTGTGCAAGAGGGAAAGCTAGCACGTGCTAGTTTTCCCCCATGGTGGAATGATGTTGTTCACGATGAGCTTGTGCTTATGCAAGAGGTATCTTTCCCCCATGATGGGATGATGTTGTTCGAGATGAGCTCATGCTTGTGTAAGAGGAAAAGCTATCACACTCTATCTTTCCCCTATGGTGGGATGATGATGTCCGAGGTAAGCTCGTGGTTGTGAAAGAAGGAAAGATAGCACATTCTAGCTTTCCCCCATGATGGGTTGATGTTGTCCGAGATGAGTTTGTTCTTGTGCAAGAAGGAAAGCTAGGATGCGCTAGCCTTTCCCCATGGTGCGACAATGTTTTCTAACATATGCTCGTGCTTGTGCAATAGGGAAAGCTAGCACACTCTAGATTTCCCCAATAGTGGGATGATGTTGTTCATGATGATATTGTGCTTATGAAAGAGGGAAAGCTAGCATGTGCTAGCTTTCTCCCACGATAGAATGATGTTGTCCATGATGAGATCGTGTGTGTGCAAGATGTAGCTTTTCCCCACGATGGGATGATGTTATCCAAGATGAGCTCGTGCTTATGCAAGAGGAAACTTTAGCACATGGTAGCTTCCCCCCCATGGTGGGATGATGATGTCCAAGATGATATCTTGCTTATGCAAGAGGGAAAGCTAGTGCATATTGGCTTTCCCCCACAGTGAGATGATGTTGCCCAAGATGAGCTCATTCTTGTGCAAGAGGGAAATCTAGCAAGTTCTAGCTTTCCCCCATGGTGAGATGATGTTGTTCGAGATGAGCTCGTGCTTTCACAAGAGGAAAATCTACCACAAGCTTGGTTTCCCCCACGATGGGATGATGTTGTCCTAGATGAGATCGTGCTCATGCAAGATGGAAAACTAGCACACACTAGCTTTCTGGCACATTGGGATGATGTTATCTCAGAGGATCTCATGCTTCTGTAAGAGGGAAATCTAGCACACACTAGCTTTCCCCAACGGTGGGATGATGTTGTCCAAGATGAGCTCGTGGTTGTGCAAGAGGGAAACCTAGGACGAGCTAGCTTTCCCCCAGGGTGGGATGTTGTTGTCCGAGATGAGCTCATTCTTATGCAAGAGGGAAAGTTAGCACGCACTAGATTTTCCCCATGGTTGGATGATGTTGTTCGAGAGGAGATCATTCTTGCGTAAGAGGGAAACCTAATAGACACTAGCTTTTCCCCACAATGGAATAATGTCTGAGATGAGCTCATGCTTGTGCAAGAGGGAAATCTAGCACACACTAGATTTCACCTAGAATGGGATGATGTTGTCCTAGATGAGATCGTGTTTATCCTAGAGTCAAAGCTAGCATGCACTAACTTCCCCCATGGTGGGGTGATGTTCTTGGATATGAGATTATTCTTGTGCAAGAGGGAAAGCTAGCAAGAGCTAGTTGTCCCCCACGATGGGATGATGTTTTCCAAGATGAGCTTGTGCTTGTGCAAGAGGGAAAGCTAGCACGAGCTAACTTTCCCCTACGCTGGGATGATTTCTGAGATGAACTTGTGCTTTTGCAAGAGGGAAAGATAACACACACTAGCTTTCTCCCACAGTGAGGTTATGTTTTACAAGATGATCTTGTGCTTATGAAAGAGGGAAAGTTAGCACGTGCTAGCTTCCCTCAATGGTGGGATGATGTTGTCCAAGATGATATTTTTCTTGTGCAAGAGGGAAATCTAGTACTTTCTATCTTTCCCCCATGGTGGGATGATGTTGTCCATGATGAGTTCGTACTTGTGCAAGAGGTAGCTTTCCCCCATGGTGGGATGATGTTGTTCGAGATGAGCTCATGCTTGTGTAAGAGGAAAATCTAGTACGTGCTATCTTTCCCCCATGGTGGGATGATGATATCCGAGATAAGCTCATGCTTGTGTAAGAGGGAAATATAACACACACTAGCTTTCCCCAACGGTGGGTTGATGTTGTCTGAGATGAGCTCATGCTTGTGCAAGAGTGAAAGCTATCATATGCTAGCTTTTACCCATGGTTGGATGATGTTTTCTAATATGTGCTCATGCTTGTGCAAGAGCGAAGATTAACATGTGATATATTTCCCCAATGGTTGGATGATGTTGTTCAAGATGTGGTCTTTCTTGTGCAAAACGGAAAGCTAGCACGTGATAGGTTTCCCCATGGGTGGGATGATGTTGTTTGTGATGTGCTCATGCTTATGCAAGATGGAAAGCTAGAGCATGTTAGCTTTCCCTCTTGGTGGGATGATGTTGTTCGAGATGTGCCCCTGTTTGTGAAAGAGGGTAAGCTAGAATGTGCTAGATTTCCCCCACGATGGGATGATGTTGTTAAGAGGGAAAACTAGCACACACTAGTTTACCCCCACTATGGGATGATGTTCAAGATGTGCTCCTACTTGTGCAAGAGGGAATGATAGCATGCACTAGCTTTCCATCATGGTGGGATGATGTTGTTTGAGATGCGCATGTGCTTGTGCAAGAGGGAAAGTGATGTTGTTCAAGATGAGCTTGTGCTTGTGTAAGAGGGAAATCCAATACACACTAACTTTCCCCTATGATGAAATGATGTTGTTTAAGATGCACTTGTGCTTGTGCAAGAGGAAAAGCTATCATGTTTTAGAATTCCCCTACGGTGGAATCATGTTGCTCGAGATGTGCTTGTTCTTGTTCAAGAGGGAAAGATAGCACGCTAGATTTCCCCCACAGTGGGATGATTTTGTTTGAGATGCACTTGTGCTTGTGCAAGAGGGAAAGATAGCATGTGCTAGCTTTCCTCAATAGTGGAACAATTTTTTTTGAGATGCACTTGTGCTTATGCAAGAGGGAATGATAGCTAGCATGTGCAAGCTTTCCTCCATGCTAGAATGATGTTGTTCAGGATGTGATTGTGTTTGTGCAAGAGGGAAAGCTTGCATACATTAGCTTTTCCCCATGGTGGAATGATGTTGGTCAAGATGAGCTTTTTCTTCTATAAGATGGAATACTAGCATGCACTAGTTTTACCCCATGGAGGAATGATATTGTTCAAGATGTGATTGTGTTTGTGCAAGAGAGAAAGATAGCGTGATAGATTTCCCTCACATTGGAATGATGTTGTTTTAGATGCATTTGTGCGTGCATGGTGGGATGATGTTTGAGATGCACTTGTGCTTTTTCAAGAGGGAAATATAGCACACACTAGCTTCCCCCCCTGGTGGAATGATGTTGTTCGAGATACACTTGCACTTGTGCTTATGAAAGAGGGAAAGCTAACTTTCCCTCGCAATGGAATGATGTTGTTCGAAAAGTGTTTGTGCCTTTGCAAGAAAAAAAAATAGCATGCATTATCTTTCCACTACAGTGGAATGATGTTGTTAGAAATGTGATTGTACTTGTGCAAGAAGGAGATCTAGGACACACTAGTTCCCCCCCATAGCAGAATGATGTTATTTGAAATGCACTTGTGATTGTGCACTAGTTTTCCCCCACAATAGAATGATGTTGTTTGAAATGCATTTTTTCTGTACAAGAAGGAAAACTAGTACGAGATAGGTTTCCCCTACAGTGGAATGATGTTGTTTGAAATGTGCTTTTGCTTGTGTAAGAAGAAAATCTAGCATGTGCTAGCTTTCCTCCACAGTGGAATGATGTTATTTTAAATGCGTGTGTGCTTGCGCAAGAATGAAAACTACTAGAAGATATCTTTCCTTTCTAATGAAATGATGTTTGAAATGCACTTGTGCTTGTGCAAAAGGGAAAGCTACCATGCACTATCTTTCCTCCACAGTGGAATGATGTTGTTCGAAATGCCCATGTGCTTGTGCAAGAAGGAAAACTACCATACACTATGTTTCTTATATAGTGGAATGATTTTGTTCAAAATGCACTTGTGCTTGTGTAAGCAAGAAAGCTAGCACACACTAGTTTTTCTCCACAGTGGAATGATGTTGTTTGAGATGCACTTGTGCTTGTGTAAGCAAGAAAGCTAGCACACACTAGTTTTTCTCCACAGTGGAATGATGTTGTTTGAGATGTTCTTGTGCTTGTGCAAGAAGGAAACTTATATATCCTAGTATGAATCGAAAGGGTTGGATTGGCTTGCAGTGTTTTTTTCGAGTTAATATCTAACATTTAAATACTGTCCAAGTCTTGTCATGATGAAAACACATTTGTGGTAATTTTGAGTTTTGATTTATGGGATCATAAGTTTATTTTCATCGTAATCAACTATTTGGATGCATCTATACATCCATGTGAATTAGAATATCTTTGTAATAGTGACATAATGGTTTCACGACTTGGAAGACATGATTGATTGACATTCCAATGCGCTACAAAAGAAAGCTACCTTAACCTTACATTTGAACCATGCTACTTAAGTTTATTGTTTGGATTTGTGAATTTTATAGATGTTCAATAATAGTATTATCTTTGAAAATTATTTATTGGCCATTTGATAGAGTTTCATGGATGCAACAAAAGAAATTCATTGAAATTTTGTTGGGAATTATGTTTAGATGTTGTATAAGTTTGAGTCATCTTAAATGTTGTAAAAAAGTCACATAATATTAATGCTTAATGCTTGCAGAAGAATAGACAAAGTCTGATAGTTTAAATGGTTTTAGAGAAGCCTAGCTCTTGTATAAATTGTCATTTTGTTAGTTCTATATGTTAAAATTGTCTAAATAAGTGTTGCCTTAGTTGTTGGCATGTATCATAGAGTGTTCAAGGGACAACCTAGAAGATGAAAATCATACTTTGGTTGCATGTTATAAAATGGTTGGGAAATCCTCTCAACTTTTTTGTTTAGTAATTTGGTCTTTTAGTCCCAGTCTAGTTTGCAAATGCTTGTTGTTTGCTCAAGCGAGTCTAGTAGCAAATGATTTCTTTTGGTTAGGTGTTGAGCTGTAATTGTATGATTGAAACCAAGTGAATTATACAACCTCAAATGTGAAATGATTGGCTATCTCAGTTTCCTACATTGAAAAATTAAAAAAATGTGAAGTTGTGTTGATTTTGGATCTCGAGGGACAATGATAAGGGTTTGTCACCTTTGAATTTAAAACAATTCCTTTGGTTTTAGTTGTGTCATTGAGTGCTTGGAATTATACTTTAAGAATAGTGCTATTGTTCCATTGTATGCAATATCAATGCCTAGTTAGTCCTTCCTACTATTCCTTTTAAGTGTTGAATGACGGGTTTCAAGCTTGTATTGGATTTGGAACAAGCTAACTTAGATCCATGATTATGAAACAATAAATATATTCAAATCTAATGTTGTTGTGGGCTCTACATTTATTTTTGTCATAGATGGAAAGCTAGAAGTTGTTAGCTTTCCTTTAGGAACAAGAACACATATGTGCCATTGCTCTAGGTTACTTTGTCTTTACATGCTCTTTTAGCACAAGCCTATGTAGCAATATGAACATGCTTTTCCCTAGCCCTACTTCTGATTCCCCTACATGATAAACCATGCCTTTTGGTCTCTAGACAAAGCAAGAAGGTGATTTCACCCTAACCAAGGTTAGTGTTCTAATGTTGTCACTAGAAATGCACTTATGCTTCTGCTAGATGGAAAGTTAGTGGTTGCTACCTTTGTTTCTAGCACACACACAATGATGAAATCAATGCTTCGAGGGTGCCTTAGTCCTAAAAAACACCATGGTTAGTGTCCTACCTTTGTATGTGCACTTTTATTGGCTCTGTAACATGCTAGGAAGATCCACAATGATGCAATAAGAAGTGTATTTAAATCCAATGTTGTTGATGGCTCCGCACTTGTGCTTTTACTAGAAGGAAAGAAAGCAGTTGTCAGCATTCATTTTCACACAACCTCAAGGCTTCAAAATAGCTATAATAGTGGTATTTTTATCCAATTTCAGATTTTATGAACTGTAGGGTGTTATTTCAAAGTTTATATGTGCAATGTGCCTAAGGTGGATTCAATTGGGTTGGAGGCTCTCTCACTCAAAGTTGATGCAATCAATGGCTCTCTAAGGGTGCTTTTATTCTAATAATCACCATGGTTAGTGTTATGGCTTGATGTATGCCCATTTATTATCTCTGGAACAAACTAATAAGATCCAAGATTACGAAACAAGAAATGTATTCAAATAGGATGTTGTTGTGGGCTCTACATTTGTTCTTTTCATAGATGGAAAGCCAATGGTTACTAGTTCTCCTTCAAGAAAAAGCACAAGTATGCAATCATTGCTCAAGGTTTTCCTTTTTCCTCACATTCCCTTTTATCACAAGCTCATGTAGCAGTATGAACATGTTATGCCCTCACCATACTTTCAATTCCCCTATGTGATGAACCATGCTTATTGGTTGCTAGACAAAGAAAGAAGGTGATTCACCTAAACAAAGGTTAGTGCCCCGATATTGTTATCAACATTGTTCTTGTACTTTTGTTAAAATAAAAGATAGTGGTTGTGGTTGTTAGCTTTCCTTCTAACAGAAGCACAAAGATGTAATCATTGCTCTGGAGGCACCTTTATCCTAACAATCACCATTGTTAGTGTTTTTCCTTTGTGTGTGACCTTTGATTACCTCTAGAACAAGCTAGGAAGGTATATGATGCAATACAAAGTGTATTTAACTAATGTTTTAGTTGGCTTTGTACTTGTTCTTTTTCTGGAAGGAAATATAATGGTCACTAGATTTCATTATGGCACAAGAACAAGGATGTAATCACAAGGTTTCGAGTTGGCTAGAATAGTGGGACTCCTGTCCAATTTCGAAGAACCTGAACTGTTGGGTGTTATTTCAAAGTACATATACATAATGTACCTAAGGCAGATTCAATTGGGCCCAAATATATCTCAAACCTAATGCAAAATCAAGGAAAGAAGCTCCAATGTGGGATTGGGATTCATGCAATCCTTTCACAATTTTCCTAGAATTTGAAACAATTGTAGGGCACAAAGTTGTTTGTTTCTACACTTGGGTTTTATTGTAAGAGAAAATTTATTTGAATGCTTGCAATGTATCCTCTTGCTTTTGTGGTGAATATTCCTTTGAGTTTTTGAGGATTTTTTTTTTTTCGAAATGAGTTTTGAGCTTTGAATCTAAGATTGAAAATACAATTGAGAGATCAATCTGGAGCCAAAAGAACTAGATGTCATATAAAGTTATGACTCATGATATCAATCAATCAATGGATGTTTTATGAGACCAAATAACAATTATGAGTTATTTTGTGTAGTCTGGTTTCCAATAGATTTGTTGTGCATGGTCACTGTTACAATATTATTTTTCTTGATTTATGAAAGGTCTATAAAATAAAGCATCCATGTTGTAGTTTCATTTTAAATATTATAAAATATTGACGTCAATTATTTGGAAGCACCGCTAAAAGTTAAAACACGCCTAATATATATATATTTTTAACAATAATCCTATTAACAATAGTAACTATGAAATGAAATAGTTAAGGTACCATTCATGGTATAGATCCCATGCTTTAAGAGATCAATGCAAAATTATTTATCAATAGCTAAATTTCTAGTCCACCAAGAGTGTATCCTAGAAGTAACATTAGGCTCATTCGATATACTAACATTTTATTTTATTCTTCCAAAGAATGCCAAAGTTTATTTTTGGTTCTATTCGGTAACTAAAACAATTGTACTACGGAAAAGGCTAATATTAACTATATTTAAACCTCCAAGATCCAATATAGGATATGTTATTTCCATTAAAGAAATCCAAAATGAGAAGCTTTTTTAAGATCACAGGATTAATATTGTCGCTCCAAATTTGAAATCCACAAGAAATCCACAATGTCATGGGATAAATATTGTTTCTCCAATGAATCTTGAAGACTTTTTTTCCTCTAAGGTAACATCTCCTAGAGTAGCGGTCCTTGAACCTTCCATATTTTCTTAGACAAGTCCCCAAATGCAAACTCAAAATACCATCCATGCATATATGCACTTTCTAAACTAGATGTTACCTCCCATAAATTTACAAACATTTTTTTAGCCAATTACATAGATGCAACAAGTTGCAATAGAACCCCAGGGCCTTGGTCATTGTTTGATTCAATCACCTTTCCAATCTTCCTCATATGGGTTGGGATACCTTAGTATATTGTCACCTCGTTGTGTGGTTGTGGAACATCATAATGCATGTGGGTCTCTCTTATCAGTAGCTATGGTTGCAACCTTAAATTCAAGAATTGCTACTTTTGCCCAGAGGAAAAAATAGAGCCACGGTTCTTGTGACTTGAGAGCTCATGTGACTCCCAATTCATGGTCTGATTGGGGCTTCTCCAATTGGTAAATTTGACTAGGGAGTTCAAGGAGAAGATTTGAGAAAATAAAAAAAGTTGACCTCATTTGGCCCTCGCAATTATGAAGAACTAGATTTGTCTTGGGTACAAACAATGGTAAAGAAACTACACCATATCATAAATATGGAGGAAATGTAAGTTGTTCTAAAGAAACACCACACAAGGGGAAAATAGAAAATGTTGATCGTTTAGTTTTGGGTGCCTGGATTGAACATATGCAACTTGATCAGATTGTAACTTGAGATTGGGATTATTTGTTTGGAGTTGTGGTAGGGTGGGATGGGATCATTTAAAATTCATTTTTTTTTTTTAACTATTTGTGTTATAAAATTCCCCATTTTGGTTTAGGAAATAGTCTAGAAGCATGGAAAAAAAAAATAGGGAAATTTGAACACACAAAATGGAATTCCTAGTGGTTGGGAGAA
>JASDQU010736353.1:386986-400231 GCA_032191745.1 Picea mariana | reverse complement strand
CGGCAAGACAATGCTTGTGGCGGTCTGCCTGTGTGGTGACCTTGGTACTTCATGTTTTCCCTTCTGATGTGGTGGTTGACTCGAGGTTCCACCCTCCATTGTTCTCTCTTTTGCATACTCATCTGGTCGGTCAATGACATCTTCCACTATTCCCTCATGTGGTTGTTCCGACGTGGTTGTCTGTGATATTTCCAGTGTGGTCGTTTCTTCTTGGTTCAGGACCATCCCATTAACTCTTGGGCCTTCTTCAGGGTTCTTGGGGTGCAAATGATTTCCTACGTCCTCAACCTGTTGTCCCTATCCCCCTTTTGGTACATCAATGTCCATGCCGAATGGTGTTTTCTATTGGGTCTCCTCCATGACAAGTGTGGGTCTTCCTGGTGTCATATCGGACGATAGTATTTTGTCCACATTGATGACTTCTGGAGGCTGAAGTGGTTGATGTCCGCTTCCCTGTGCTTGCGGTGGTGATCTAGCTTTACTTTGGGGTCATTTACCTGACTGACTCGGTTCTCCCTATTTGGGTGGTGCCATGGTGTTAAGGGTGTTGTCCGTCGATCTTAGTGTCCTATGTTACCTCGGCAAACTTCGCTCTCATCTCTATATATTCTATCGCTTATGTTTTCTCAATTTCACAATAACCTTCCCAATCCCGTGTACTAGATTATATAGGAATTGTGTGAAGCTTCTTAGATATGTTACCCAATTTGCATTTTAATTGAACTAGCGCTTCCCGTGTACTTGCCATTGATTTCCCTTTCCATCGCCAGTTGGCGCGATTAATGTGGTGTCCCGTCAGTCATTTTTGTTATTTAATTTTGATAGTTGTCGTCCGTTGGCGGTTATTTTCCATATCCATCTTTCCCGTTGTCTCCACTTTGTAGTGATCGTTGGCCTTTTTCTCTGCCGTGATGGAATTTATGAGTGTGTGCGGTAATTCTGTTTTCGACGTATTATGCTTCTGTTGTTATCCTTTGATGTTYGACGCGGTATCTCCTCTGTTTTTTTTTKTTTTTTTAAAGTGCTAGGAGGCCGACTGTCCCTATACAACTTTAGTCGGGTCCCATTGATCATCCCTATGAGTTATRTTCCTCCTAAATCCTTCAACTGTACATCTCCCCCGTCTGTGACAGTCTGCACTTCGTACAATCCTAACCAATGCATTCTGAGTTTTCCCGGGTGCTGAAGGGATTTACTGTCATACAGCKAGACTAAGTCTCCTTCCTTGAAATCCTTTCTCTTGATATGTCTGTCATGCCAAGATTTGTCCCTTTCTTTCTGGACTTCTTGGTGAAACCATGATAGAATCATGTCTTCCTCCATGATCATCAGTTGATTTATCTTTTCCTTTACTGTGCCTCGTTATGTCATGTTTTTAATTGCTGCTACGTGCAGACTAGGTACCAAAAATTCTAATGGCACTATTGCTTCTTGTCCATATACCAATCTGAATGGTGTCTACCCTGGAAATTTCTTGCATGTGGTCATGTATGCCCAAAATATTGCTAGTGTCTTTAGTTCCCAATCATCCCTATTAACATTGCAGATATTTGTCAGTGCATTTTCAAGGATTTTGCTAAAGGCTTCCACTGTTCCATTTGCTTGAGGGTGATATGGTGTAATTTTTTAATGATAAAATTCAAACTCCTCAGTCATAGCCTTAATAGTGTTGTTGATGGAGTGAGTGCTTTGGTCACTCATCAAAATCCTTGAGCAACCAAATCTAGTGATCACTTTCTCAAATAAGAAGTGTGTTGCTCTCTCTATGCTGCAATCTTTTACTAGTGACACTTATGCCCCTCTTGTCATGTATTTCATCACAGTGATAATGTACCTCACTCCTGAACTTTTTGCTGGTGGGTTAATTGGTCCCACAAAATCTATTAAATACCTACAAAGTTACTTGTGGTCACAGGGGCATATTGTCCCTTCTATTCGGTTTACCAACCCTCTGACATACATCACATTTTTGGTAGTAGTCCTTTGAGTCTCTATGCATGGTCGATCACCATAGTCCTATGTGCAATACCTTCTATGCGATAGTTCTGCCTGCATAATGTCCTCCTGCTATTCCCTCATGGGATTATGACAAGATCCTTGGTCTTTCATGTTATAGCACACATCTTCACAAGATGTTGTCTGCGCCCATTTTGTATAAGTGTCCTGCAATCAATTGGTAATCTGCAGCCTTGACTACCAAATTTTTCTTCTGCGCAGTGTTATACTCCTGTGGCGCAGTCCATGTACTTAAGTACTAGATGATGTCTGCGAATTATCCATCAACTATTTGGACTGAAAATAACTCTGCGTCGGGAAAAGTTTCCTCTACATTCGTAGGTTCCTCCCCATTAGTAATCTGCGACAGGTGATCAAGTCCTGCATTCAACTTACCTGGTTTGACTATGACTTCAAAGTCAAATTCTTGCAGCATCGATAACCATCTAGAGATCCTCCCCCCCAACACTGAATTGTTGACGAGTTATTTGAGCATTGAATGGTCTATGAACGTATTGAAATGTTTTCCCAATAAATAATGTCTGGACTTCTGAAGCGTGTAGACCATAACTAAGCCTTCCCTCTCTATGGTGTTGTAGTTCTGATCCAATTCTGACAGTTTTCTGCTAGCAAATGCTATAGGATGGTCCAATTCTCCTGCTCTTGGCTGTGCCAAAATATCTCCAAGTGTTATGGTCGATGCATCTACATGTACATGGAATGTCTTTTCCCAATCCAGTAATACTAGGATTGGTGCGGTTACCATCTTCTCTTTCAGGGCATCCAAACTGTGTTGACAATCCTCATTCGATTGGAACTTTATGTCTTTCCTTACAAATTTCTCCATTGGCGCAGTGATCTACACATACCCCTTTATAAATTTCATGTAGTATCATGTGTGTCCCAATGTCGCTCTCAATTGACAGACTATTTTTTGTGGTGGCAGGTTAACAATTACTGCAATCTTGGCAGGATCTACTAACAAACCTTGCTTGAATACTATATGGCCCAATAGTATCCCAAAAGGTGTTTCGAAGATGTACTTCTTGATATTTAACGATATTTGGCACTGCCTACATCTTTCTAACATCAGTAGTAAGACCTGTACATGGTCCTTCAACAGACTATAGACTGTCCAATCGTCTAGATATACTTCTAGAAACTGGTGGACAAACTTTTTAAATGCATCTATGACTACTCTGGATAACATTGTTGGTGCATTTTTCAATACAAATGACATGACTGTATAATAGTAGGATCCCCATTCTGTGGAAAAAGTGGTCTTGTATCTATCTTCTGGTGCTATCTTGATCTAGTGGTATCCTGAGAATCCATCAGTGAATGAATAAGCTTCTTGTCCTCCTACATTCTCCAAGACTTCATATGTGACCGGGGTAGGGAACGGGTCATGTAGGCACGCATCGTTCAACTTCCTCAAGTCGACACATATTCTTATCCCCCCTTGTTTCTTCTCCTAAACTACCATCGGTCTTATCCATTCGGATTCTTCTACAGGTTCTATGGTTCCAGCCTCCAACATCCTATCGATCTCAACTTTGAATTTTTGCTTATATATCAGGTTTAATCTTTATGGTTGTTTTTTGATTGGTCTTGCCTCAACTCTGAGCAATATCTTCATTTCTCCTATCTCTCTTGCTATGCCTTTCATTTTTGTGAATGTTTTTGGGAACAGGTCGTTGTACTTGCGTAGTAACTTTGTTATACTTTCCATTGTTTGTTCATCCCAATAGTCTCCAATGCTGGCCATTTTGGGATTCTCAATTGTCCCAATGTTGAATTTCTTCACCATGATTGGTGCAAAAATTACTTTTGATTCCATAGGTGGACCTTCCAATTCTCTCTCGCCTTCAAATTCCTCAATTTGAATATCACGCAGGTCATCTTCATCTAGTGCTTCTTCCTATACATGGTAGCATGACATTAGTTCTTTAACTGTCTGTTTGTTTTGTTTTTGGTCTTCTGTCATAAGTTCAACTTCTAGTTCCTTAATGAATATCACCCCTCTGATTTGTTTAAGTGTTGCGTCTATGTTGGGGTTCTCATGCTCAAATGAGAAAGTGACTGTAAAGTTCTGTTGTAATACTATCCATCTCGTAGTTCCTCTACGCAATTCTTGGTCTGTATACTAGTTTGTTTGGATGCCTTCTAATGTGTGCACAAAATGGTGAGGCCATTCCTATGGTGGTGTTATTTTCCATAACACTCTGCACTTCTCCAAATGTTCTATTGGTGCCCCCTATCCATCATATTTATGTCGTTGGTTGCTTCCTTGTTCTGCACCAAACCTAATGCGCAGTAATCACTTACATTGGTACCATTCCTTGACTGTTTCTTTGTGTGCACCCTGCCATCTCACAGGTGTTGCCTTGAGTGTTATATCTAGGGCTAGGAGTCTCTGATCTTCTAACACTTCATCTTTGTACCATGTTAAGAATTTTTCTAGGTCGTTCATGCTAGAAAAATAGGATCATAGAGCATGTTGGCACAGGGGCAGACCCAGGGTTCAACGCTTCAACAACACACCAACCAAACCCTAACTACCGGCCCTTTCGGCAACACCTACGAAGTAGATGATGTCTCACCCGAGGTAGAGGTAGGGGTGGTTGCAAGACTCAGATGTCTGCAACCTAGCTGGGACACATATCTGCGACTACAATACCTTAATAGAGCATTTAGTAGTTATCATTCCTTAGTATCTAGCCTTTTTTTACAGCGCAGATAAACCCTAATTACAGAGCAACGTAGTATTCAACAATATCCAACACATTTAAGCACTAATCACATCAAAATAAACCAGATCTGGTACTCATTCACATCACCAAACACTAAGCTATCGTATCATATACATCTAAACATACATTACTGTACTAAGCATAAATCATATGAGAAATAAAACAACCATAATGCACAAAGAAACCATAACACAAGATATATGTGGTTCACCCCCATCCTGGGGATACATCCACCAACTCTTCTTCTCTTTATTTCCTTCTGTCAATCATCTACATGCACAAATCCATAGGATCCTAGTCCACATAGGACAGGAGATTTGCACGCATTCCACCAGATCCTCCTTCCTTGAGCTAGTTTACAACACAAAGCCCTCTTACAATCTACACAAGCTTCTTACATCCACTTGCACTTAGCTCTTCCAATTTCCAACATAGCATGCACAAAGCATTTATAACTATCACTTGCACTTAGCACAACATCACACATATGCACACATTGTCTCCTCTTACATTGCGTAGACATCTATTTATACATTACAAAAGGGCCTAGACATGGGTAAACCCATGGGCCGACATCCCCATACCCGTTACATAAGCCCAAAACCCAAAAATACCTAAAAGGGGGACGACATCCCATGATATATGCTTCGAATTGAGCTCTGCCTTCAACAGTCTGTTGAAGTCCCAAAAAGGGGTCAAAAGTGACCAAGGATCTTCAAAACTTGGTTAAGGGCCAACAAGCCCCCAACACTCTGATCTGGGTAACTCCGCCTCAAAAGCCTCGAGCTTGGCTGGAGCTGCTTTCGACCTGCTACTTCACTAGGGCCTCCTGCTCGGTGAATTTCTGAATAACTGCCTCGTTCACATGTTCTTCCAAGCGTTGTTCGACTGCAGTGACTACTTGTTCCAACTCTTCTCCTTGGTCTTCAATTTCCTCAAACAGTTGGCAAGATTCATCTTGGACTGGTTAGATCCTCTGAATCACTTCCATGACTTTTCTTTGTATGGTATGGACCTGTTGCTGAGCATTGCACTGTTCCTGGGACCTTTTCATCCTCTCAAATGCTGACAGGAGTTTCAACTGTGCCTGTATTGTTGCTTCTTGCTGCTTTGCCTCATAGAGATGTGAATCTAATGTCTTCAGTTCAGGGTCCTCAATAAGTCGCTCATAAGTCTGCGCACTTCTACTGATAAGCTTTTTACATTCCAAAGCTAATGCTCTGATCCTCTCAACTGTGCTCCGGGCAATGGCTTCTCTTTAGTCTCACACGTCCTGCAGAGTACTTGGTACTGTTTGTAGCTCTAGATCTGCTATTCTCTGTTGAAACTATTGGATGGCTTTAGCAAGCTCCACTACTTGTTTCTCCACTAAGTCTTCCTCCTTTTTCTCTAAGCCTGTCACAGAGTGAAGTGCTCTACTGACTGCTTCTTTTACTCCAACCTGCTTCGCAAGCAGCTGTTCCTTCTCTTGATGGATCTGTGCTCTCTCCTCTTCGAACTTTGTTTGTAGGTCATCCTTTTCCTATTGCACAACTTGGTGTTGCTCTATCAATTCCTCTTGTGCTTGCTTAAGGGCCACTGTGGCCTGTTCTTTTTCTTCCTGTGAGCGATGAAGGCGAGCTTCGGTCACATCAGTTATTCTATGGATTTGGGTAGGCTCATCTCCCAACTCTAGTTATTCATATGGTGGGGGTGTAGTGGAAACTATGTGGCTGGAGTGAAGGGATTGTCATACCCCTCTCAGCTCTGCTTCAAGCCTTTCATACATGGTCTCATGCTTGGATTCATTTCTCTGCAAAAGATCTTCCGAGGCGTCTGATACAGCTGCGATGATGAAGTCGAAGTCATCAAGCGTGAGTACAGTTTGCAGCTTGGTCTTACTAGCTTTTGACTTCTTCCACTATGTGGGTTTCGTGGGAGAAACCTTTCTTTTTTTAGACGACTCTGTTTCATCAGGGGGATTCTGTGGCGATGTTACTTCGCCTTGCTTCTGCTTGTCTTCTTCTCCATTTTTCTCTTCTTTGTCTACTTCGTCATCACCTCCTCTGCTAGGTGATTCTAAAGCAGTCTCTTCTGATGTGATGTTCAACTTCTGTACCTCTTTTGTCTTCTTCCTTCTGCTAGTTCCAGGTGTATTGTACCCTTTGCGAGTGACCATCGAGCTTCTGATTAGTTCAGGGTCAAAAAATTCTGCAGGGTCAACCAGGATAAGGAGCTCTGTAGGCCATTCCTTAGTTATTTATTCTAGGTCCTCCTCTGTGAGTTTGTAGTAACTCTATAGTACTTTTTTGTGTTGATCTCCATGCGCAGTGATATAGATAAAATGTCTGTCTGCGTGGAACTTCACAAATGGCCTGAACCTATGCAGGGTGTTCGACATCATACGAGGGACAACCTCAATAGCCCTCTTAAACTACAAGTAGTAAGTGTGGAACACTGTGTTTGACTTCCATTGTTTTCCCATATCGCTCGAATACCAGAGCGTGGTGAATTTAATGGCTAAGGGTTCAGATGGCTCTATTTCAGGGAAGGTCGCACCTTCTGACATCTCCCAAAATATGAACGTGATGAGGATCAACAGCCAACTAAAGTGAAACTCATATCCCTGATCCTGAGCTTCGTGACAACATTGTTCTAACTGGTTCACTAAGTAGCTTGCCCAGTTCATTTGTATCCCCTCCACACATTTTCCTGTGAGGTCAACAAAAAACCCCGTGACCTGCATGGGTCTGTTCTTTCTTACTAGCTTACCAACAATCAACTTGCAAGCGAGGCACATTGCGCCATTCTGGATGGAGGCTACCTTGTATCCTTGCTTCCCCTTCTCCACATCGACGTAGGTATCTTTAATTTTCTGCGTCAGGGCGCGGTCTGTAGCCTTTCTTGGGTAAAAGTCTTGAGGGTCTAGTCTGTGCATGCTCAATTTGGTGATCCGATGGATCAACTTTGGATCGTCGGTGATGCATCTGTCTAGCCACAAATAACCACCATGGAAGCTCAACAGTAGGAGCTCAACGCACACATTAACCTCTTGGTGCCTTCCAAAATGGGGTATCTTCATTACGTTCATGATGGTGTACCACGTGAAGTCCATGGTCCATGGTTGGGGGATTATCCTAAACTTCTTCCCCTTTGTTCTAGTCAAATACCTGTGAGGTGTGAACATGCTAAAGTTCTTGCGGTCTCCCAAGTTGAATTCGTTGACCTTCAACGTCAAAATATTATCCTGTTGAGGATTTCTTGTGCGTATCCCCTTCGAGAGGTAGGTAGTAATCAGGGTGTAGTCGAAGTCCCTGGGGACACTGTCACGATTCACCACGCCAACCAGAGGCGGGATGTACTCGGGCAGGATGGATGGGATTAACTTCACATTTTCCAAGTCGTCTCGATGCTTGGTTCTTTTCTCGGTCATAGCTCAGGATGGTCCAGATCCACGAGTAGTCGACAGGGAGGCTTTCACTCCTCTCATCGATGAATCTTGAATTCCAATGGACATCACCTTCTCAGCCATAAGTTTGATTAAAACTTCTTCGACAGACTTTTCTACGAAACTGAGTTCGTCTGAAATGCATGCTCGAGATCGGAAACTCAGGTTTATTAACAAACGCTCAATGCAATGGAATAGGTGGCGAAGTCTCAATAAACACAACACGAAAATAATGAGTTCTCTTAGATACAATTCGTGAAAGTGTTCTCGGCGCAACAGTTGACAGAATAAGTAGACATCGATGTAACAGATCCCTCCAACGGACAATAAGCCTTCATCAATGAGTTTTTGTCCATTACGGCGTGGTCCCAACGGTCCGATGGCGATATTTCTGATCATAACTGTTGTTTTAACCATTCGGGAATGACAATCTAACGGTCATAATGCCTTTAACGATTATATTGCTCCACCATGGCAAAGTTCCAATCTGAGTTTCTCTAATATTCCAGTGAAGTTCGAATTCTGGAGACCTTCCTTCTGCGAAGTCTTCTCTGGAACTTCTTGTACCTTCTCTAACTTTGCTTTCTTCTTGCTGAGCTTTCTAGCCTTCTTCCCTATGATCTACGTCTCGGTATTCCTCTTTCCATTCTGATTCTTATCTCCTCTTGGCATAGTAACTTCGCGATGTTGGTGGTATTTCCTAAGGTTCAAGGGCAATACCTCTTCTCTGTTTAGGGTAGGTGCTCTACTCTCCTATACAGACATGTGTTTAAAGTATTCTTGTGTTCTTTCAACTTCGACATCCATATTTCTGGTCCTTAGTAGCTTCGACTGGTTTTGTTGTTCTTTCAGTAAGTGTGCTATTCTCTTAGCCATGAAGTCTCTTAGGTCTTGTTTTTCTGTTCTAGATCTTCCTTTTCTTTTCTTCAGGTCTGATCTTTCTCAATCCAGGTTTTCCCTAGTAACATAGAAAATGGGGCATTGTTCTCAATAAATTTAGCAACCGCAAATTCTTCCTCTGTCGAAGTTCCATGAGCAGTCATAGATTTCTAGGTAAGTCTTCCACATAGGGTTATCAACTTTCCTCTAAATAATTCTATTCCTCCCAATGAAGGAATCATAACAGGCTTTCCCAAAATTTCCCAGGTTCTTTTTGTCATAATATTCACTTGTGTTTCCTCATCCAAAACACAGTCTATGTCGAAGTATCATATTCTTGTTTCTATGCACTCTTTTTCTTTGAAGATATCTGATAAGTTGATATCTCTGTGGTCATTCAGGGTTTCTTTCATTTGTAGTAATACAATCTCTGATTCTTTCCGGGGTTCTTCCATGGTCTTAGTTTCTTGGTCTTCCTCAGGGTTTTCTTGTCTCATATTCATTCTTTCAACCTTAGCAATCATTCTAGGGAAATCCAGAACTTCATGGTCCATAGCTTTACAACAAAGACAACTAGGTTTTCTACCAGGTCATTCCTTAGCAAGATGTCCCGGTCTTCTGCAACTGTAACAAAGAGTTAATCATCTCTTTATCTTAAATGATCCCCAACCTTTCTTGTATTGCGCACTAGGATCATGTTGGCTAACCTACAAATTTTTTTTTCTAGGATCCTGCATCCATTTGTTAGTCAAAAAATCCTTTCTATGCATAGGAATAACATATCTTTCAGAATTTCTATCAATTCTAATCATATCAAATCTTCTTTCTTCTAACTGTGCCCTATTTTTTAGGCTAGGACAAAATTTATCAAACATACCTAGATCCATACTTTCAAACAAAAATTTCCACTTATCTTACCTTTAACAGAGCACCAATCTTTTAGATCTTATGTCTTCAATAAAAAAATTTCACTGTTCTTACCTTTATCATAACACAAAGCTTTCATATCTTACCTCTTTTCTTCAGATCTGACTCCTTTCTTAGTACATAGATTCACAATTCAAGTAGAGTATTGCGTACTAGGGCAATATATCTACACACAGAGCTTCCTCTTTTCCTTAGTTCCCAACAATCACAGTTTCAGGTCCCGACAACGGAACCATTTGTTGGCACAGGGAAAGACCCAGGGTTCAATGCTTCAACAACACACCAAAAAAACCCTAACTACTGGCCCTTTCGGCAACACCTGTGAAGCAGATGAAGTCTCACCCAAGGTAGAGGCAGGGGTGGTTGTAGGACTCATATGTCTGCAACCTAACTGGGACAAAGATCTGTGATTACAATACCTTAACAAAAAATTTAGCAGTTATCATTCCTTAGTATCTAGCCTTTGCTTACAGTGCAGATAAACCCTAACTACAGAGCAACACAATATTCAACAATATCCAACACATTCAAGCACTAAGAACATCAAAATAGACCAAATATGGTACTCATTCACATCACTAAGCACTAAGCTATCGTATCAGATACATCTAAACACACATTACTATAATAAGCATAAATCATATGAGCAATAAAATAACCATAATCCACAAAGAAACCATAACACAGGATATACGTGGTTCACCTCCAACCCGGGGCTACATCCACCAACTCTTCTTCTCTTTATTGCCTCATGTCAATCATCTACATGTACAGAGCCACAAGATCCTACTCCACATAGGACATGAGATCTGCGTGCACTCCGCYAGATCCTCTTTCCTCTAGCTAGGTTACAACACAAATCCCTCTTACAATCTACACAAGATTCTTACATCCACTTGCACTTAGCTCTGTCAGTGTCCAACATATCATGCACAAAGAATTTATAASTATCACTTGCACTTAGCACAACATCACACATATGCACACATTGTCTCCTCTTACATTKCCTAGACATCTATTTATACATTACAAAAGGGCCTAGACATGGGTAAACCCATGGTCCGACATCCCCATACCCGTTACATAAGCCCAAAACCCAAAAATCGCTAAAAGGGGGCCAAGATCCCGCGATCTCTACTTCGACTTGCGCTCCGCCTTCAACAGCATGTCGAAGTCCCAAAAAGGGGTCAAAAGTGACCAAGGATCTTCAAAACTTGGTCAAGGGACAATAGAGAAACAAAATAAAACAAATGCGGAAATAAACCATAGAAGATACACAACACAATAGATACATAGATATACGTGGTTCAGCCAGTGTGGGCTATGTCCACCAGAGAAATTGCCAGGTCCTTCCTTTATTATTATCCAACAAATGAAGGGATATAACCTACAACAAATCCATTGTAACTTCCTCTTCTTTATCTCACAATTTCCTCTCTCAGAATACAATATTCAATGATGCATAGTCACAATACATTTTCCTCATAAAAGAGGGTTTCCTTCTAGGGAAAAAAATCCTAACATAACTTCTACCGTTAGATTTGTGACCTTATAATGAATGGTATAGATTTACAATGAAATTACAATATACATTTACAAGACAATTTTTCCTTTGGGGTCTTCGCCCCCAAACCCCAGCCAGGGGGATAGCCCCCCTGGACCCCACAGAGGAGTAACCCCCCTCTGCACTCCCTCGCGTGGATGAGTGTACATTCTTCTGGGGTGTAAAGTCTTCATGGGCTATAAACACGGCTGAAAACAAAGGCCTCTAAATCAGGAAGATAATCAGGCTCCACAACCAACAATATCCCACTTGGAGACTGATCTCAACAACTCCACCGATGCTATATCTGTTGGACTATGAACCTTCTTAGACCTGAAAAATTTCTCATTTTCACCTTCATGCTTGAAGACTAACAAAAACTGTGCAAGAACTCAATTTCTCCCTGGTTACTCCCTTTGTTAACATGTCTGCGGGATTTTGGCTAGTGTGTATCTTTTCCAACTTCAAATTTCCATCTTCCAAGACAGATCGTATGAAATGGTACCTCAATTGTATATGCTTAGTCTTCGAATGGAAGGTTGAGTTCTTTGCAAGATGAATGGAACTCTCACTGTCACAATACAACCTGCTATTCTCCTACTTCTTTCCCAATTCCTCCATAAACCTCTGTAACCAAATCATTTCTTTACTAGCCTCTGTAGCAACAACATACTCTGCTTTTGTTCTTGAAAGTGCACCAACCTTTTGTAGTTTTGAAATACAACTTACTGTTGTTCCACCTATAGTAAAAACATACCTTATGGTGCTCCTCCTTCTATCCTTATCACCTGCTATATATGAATCAACATATCCCTGTATAAAAGTGTCTAAACCTCCAAAACATAATGCATGTGTAACAGTGACTCTCAAATACCTGAGAATACACTTTACTGTCTCCCAATGTTCTTTACCTGGATTGTTCATATACCTGCTCACAACTCCCACTGTATGTGCAATATCTGGTCTTGTGCAAACCATCGCATACATCAAGTTGCCAACTGCTGATGAATAAGGGACCTTGGACATGTATTCTATCTCCTCCTGTGTCTTGGGACACATTTTCTTAGTTAATTTTAAATGGCTGGACAAAGGTGTACTAATTGGTTTTTCATTTTGCATTCTAAACCTTTCCAACACCTTCTCTATGTACTCACCCTGAGACAATGTCAATTTGCGATTTTTCCTTTCTCTTATTATTCTCATACCAAGGATTTTCTTTGCAACACCCAAATCCTTCATTACAAATGAATTATCTAATTTCTTCTTGAGCAAATTTATATCCTGCATATGAGACCCTGCAACAAGCATGTAATCTACATACAATAGCAAGATAATATAGCTTCCATTTTCTATCTTTTAAAAATAAACACAGTGATTAGAATGACATCTACTATAATCTTGTTATGTCATAAACCTGTCAAACTTAAAATACCATTGCCTTGGAGCTTGCTTTAGGCCATACAATCTCTTCTTCAACCTGCATACCAAATTCTCCTTCCCTTTGACCTCATACCCCTGTGGTTGTTGCATATAAATCTCTTCCTCCAAATCCCCATGGAGAAAAGTTGTTTTTACATCTAATTGTTCAAGATGAAAATCTTCTACTGCCACAAGACTTAAAATAGTCCTAATTGAAGTCATTTTAACAACAGAATAAAATATTTCATCCAAATATGCACCTTTCTTTTGTGCAAACCCCTTTACAACAAGTATAGCCTTGT
>JASDQU010736353.1:337258-385535 GCA_032191745.1 Picea mariana | reverse complement strand
TGCACTTCATCATATAAATATATATTAGTGCATATTGATAACCCAAACACATATGTGTGTTTAATTGAGAGAATCACATAATATTGACCTTCATTATTGCCTCCGCAAAGTAAAACCTCCAGAAAATTTAAATGTGGATGTTTGCAGTTGCATTGTGCAAATTTAACTATCTTACAATGCATTATTACTTACAAAATAGAACTAGTCATTATTAATTACACACTACACTAGTGTGTTTCAAACTATATAGCGCACTGATTGAAACATGATATAAAAATAACATGCACTTACTATCAATAATTTAAAATTTATTACAAAAATAATTAGTGTGTTATATGTACACACCGCACTAGTGTGATACACATGGTATTGTGCATGAAAATGTAAATTTTTTTAAAAAAAACCCACGCATGTTTATCATCAATGCACTGAAATATACGATGAAAAAATGAGCAGGAATTTTAATTTTTATGTTTATAAAGAAAATTCCTATTCACTCTTTTATTTATTTTCCAAAATTTAGAAAGGAGGTTTGTGCAACATATATTTACTAGCAAAGAGTTCATACTAGGTGGATTTCTTTTGAAGAGCCAAATTCGAGGGGGATTACTGAAGATCACATAGAAATCTATAAAGGATAAATTTCAGGTATATGATTCCATTCTATTAATCATTCTCCTATTTTATTCAAACAATTTTCAGTGCATTCCCAAACAAAAAAGGGTTTCATAATTACCTTCAGTATTGGAAGCCCTATTTTCCTCACTTTTTTTTTTCTTTCTCCTATATTTCACAAGAAGAAATTTTTTAAAGAAAAATTTCTTCATAGAGTTTCTTTATTTATATATGGGAATTTCCTATCCATTGCAATGAAACTGCTTATTGCATTGGATCCCAAACTGTTTTTTCGTTGTCAATTTTTTTTAAATTCCTTCATGATGAATGATGCACTCTATACATAGTAAGGGCATTGATGCATATTTTTTTGTAAATAACAATGCTTTATTTAAATTAGAAATAATATTAAAAATTCATTTTTGAGGTAGAAAGTGCAAATCTTACTTAAATACACACCAGGGTGCATTGTTTACAAAGTGCATTATTGATTTTAAAATGGAAAAATCATTGCTTTTATATGGAAATCAACATTTCTTAAATTTGTTCCTCAATGGTGTGTAGTATCGCCATCATCTAAACATTCTATGTTTTGGCCCTTTTTTGGGGATATTTTCCAAGGTTATTTTCTCAAAATCTAGTCAGAAATTGTTGTATCTGCAAATTTGAGTGGTTAATTTTGTGTAATCTAAGTGCCCCGGGGGTTTTTTAGCACTTTGAATCCATTTTTGCATTTAGAAATGCAATTTAAACAACTGAAAATATATATGTCACCAAATTACGGTGAAAAGGGAAAAAACATAGAACAATTAGACAACATCGCGTAATAAATAGCACTTAGGAAGCCGTGATTTTCTCAATTCATAAATCACTGACTTAATACAAAAATTTGTAAAACATTTCCATTTATGCAGCGACACTATTATACTGTACCATTGCATATATGTATGGTTGATGCACTAATTCGTATAAATATTGTTGACACCCGAGTGCAGATGAAGTTACAATATGCAGCGGGATCTTATTTAAAAAAAATTAAAATAAAGTAATTTTTTTATCTGATAATTCCTAGTTTTTGTTTTTTTTGTCAGAGAGATTTTTAAAATTCCAAGTGAAAAACAAGGGGAAAACCAAGACATATTTCTATGGATGTCCAAAAATGTGTAGAATAAGTTGGTAAAATAAATGAACATAATCGCATCATAAGGGGAGACATCCCAACTACAATGTGAATTAGAGGTTTGTAATCATTTGTTTATTCTTTTATGTACATCGAATTTAATTATCGCATGAAATACTAATTTAAATTTTTTAGATGCAGAAAATAAAAAAAAATAGAATCCATTCAACACATCAGACAAGACGACAATGAATAAAGGGGTTGATCGAAAACTTCATGAATATTTTCATTTTCTACCTTTCTTAAGATTTCATTTTTGCTGTGATATTTATATTTAAATAATTTGTTATCTCTCCAGGAGTCTCTTCAGGTTGTAGATCAAGAGAGCCTGGTAACTTTATCAGAATGTTTAAAGATGTATTTAAAAGTTGGATCAAAGATGAATAACTCACACACTCATTCCTTCACACAAGGTAGTTTGAATATATCTAGACATAATAAGGCCTTCAAGAGCTATTGATCAGATGGTTTATATAATTCAGGTGGATGGAGAATACTAACTACACCAACAACATTACATATATTTATAATACATGTAAAAGTTAAAATATAACCAGCAGTGGGCTTGTGACACTTTGTTTATCAATGTAGATATAATATGACAATCATCAATCATTAAATAAGAAAAGAAATGAATATGACACTCAACCATAAGTACAGAATAAGAAAGAGAGACTAGGATCTTAGAAATATCAATGAAAGAAGCTTTTCATTCTAGAATATGTATCAAGGTTTTACATCAAAAGAGTACAATAGAGTCTTCAATCTTGAACCATGTTACAAAGATGCCTCAATGGGCTTAAATAATCTTTACAATCTTTAGTAAGATCCTCATAAGATGGATCTAAAAAGACACCTATCGAATCAAATCTAAACTGATGCACAATGATAGGATGAGATCCTATTTTTAAGGGATAGGTATCCCATTCGAATTCCCAAAACTTAGCTCCTCTTGAGCTACCTCATGGTTGTAGAAAATCTTTACTGCATCTTAGTTAACACCCGAAGTCATGATTCATCCTTTGACCACTGAAAATTAGGTCGACCCTTGACCAAACTGTTACACGCAGAAGGATAGCGAGTTGGTAGTGCACTAGATGGAGAAAATGGAGTCTACGCTACAAACTCTTGTAGCTACCTGTTTTGTCTGAAATCTTCAAAATTAATTGAAAAAACATTTTGGAAATGGAGAACATGTCTCAAAAAAAATCATATCACTGCTTAATTATTAATCATATTGAGACTACTCAGGCTTCATCTCAATAACCATACCATACATGTTTCTTTAAAGGTAGTTTCCATACTTTCATTAATCTTCAAAAAATTAAATTCATAATGGTCAGCAGTCACACAAAACCTTAAAAAATCTCTGAATTAATCATTATTGTTGGGAGAACTAGAAGAAGTAATATTTTTCAAGAATATATCCAAATTCTTTTTGCTAAGCATATTCTTGGCCAAACATAAGTGTTCTCCTAGATTTCTATTTTATGGTCTTAGATTGAGGTTTTGTTTCTATATATTGACCAATTTCTTCCTCTGAACCATCTTTCTCCTGATGTTGTTCTTCAACTGGTTTCATTCCCCTACAATTTCATTTATTTGTCCTGACAATTGTCTACCAAGTGTGGAATTCTCCTGATGTAAACTCTGATTCTTCTCCTGAACTTCCTTAAGTTGTTTGTTTGCATCCTTGAACAACTTAGCCCAATTCTCTATGGATCCTTTATTTTCTTCTGGTGCTAACTTTGGTGGAGAGTCTCTCAACTGAACTATGGCTTCCAATGCTTCTTTTTCAAGAGGGGATGCTTTGAATCTTGATAGCCTTGCACTAGTTTTTACTATATCACTGCTTGGAATAGACTCCTCTGCTAGAACAATATTCCTCCTTGATGACCTTCTAAGAGCCGGTGTGTCAACTTTAGCTTGGATAATTGGAGGATGATCTTCAATTTTCATATGAGGGAGCTCGACAAGAGGCTCTATTTGATCTTCAATAACTATTTCTTGGGCCTTTCCTTTCCTCTTATCCCTTTTTTAGACTTGGACAAGTGAGGGTCTTTGAGGAATAAGGTCTTGAGGAGACTGAGATTTTCCAGATGTCGAAGGGACAATAGAAGCATAAGGTTGAGTTTTTCAAGTGTAGGAGCAGAAGGGGAGGGATATTATGCTACTTCAAATGAGGGAACAGAGGGGACATAAGACTGTGGTATATCATGTGATGGGACAGTGGAGGAAATAAGAGGTTTTGCAGTCTTTTTCTTAGGGGTTTTGAGTTTTGGAGGAGGAGGCAAATCAATGTGATAATTTGATACAAATAAGAAGATGGACCAATCCTTTCCTTCCTTTTTCAATTGTTCGAGGACTATGAATTTTATTAAGGCGTGATGGAAAATAGCCTTTTGAATCTTATCAAGTTTTCTTTGTGAAAATGATATCATTTTCTGCAAGCTCATGAAGAGGAAATAGGGTAAGTCTATCTCTTTCTTACCAGTGAAATGGAGAAGAGCTTGAAATGGTACTACAAAACCCAGCTATCTCTTCCCTCACATGTGAAAAACCTTTGAATGATGAATAATAGTTTGTCATACTCCTCTATTAGCCAATTCCTTGTCACACCCTTCACTAAGTCAGCTCCTCTATGCTCAGGTATGAGCATATCTTGGCACCAATCCTCTTTTTCAATTCTCTTTGCTTTAAACCATTGTTCCCCTACTCTAGGGATCTATGTTACTTCTACAATCAGATCCACTGTCACATGGATTTCCAAGGGACCAACCTTCATCTTTTCACTCTTGTAGTTCTGCACAAAATCCCTAGAAACCTCCAAGTGATGCCCTTCAAGATTATTGCAGAATCTCCAACACCCCATGCACTTGAATGAGTCCACATGTTTGGGATTTTTCTCAATCCAAGTGGTCTTAGTGGGCTCAAATCTGACCAGAGAGCTTGACCTCTTCCTAAGAATAGGATCCTTTCTTGGAGTCATCGTTCTATTGACACTTGTTATAAAAAATTTGGCACGATATGATTAGAAGCAATTCAAAAGAGAACAACTGTGATTTTAAACCTTGATAACTCCTTTTATGGAAAGATGCAACTATATAAGAGGCCCTCAATGCTTTGATGATGGTCCAAGAACTCAGACAACACCTTCTTTTAATGGCTTTACCTTGGAAATTTTTGAAATTCAAAACAGGTTTTTCCCCCCGAGTTAGTAGCACGCCATATGCAGAAATGATGATTTGCGCTGACAACAGTGGTTGAGTTGGTAGCGCTTCTAGTACAAAAGTACCCAGATGCACTGCAAACTCATAATCATGAAGTAAAACGATGGAAAAAAAGTCAAATTGTGCTTTGAGAGATAAATGATGACTTATAATGGACCAAAACTGATTTACATGACCCATGAATCACTTTTTAGGAAAGAAATGACTTATCTTTTGACCAATATGACCTAGGACAATGACCAAGACAACCACTTAGTCATTTATTTACCTATGACATGACCCAAAATTGGTTACTAGACTCAATGAAGGGCACACTTTATTAAATGACTCAAGAGATTAAAAACTCAACCTATCACCTAAGACAAAAATAAAAGGAGTTTTTATTGGGAGATAACATAACTAATTTACATTTTTCCATGGATGTCTTCTAGTAGGTGGTAACATACAAAGAAGATCCAAACCATGAATTAATAAACATTGCGTTAAGTATGGGTAGTTAGTATATGTTGAAGAATGAAAGTTTAATCAAACAATTTGTAAGTAGTTGTTAGGGACCTAACCCTTCATGTAGGTAGAATAATATATTTCCATGTAATAAAGGTCAATATTAATAAGGCCTATCAATAAGGAAGACTAAGTCCAATGTAAGAAGACCTAATAGAAGCTCCCTCTTATAGAAGGATCTTCCTCTAAATGGTTCTTTTGATAGACATATTTAGTACAAATAGGAGTCGAGGGTATGAGAAATTTTGTCTTCGATATTATTGTAATAGAGCTCTTCTCTACTGGAGGTTTCCCCCTCGAATAGGCAAGTGAACATTGCTCTCAGTAATCAAAGTGTTATTTCTGGTGTTATTTTTTTATCATATTGGTATCATCATGGTGTTGTTTTGGTTATATTGTTGTTCATCTGCCATTTCTAGCTATTTATTTATTTTCTACATACTTTTTATATCTGGAATATTACAGTAGCTATGTTGTTTAACATCGCTTGTTTTATAACCAATGAAAAAATAAGAAAACTTAATATTGATTATATTGACTTTGATTTGTCATGTCGTATTGAACATGCAGAAAACAAAGAATGGAATGCAACCAAAATAGGAGATTTTGAGAGAATTCATGAAGCGTGGCTTTTGGCTTTGAAATAATGTGTATTGTTTATGAAAGACTTGGTGATAAGGTATGTTTTTTAATTTACAAAATCATATATATTCTAATATATATATAAATGCAGATATACTTATTACAATTTATTTCTATGTTTGTTGATGGAAGATGAAGGGATGGAACATAAAAAAAAATATGACCAAGAAAACATTATGTGAAGAAACCAAAGTATAATAACACCTACAAATGATGAAGAAATAGGGCATGCACGCAACTCGACCAATGTCAATAGTTCAATTGATGAATCAAAATCATGTTGGAATACTAAGAGGGGCGGGGGTGAATCAATATGAGCACTTTATTATTAATTTTAACGACAATATGTAATCATTAATTTTATCAACAATATATCATCAATATGACATGAGCAATATAAATCAACAAATCATAATAGACATCCACAAAAACACAGTACACCAAAATTTACATGGAAACTCAAATGGGAGAAAATTACGAAACATTTTTCTTGTATATCAAAGAATACATTCATTGGAAGAACCAACTTCCCAATTCTCTAGCACCAATTGGAAGTAGGAACCAACCCCCTGATTTATAGGCACCAACCTGAAGGAATCTACAACTCCATGAATTCTATCGATCCAACTAGAAGGATGGTACAACCCCTTGGTTTTTAGGCTCCAACCTAAAGGAAGCTCCAAATCCTTGTGTTCTTCAACACCAACCGGGAGGAGGCTACAACTCCTTTTCCTTGCCCCCTCCTATCGCCCTGAAATATAAGTGTATACCAAAATGTCACTACCACAATCACTGCCACTATCAACCTGTCACTTTCAACCTATCACTATCAACCTATCATTTTATTTGTCTCATCAACCTATAACTTGTCATCAACATGTGCTATACCAGAACATGTACAATATCATCCATCAACTATGTACAAACATATGTATCAACGTATAAATCGTAACCTAAATGATGAATAACCAATAAAATCATGTACCATGTACTAGAACATGAACATGTATAAACCATATAATCAATCATCTATAAACTTGTACCATATCATCAAAGAAGTGCCTCAACCTACCTAAGTATGTGCCTCATGTATATCCCACCATAAATCAAGTGTATATCTCAAAAATGTACCAACATCTCAAAGATATGTCTCGAATAGTGAACCATAACAGTAATGTCATAAAAAAACCCAGATACAAGATTATACCTCACTCAACCATGTAGCCAAGATTTACCTCAATCATGTGTCAATGCCAAACATGACTCAAGAACTTACCATACCATAACCAAGTGTAACCTTCAAATAAAGTACATAAACATACATTTACCCATGTAGTTGACCTAAAGCGTTGTAGTTATTACCTATAAACTTTCTTCAAACCTCACCAACCTGGCACTAGCATTTTCCCCAATTTTTTCTTGTCCTCGCGAAACTAAGACTTATGTCTAGCAGGGCCTCATGTGATGATCCCTACACAACCCATGGGGATGCCTCACAGGACACTATCTATCTAACCGATGGGAATAAGCTAGATTAGGTTTTCCTCATAAACTCCCACTCTCCTTTACAAACCTGAAACTCTCGCACTTCTCACTCTTTGCTACCTCATATTTTTTGGCTACAAATTTTCCAAATAGATCACTAGTTCACTAGAATACATTCAATAGAATGTGTGAGTGAATGACTTCTTGAGGTGTATATATATGTTTTCTTGGTAAACTCTTTCCTTAATTTTAAGGTTTATTGAACTTTCTTTTTACAACTACTTTACCCTTTCATTAATGACTTGTAACCAAATAGGGACTTATTAACCTTTGTTTGGGGTTTCCAACTTCATAAGTCCATAAATCCTCAAATTTGAGGAACCACATGGTGTACCACCTATCATCAGAAATGAAATGTCAAGGAATAACCATGCATGAGTGTGTTACCTACATTTCCATTGTCCTTCAAGAACTTTTTCATCAATCAACTTCGATTTCCATAACTATACCTTTGGGGCTACCAAACTTCTTCAAGGATTGACATTAATGAAAACCAATATTTCAATAATCTCCCCCTTTGGCATTGATGGAAACACTAATGGAATGGGAGCACTCATTCTCCCTCTATGACCATTGATCCCCATGTCTTCATGCATATTTTATTTCTCTCTATTTCCATGCCTTTTCTTTTCTCTCCCCATTTGACAACAATGGAAAAGGGAATTCTTCTTGGCGTTCCTCTCCTTGTATGCAAGCCTCTACGTTTTCTGCTGATATTTTTCTTCATGGTGCTTCCTTCTGTAAATATCTAATGTATATGAAAAGAATTCAAATGATTATTTACTTGGAATATTTATGTCTTTTTCTTCTCTCCCCCTCTCTTACTGTGTCTGATTCCCTATGGATCATTGTGGGGAAGAAAATACTCCAATTATGTCATAGATGCTCAAAGGTCTCCCTCGGAAGAGGTTTGGTGAAGATATCTACAATCTTCTCTTTTGTCCCAATGTACTCTAGCTTGATTTTCTTCTCTGTATCTTGTTTTCATAAAAATCAATACTTGATCATAATGTGTTTCGTCTTTGAATGCATCATTGGATTCTTGAAGATACTGATGGAGCTAGTGTTTTCACAGAGTATTGAAATGGGATCATCATACTTCACTTGTATATATTGCAAGGTTTGCTTCATCCAGAGAACCTGAGTGAAACATGTTGTTTATGCAATATACTTTTCTTATGTTGTGGACAAAGATATTGATGATCATGTCTTTCTCAACCATGATACGTGACAATCACCTAATTAGAAATCTGCTCCACTTGTAATTCTTTTGTCATGAATTCTACTTTACCAATCTGCATCTTTGTATATGACCAAAGATAGATCATTCCCTTTTGGATATCATAATCCAAAATATTTTGTTGCCTTAAGATATATGAATATTCTCTTTACTTCCATGACACATGTCTCTTTTGGTTCTGCTTGAAACCTTGACACTTGTCCAATTTCCTACATCACATCCGGTCTAGATGATCTCACATATGGTAAGATTTCAATCATGGATATATAGAGTCTCTAATTTTCATCCTTAGAATTGTCATCCTTTCTCAACTTACAACTGGTCTACATAGGGGTACTCACTGGTTTGCAATCTTTCATTCCAAACCTATTTATCATTTCTTTGATGTAATTTGTATGGGAGATGAAAATGACTCTATCATGTTGACATATCTGTAATCCCAAAAATAAAGTCAACTCACCAAGCAAAGACATTTCGAACTCATTCTGCATGTTGTTGGGAAATTTTGGACTCATCCTATCATCATCACTCCCAATGATAATTTCATTTACATAAACTTCAATTATCAATATATTGTCTTGATCCACTTTTATGTAGACTTTTTTGTCTACATTTCTCTTCCTGGATCCTTGTTGTTGTAGATACCTATCCAATATTGAATACCATACTTTGGGGGCCTTCTTGAGTCCATACAACGATTTCTTCAATATGAAAACACAATCTTCCTTTTCTAATAGTATAAACCCTTTAGGTTGTTCAATGCAGATTTCTTCTTTTAATTCTCCATTTAGAAATGATGATTTTACATCCATATGATACACCTTGATTATTTTGGAAAAATAATAGGCTAATATCAATTTGACTGCTTCCATCCTAGCAATTGGAGCAAATGTCTCTTCAAAATATATACCTTTTGTTGGGTATGTGTTATATTATTTGCATGTGTGTGTGTGTGGGCACATCAGATTCGACAACTGCGTCTGACGATCCCTCTTTTTAGCTATGTTTTTTATTTTTAGTGGATTTTTCTATTTTTAGTGGTTTTCTAAATTAATCCTAGATTAAGGGATTAGAGTTTTGGTATCTACAGAATACCTAAAAACATTGTATATATATTTTATGGTGAACGGTGAAACTAATACAATGAAGAGTTGAAATCTTTTCTGTCGGTTAAGGGTTTCCAGTATAAATCTCTGTGTACTATGTGTATGAGCCATTGATTAATTTATGTTTTTCTTAAGAATGTGTATGCATTTCTTTACTTCACAAGTTTAAAACTTAAACCTTCAATATGAGTATATCCTTTGCATATTAACCTTGCCTTGTTTTTGGTTACATTTCCATCCTCGTTTAGTTTGTTTCTGAAAACCCACTTTGTACCAATCGCATTTTTGTTCTTCAGTATTGGAAATCGTTCCTATGTGTTATTCTTCTCTATATGATCCAATTCTTCATCCATAGCCTTGATCTAGCTTTCATCATTGTTGGCTTCTTCAAAACTGCTTGGTTCAACTGTGGATAACAATGATAGTTTCCTTTGTTCTGGTGAACATATTCTTCTTCGAGTTTCAACTCCTAAATATTTATTCCCAATAATTTATTATGGTGGATTATTTTTCTGCATTCATCAACTGGGTGTCTTGGGAGGTATTTGAAGATATTGTTGCTCATCTTCCTCTTTTTATACTAATGGATTCTCTTCTTCTTATGCTACTTCTTCTTCTACTTCTTATTCTTTCAAATCTTCTTCAATATTCTTCTATTATGGATCTTTGCTTCATTCTTTGGTCTTTCATCCATTTGTTTCATCAATGGTTACATTGATTTTTTCCACTAGTCTTTTGAGTCTTAGATTGAATCATTCATATGATTTTTTTTTTCTTGAGTACCCAACCAGTATGCCCTTATCAACTTGGGAGTCAAATTTTCCAAGCTTACCATCTTCTCTTTTGATATGGAATTTGCTTCCAAACACTCTGAAATGCTTCAGATTTGTCGATATTCCTTTCCATAAATTTTAGGGAGTCTTATCATTGTTAAGTTTGAGAATTCCTCTATTCAAGATATGAACTATTGTATGTACTTACTGTGCCCAAAATATGTCACCCAACTTGGAATCTTTCAACATGGTTTTGTCCATTTTATATATTGTTATATTCTTCCTTTCAAAAACTCCATTTTGTTGAGGTGTCCTGGCTGCTGAGAACTGTCTTTTTATTCCATGTTCACCACATAAATCCATAAATTGAATTGATGTAAAATATCCTCCATTGTATGATCTCAAACACTTTGATTTTCAACAAAGTGTTGGTTTCAACCATCTCTTTGTATATGTTGAAGTATTCAAATGCCTCTGACTTCTTCTTGAGAAATAAACTTGCGTTCATTCTGGTGTAGTCATCAACCAATAGAATAAAGTTTTTTTCTCCATTTAATCCCTTCATTCTTCTCGGTCGACATAGGTCAATGTGTACAATATCCAATGGTTTTTTCATGCAGTAATCTTTTGATTTGAACTTGGTCCTGGTTTGTTTTCCTTGTAGAAAATGTTCACATAGAGTATTTGTTTCCCTTAAAATCTCAGACATTTCTTTCACTGCTTCCTTTCTACTGATATTGACAAGGTTATCAAAGCTCAGGTAACCCATTCTTTTGTGCCAAAAAAAAATTTCATTTTCCTTTCCTAAGAAACATATTTCCTTTCCAATTCCATTCAGGACATATATGTTGTTTGGGGTTCTTATAGTTGTAGCCACCAACTTGTCTAATCCTTCTTTCCATATCTCACATTTTTTGAGTCAAACAAAATTTTGTGTCCTTCATCACACATTTGACTTAAACTTAGTAGATTGTGCTTCATATCTTTCACCGGTAGAACAATTTTTGTCTTGGATACTTCCTTCCAAGCTTGACTGTGTCTCTTCATATAATTCTGGTTGAGTTTTCATTGCCAAACAAAACTGGTCCATCTCATTCCTTCTTCAAAGTTATAAACCTATTCTTTTCACATGTCATATGCTTTGAACAACCACTGTCAATATAGAACCCATTTTTCTTTTGTTGAACTTGTAGAGAAACTGAGGATTCTTCATTGTTTAATTGATCTTGCTTCCTTCTCCATATCCTTTGTGGCTCATTTTTATAGTTGTTGATATTATTCTTTGGTTCCCTTAGAGGAACAATTAGTATACAATCTTTGTCCAAGTGTTCAAAATTGTTTCATTCGCAGTATTCTACTTCATTAATTAATGAACCAAAGATATTACAAATTTTTTTCTATGCTTCATGAGGTTTTCTAGGATAACTGTTGTTGGAGTATCCTTCATAGTTTCTTTTGTTCTTGTCATAGGCTCTACATTTTACAGTTTTGTGGAAAAAATTATTACATGAATGACATAAACCAAGAAAAATAGTTTGGTACCTAGAGGTGGAATATCTTTTGAATGGTGCTTCTCTTCTGAAGTCATCATCTTCTTAAGGTTTTTCTATTGCTGATTGCTGATTTTGTACTATGAATCTTCTAGGTGGTGCAGTTTCTCTGTGATCTTCTTCTTGGACCTTATTTCCTTCTTCCTTCTTAGGATAAATTTTGACGATTTATACATAGCTTCTTTGTTCTTCTTCTTGTTTTGTTGTCTTGGACCTCATACCTTTCTTAGTCTGCATATAGTTGTATCCTAACCCAGAAATTTCATAGTATGGCCTTTGACTACTTATGATCTCATCTAATATTTTGGTGTTATTATGTTGCATATCCTTCTTTTGAATATCTTTTCTTAGAGTGACTATTTCTTCTTCCAATATTTCAATCATCTTCTCTTTTTCTTCTAACTAACTTCTGAGTGTTTCTTCAATCCTTTTGTCTGCTTCTACTTGGATTTTAAATTTTTTGATTATCTTCTCAACTTCTTCTGAGTTGGAATGATGAGATCCTTCTTTCATCTTTAATTATTTCTTGACTGACATGTTTTTCTTTCTTTATTTCATTAGTTCTTATAAGGCATTGATTAATTCTTCTCTGAGATCGAATTTTCCTTCTTCTTGAGAATATTCTTCATCGTCATCTACTTCCATGAAAAGCATTGTTTCTAAATCACTATCACTCTCTTCATATGATGAGGAGTTGTCTTCCTTTGAGTAAAAACGTTTCTTAAAAAAATTGTTTTTGTTTCTTCTCTTATCTCCCTTTTGATTTTTGATGCAAAAACCCACCACTCCCAGGGGTTTGCCTGAAATCCCAGTCTAGGATCATTCATAGTAAGGAGTTGAATTAGCTCTTGGGTTCCTTCTTAACCCTTGAAATAATTTACCACATGCCTTTTCCTTTTCCCCTGTGCGTAAAATTTCACTTGTGAGGGTCTTGTCACTTCACCAGAGAATTCCACGTGACCTTGGGATAAAACCATGAGATAAATATCTTTAACCCACAGGAACGCTTCCACTTCAGATCTCCATGCTTTGATAGTTCTAACTACCACACACAAAAATCCTCTTGAATGACGAATTCATGAATAGCCAAACAAAGGCATGGATCAATGACTCTCAATACACGCCGATATCTATGACTCACCGATATTTCGAGACTTTTTCCTTTGGGATTTTTATCTGATACAACATGCAAATCCTTCGAATGTGTGAAATATGAATTAATAGATTGGATGGTTATCGTCTGCCTTCAATCGGTGGTCTAAGAATACTTTGAAGTCCAGACTTTAGATATTTTTACGATACAAAAATTCAAATCCTCTAAAGTGTTGAACTAACGAAGTTATATATCTACAATCCATGTGTCCATCTCAACAGATGGTCGAGATCTAGTACGAAATTTAGGAGTTTTTGAACCAAATCACTTTATGCCTCTATTATCCTAGACTGTTGGATTCCCGAACTACTGACAATCTGCTGACATGTGGCCCTGACGCCAATGGTAAGGATCTACTCTGAGATTCAGACCTTCAATAATTTATCATGCTCTTGCAACAACACCTTAAATATTCCAGATAGACAAACTTCTAGATAGTTTATTATCTGCAGGCATGTGTCCTCCATCTACCAATGACCCATATTTACTTCTAGCTCCACGACTTCAGGAAATTTGTCTCCTCTACAACACACACCCTAAAAATTTTGAATTAGTGAATTCTGAAGGACTTCAAGGGTTATCACCCACAAACCTTCTCCATATCTGATAGTAATGAAAAACTCTAGCTCCCTATGAGTGGATCTCATATGATTGTCCTCCCAATGAATGGAATTATTTCTTTCAAGAACTAAATCTTGTTATCCTTCCTAAGATTTGTGAAATTTAAATGACTTAGGATATGGCACACACCTTGCGCTCCTTCTCCTGACCTCGAGAATTAGAAGAAATCCCGCACACTCCTTGTGCTCACTCAACTTGAGGCTCTTCCAAAACTTCACTAAGTGTTGGCCATGTTCACTCCTTACATGGGTCTTCTTCGAGATTTTATACTCATACAAGTATATTTGAACCCATTTCACTCACTCTACAAAATTCACTCTATCTCTTCTGAGCTATGGAGCTTGAAAATGACTCTGCCTTCACACTCCTTGTAGGGCAACTATGCACTCCTTGCACCATGATTTTAGAAGAGAAATAATTGAAACTTACAGAAGATCAAATGTTCATTCATTTAACCATAAAATACACATACAGGCATGTAAACACAGAAAAATAGATAACATAACATTACCCAAAATAAATCAGAGATAAGAAAACTCAGACATTTGAAGCAAATATCCTCTATTATATTCCTTCAACAAAACATTTACAAAGTGTTCTTGTATCTCTCAACTTCTCTCTTTGGAAACACTCACAGTAAGCTTCAACAACAATTACAATAATCTTCAGCAGCCTCTTTTGGGCATAGATTACATAAATTTATACATGGAGGGGATTCTCAATCATTCTTTCCGACTACTCTAGTGCTTTCACATCATAATTAAAGTATCCTACCACTAAGATTATTACAATTAAATGAGCATTTACAATATAGATACAAGTCGATTCTTGAAATATGTACAATACTGTATGTATTAAAATAAATTGCATTCTCTTGGATTTTTTACAATTGCTCTTGTCTCAAAATATTAAAGGGCCTTAAATTACAATACTTCCAAAATATTAAAGTGACACGCTCTTGTTGAAATCTAAAATAGTTTAAATGTTTGTGTTGGATGCTGAATTGTCCTCCACTTGGCCTTGTTGAATGCTTATGGTGATTCTCCTGCATCATACTCCTCTGGATGAAAAGGTTCATGCACTCTTGTCCATGAGATCCTACACTATTTTTCCATACTTCTGGATATCAGTTTCAGTTATCCAACTGGTATCTTCTTCCGTATGATCTTTCCAGTTAACGAGATACTCATAATAAATATTTCTCCTAGTCTTCTTAGAAATCCTCTGATATAAAATATTTTCTATATGTGGCTTCTCTTCTATAAGCATCTATCGCTTCCACTGAATATCCTCTCTATAATTTGTCCCTTTTCTATCATCCATCCTGTAAGGGTATAAGTCTGCTACATTGAATATTGGTGATATTCCAATGTCCTCTGGCATTTCAATCTCATAAGCATTTGTAACAAATTTCCTGATGATCTTAGAAGGTCCTATATTTTTCATCTTCATCTTGTTATATTTCCCTTTCATAAATCTTTCCTTCCTCAGGTGTGCCAAAACTTGATCTCCAATTTCAAAATTCACCTCTCTTCTTCTTTGGTCTACTCTTCTTTTGTATTTCTTGTTGCTATTTTGTAGTTGTCCCTTGATTTTATCATGCAACTTCTACATCTCTGCAACACAATCCTCTGCTCCTGCAATTCAGAATTCATCTCGTCCCAAATCTCTGAACTCTAAAATTTCTCTTGGATGCATTCCATATACTATATGGAATTGAATTTTACTAGTACTCCTATTCAATGATTCATTATATCCAAACTCTTCTTGGGGAAGAATTTGATCCCATTGATTGTTATGTTCAATGACCAAACTCCTTAACATATTACCTAAGATTAGATTCACTACTTCAGTCTTTCCATCTATCTGAGGATGATATGATGAATTGAAAGACAAAGTTATCCCCATTTTATTCCACAATTTCCTCCAAAAATGTACCACAAATATAGTATCTCTTTCTGAAACTATGCTCATTGGCAACCCATGCAATCTCACAATCTCCTTGAAAAACAAAATTTTTATGTGAGTAGAATCACTAGTTTTTTGATACGGTATGAAATATGCTATCTTAGAAAATCTTTCAACCACCACAAAGATTGAATCACTTCCTCTTTGGTTTCTTAGAAATCCCAGAACAAAATCCATACGTATAACATCCCACGATTTGTCTGGAAAAGGAAATGGTTGATACAATCCAGTGTTTTGTTGCTTTTCCTTAGCATATTGGCTGATTTTGCATCCATCCATGAACTTCTTCACATCATAACTCATACCTGTCCAATAGTATGAAGAACTCAATTGCGCATAAGTTTTATCATGGATAAAGTGTCCAGCCAATCCTCCACTATGTTTCTCCTTTAGAAAATTGTCCCTCATTGAGAATTTCAAGATACACAACCAGCGTCCTTTGAAAAGCAGTCGATCTTGGACCAGACAATCTATTCATTTATTGTTTTCCCTTAGAAAAGTGTTCTCACATGCTTCATGGGATTCCATGAAATTTGGGTCTTCTGGATACATCTCCTTTACGTGTTCAAATCCCAAAGTATCCACTTGGAATTCCTACAAGATCAAACATCTCCTGCTCAAAGCATCTTCAACTTTGTTATCACTTCCACTAATATTCTTTATAACAAAAGTAAATTTTTTCATGAATTCTACCCATTTGGCATGTCTCTGGTTCAATTTCTCTTGTCTGGTTATAAATTGCAAAGCCTGATAGTCAGTATACAAAACAAATTCTTTCGTGATAAGATAATGCCTCCACTTTTTCAAATCTTGAATTACATCATAAAATTCCTTGTCATATGTTGAATAATTCCTCTTGAAATCATTCAACTTCTCACTAAAATAAGCAACAAACATATTGCCTTGACTTAAGACTGCACCAATGGCTACTCCACTTGCATCACATTTGACCTAAAATGTCTTATTAAAATATGGAAAAACTACAACATGTTATTCTGTTATCTTTTCTTTCAACACTCTAAATCCTTTCTCAACTTCTTCTGTCCAATTAAAAGATCCATGTTCCTTCTTTATGGTATTCAGTATGTGTGCACAAATACTACTGAAATTCCTAATGAATTTCCTGTAAAAACTCATCAACCCATGAGAACTCCTTACTTCAATCACGCTTCTTGGACAAGGGCATTCTCTTATTTCCATCACCCTCTCTGGATCTATCTTCAATTCATTTGAATAGATTATGAACCCCAAATACACAATTTTTGTTTTCATAAAAGAACATTTCTTCAAATTTACCAAGATCTTCTTCGATTGCAACCTCCTCAACAACATTTTAAGGTGCCTCAAATTCTCTTCTTCAGTATTACTAAAAATTATGATATCATCTAAATAAACAATCATAAACTTACCAATAAAATATTTCAGTACTTCGTTCATCAACCTCATAAATGTACTTGGTGCATTTGTTAAGCCAAATGACATAACAATCCACTCATACAATCCTTCATTTGTTTTGAATGTTTTTTTCCATTCATCTCCTTCTCTAATCCTTATTTGATGATAACCACTCTTGAAGTATATTTTGGAAAAATAACTAGCTGTACTCAAGCAATCCATTAATTCATTCATTTTGGGTAAATGAAATCTATACCTGATGGTTATCTTGTTGATGGATCTCGAATATGTGCACATTCTCCAACCTCCGTTCTTCTTTGGACTCAACACAGTTGGTATTGCGCACGGGCTCAAACTTTCCTTGATCAAACCTTTATCCAACAACTCTTGGACTTGCTCCTTGACCTCTTCATTCTCTCGAGGGGTTAATATGTACGATGCTTTGCTTGGAAAAAATACTCCTGGAACAAGTTCAATATGATGATTGATACTCCTAATGGGTGGCAAAGAGTGAGGTAACACATCTACCACAATATCAACAAAATCATCCAATAACTATGGGCTTCTACAGGAAAATCATTCATAGAAGTGCTTGTGAGAATAACTCTCAGTTTACCTACAATAACAAATTGTAGTTTTTGTTCTTTTTTGACATCTTTCAAGGGTTAATTCACACTCATGAGAAGTATACTTGGACTAGGTTCCTCTTTTACTCCTTTATATTCTATTGGCAGTAGCATATGCTTACACCCATTCTTCTCAAGGGTATAAGTGTTCTTCCTTCCATCATGTATGAAATTCCTGTCATATTTCACATCACAGTCATATTGGCAACAACATAATCTTACACCCATTCTTCTTAAGGGTATAAGTGTTCTTCCTTCCATCATGTATCATATTCCTATCATATTTTAGCAGTTATAGTTCATCAACATCTAGTCCTAATTTACAACGCAACTAAACCCTAATTATAAAGCATTGCAGTATTTAACTATATATATTATATTCAAGCACTAAGCACATCCACATAGGCCAGATCTAGTATTCATCCATACTATTAAGCACATAGCATTAACATATCTATCTACAATTCATCTATATCAAATAACTAAGCAAGTTAACATATAAACACATCAATACATCACACAAAGAAGAGCAACACAACATGTACGTGGTTCACCCCCACCCTGGAGCTATGTCCACCAACTCTTCGTCTTTTTTATTAGCTTCTTCAATCAGTTACATGCACAGAGTCGTAAAAACCCTATTCCACAGAGGACAGAATATCTACGCACCTCGCTAGATCCTCATTCCCCGGGATAGGTTACAACACTAAGTCTATTCTCAATCTCTTACACTCACTTGCACTTAGCTCTACAAGCCTCACACAGTATGCACAAAAGCAATCTCCACTTATCACTTAGCACTTTCGATCACATAGATCAAACTTTCATACTACTACTCTTCTAGATCGCCTAGCCTTCTATTTATACATTACAAAATAGGCGTAAGCATGGGTAAACCCATGGGCCGACATTCCCATACCCATTACAAAATCCCAAATCCCAAAAAGGCCCTAAAAAGGGGACGATATCCTGCGATCTCCGCTTTGTCTTATGATCATCCTTCGAAAGCCCGTCGAAGTCCAAAAAATAGGTCAAACATGACCTAGAATCCTCAAAACCTGGTCAAGGGCCAACAAGCCCCCAACACTCTCCTGTGGCTCGTCCCAAGTCACTCTTATCTGGTTAATTATTCTTCAAAATTCTCGATCTTGGCTTGAGCTACTTCAACTTGCTATTTTTCCACGGCCTCCTGTTCAAAAAACTCTTGGATGATTGCTTCGTTGACATGTCCTTCTAAATGTTTTTTGACTGCGGTGATGACTTGCTCTAGTTCTACTCCTCGACCTTCGATATCTTTGAACAATTGGTAAGCCTCATACTGTACAAGTTGGAGCCTCCGAGTCACTTCAGTGACCTTTCTCTTAATGGTATGGATCTGCTACTGGGCAGTGCAGTGCTCTTGGGATCGCTTCATTCTTTTAATAGCTGACAGGGGCTTCAACTGCACCTGTATTGTTTCTTCTTGATACTTCACCTCTTAGAGTTGTGACTCTAGTGTCTTCAGTTCTGGATACTTAGTGATTTGCTCGTAAGTCTGGGCACTGTGATCACTCAGTTTCTTATATTCCATGGTGAGGGATTTGATTCGCTCAACTTCACTTCGACCAATTGCTTCTCTTTGATCCCTCACATCCTGTGGGGTGCTGGGAACTGTGCAGAGATCTAAGTTTGGTATTTATTGTTGTAGCTATTAGATAGCTTCTATGAGCTTCTCGACTTGATGCATGACTCATTCTTCTACCTTTGGCTCTAAGCCTATCACAGAGAAGAGTTCTCTATTGACTGCTTATTTCACTTCAAGTTTCTCTGTGAGAAATTATTATTTTTCTTGTTGTATCTGTGCTTTCTATTTGTCAAATATTTCCTAGAGAGAAAACTTCTTCTGCTCTACAACTCGGTGTTGTTCTATGAGTACTCCTTGCACTTCCTTCAAGGCATGGGTGGCTTGTTCTGTTTCTTCTTGTGCATGATGAAGGCGAGCTTCGACCACATCGGCTAATCGACGGAGTTGGGTTGGTCATCTCCCAACTCTGTCTCTCCCAATGGTAGGGGCACAGTGGATATTGCGTGACTGGACTGAAGGGCATGTTGTACCCCTCAGAGTTTGACCTCAATTCTATCATACATTTCCTCCTGTTTTGCTTCTTGTTTCCCTACTATTTCCTATGGAGCGTCGTTTAGAGCTGCTATGATGAAGTCAAAATCATCGGTAGTGAGTACAGTCTGCATCTTGGTCAAGGTGGCTCTGGATTTCTTCCATGAAGAGGGTTTCTTGGGAGAAACCTTCCTTTTCTTCAGGGGATACTGAGGCATTCTTCTCTGAGGTGCTTCTTAAGTCTTGGACCTCTCTGGTCTTCTTCTTTCTGTTGGGTCCAGGTGTATCATGTTCTTTTTGCATGGTTTCTAGGCTGTCAAGGTTGGAAATCTCTGGAGGGTCTGTGGGAATAAGGAGGTATGATGACCAGTCCTTAGTGATCTCCTCAAGTTCCTCTTCTGTGAGCTTGTAGTATGATTGAAGCTACTCTTTATGTTCATCAGCTCGCACTGTAATGTAGATGAAGTGTCGATCTCCGTGAAACTTAATCAGGGGTTGGAACCTCTGTAGGGTGTTCGGAGTCATGCGAGGTTCAGCTTCAATGGCTCTGTTCAGCTGGAGGTAATATGTATGATAAAATACATTCGAATGCCACTTCTTACTCATATCGCTCGAGTGCCAAAGCGTGGTGAACTTCACAGCAAGTGGCTCAAATGGCTCGGTGTCCGAGAAGGTCGCTCCTTCTGACATTTCCCAAGAAACAAACATGATGAGGTTTAGGAGCCAGCTAAAGTAGAACTCATAACCCTAATCCTCAGCTTTGCGGTAGTCTTTTTCCAAATGATAAGCTAGATACTTCACCCAGCTCATCTGTAGACATTCCACGCACTTCCCTGCAAGGTCAATGACAAATCATGTGACCTATGTGGGTCGATTCTTCCTTACTAGCTTTCCATCTATTATTTGGCATGCTAGGTGCACTGTGCCATTCTGGATAGAAGCTACCTTATAGCCTCATATCCCCTTCTCAACATCATCGTATGTATCCTTGATATTCTGTGCTAGCACACAATCTATGTCTTTTCTTGGATAGAATACTTGTGGATCAGGTCCATGCATACTCAATCCTGTGATCCTATGGATCAGCGTCAGATCGACTGTGATACGACGATCTATCCATAAGTAGCCACCATGGTAACATGAAATTAGTATCTTGACACAGGCGTTAACTTCCTGGTGCCTTCTGAACTGTGGTATTTTCATTACATTTAATAAGGTGGATTGTCCGAGGTTCATCATCCACAGCTCGAGGATTATCTTCAAATTCTTCCCCTTCATCCTGGTCAATTATTTGTACGGGGTGAGAATGCTATAGTTCTTTTGATCTCCTAGGTTGAAGTCATTGAACTTCAACGTTGCGATCTTCTCTTGCTATGCTCTCACTACATGTATCGCCTTCAAGAGGTACGCAGTAACCATGATGTACTCAAAATATCTTGGTACACTATCTCGACTTACTGCGCTAGCCAGAGGCAGGATGTAGTTGGGAAATATGGTCGGGATCAAATTCGCATTTTCTAGGTCATCTTTGTGCTTAGTTCTCTTCTTTGTTTATGGTCGGGATGGTCCATCTCTACGAGCAGTCAACGAAGAGGCTTTCACTCCTCTCGTCGATGATGCTTGTACACCCACAGACATTACTCTTTCAGAGATCACTCTCTCAGTCATGAGGTCGATGAGTACCTAATTCATAGAATATTCAACTACGCTAAGTTCTTCAGACATACACGATCATGGTTGAATCTCTTGGGTGTGAAGGGTAACTAGTCAATGCAACGGGATAGATGGTGATAGCGCGATGATCACTGTGTGGAATCAACTAATCTATGAGATCAGATTCACAGTTAGAAAAAGAGTTCTTAGTGCAAGGCTCGACGAAATATATAGATAACGATGCAATGGATATCTCCAATGGGAGATAAGCCTCCATTAACTTAGTTTTGTCCGTTATGACGCGGTCCCAATGGTCTGAAGGTCATCTCTCTAACCATAAATTCCTTTCTACCCATTCTGGGCATCGGTCTAATGGTTATACTATTCTGAACGAATATATTTCTTTGCCATGGTAAAGTGCCATGTGACGTTGTTTTGATATCCCGACGAAGTTCCAGTTTTAAAATTTTTCCTTCTGCAAAGTTCCCTTTGGGGCCTTCTGTAACTTTTCAATTTTATCTCTCTTCTTACTTATTTTTCTATCCTTCTTTTCAGTGAGCTTCGTCTCGGTATTCCTTTTTCCATTTTGGTTCTTATCTCCTCTTGGCATAGTAACTTCATGATGTTCAAATTCTTTCCTAGGAATAAGGGGTAATACTTCATATGTATCTGGAATAGGTACTTCAGTCTTCTATGGGTCTTCTAGTGTTCTTCCTACATCGACATCCAAGTCTCTAGTTTTAAGTAGCTTCGATCTGTTCTCTTGTTATTCAATCAAGTGTGTGATCCTTCTAGTCATGAAATATTTTAACTCTTTCTTCTTCTTCTCTAAGATTTATTCTTCTTTCCTTCTGACCTGACCTCTTTCAATCCATGGCTTCCCTAGTAACATAACAAATGGAGTGTTGTTCTCAATAAATTTAACGACTTCAAATTATTCCTTTGTCGAAGTTACATTGGCATTCATAGATATTTGGGTGAGCGTTCCACATAGGTTTATCAGGTTTCCTTTGAATAATCCTATTCCTCCCAATGAAGGAATCATAGCAGGCTTTCCTAGAGTTTCCCAAGTTCTTTCTGTCATAATATTTACCTGTGTTTCTTCATCTAGAACATAGTCAATGCCGAAGTCTCTTATTCTTTCTTTTATGCACTCATTTTCTTTGAATATCTCTGATAAATTAATCTTTCGGTGATCATTCCAGGTTTCTTTCATCTATAACAATATAGTCTCTAATTCTTTCTGAGGTTTTGCCATGGTCTTAGTTGTTTGACCTTTCTCATGGTCTTCTCGTCTCATATTCATTTTTTCAAGCTTAGCAATCATTCTAGGGCAATCTAAAACTTCATGATTCATAGATTTACAACAAAGACAACCATGTCTTTTACCAAGGCATTGTTGACGAGCGAAATTGTCCGTCCGTCAATTGAGAGAGTGGAACCGGTCCGGGGTTGTCTAAATAACCCAAGCCGTTTGGAATGAACCACCCTGACGGGTTTAACGGCTCCGTTGGACGCTCTAAGGTCCTAAGAGAACCGAAGAGGAAACTAATCTAAACTAACTAATCTAACTAAAACAAAGAAAACTAACTAACTAACACACTAATCTAAAACTAAATATAAACTACTCTAACTAATAAATAAATACACCAATCTAATTAAAACAAACTACTATATAAACTAAACTAAATACAAATTACACTAACTATTCTACTAATTACTATTACACTAACTCTAACAATTAACCGTCTAACTACCAGTTATAATACAGCTTATTCACAAATATACAATATAAAAAATCTACAGATTTAATTAAAACTTGCAAAACTCGTGTGCTTTCTGTCCTATGACAGCAAGATATGTTTTTTTTTCTTTTAATATTTTATGAAAAAGAAATAAAAATTACTGAAATTAAACGATCTAATATATTTACTGAAATTAAACAATCTAATATAAATCTAACTAAACTTATATCTGAACTAAACTACTAATAAGAACAGTAAACAAAGAAGTGTCTAACTGACCTGGAAGCGCTCCTAATTTGTCCTGTTTAAGATGACTTTGAAGCTGGTCGACAGAAGTAAACTTGCACTGGTTAGTCCAATAGCTTCTTGTAAACGATCGGCTGCGCTTCTCTTTAAGTTATTTACAGGACAGACAAGACATAAAAATCATAGCAATTATATGATTTACAAATCTCTGCAATAAGGGAAACCTGTTATGCAAAAACTTATACTATATAATCCAACTTATGAAGAAGGGAAACCTGTCATTCACAAACTGAATTAAACAATTTCTATGTTTTTAAAACACTAGAAGAAACCAGATATGGATTACAATGATTAAATTATACCATTTGCACATGATTAAGATAGCTAAAGTAGTCATTAACCAGATACAAATTGATATACACAACATGAAACAAAATATTGATATAATTAGAAGCTAAAGCTATGACAAAACACCAAATTCTGCTTCTGTTTGTATTAAAACTCCATATCCTTATTCTCCCCTGAATGAGGATGAATCTTATTACAAAAATGATAGGTTTTTATAAGTCTGTCCACAGGGTAAAACCTCCCTGTGGATAATATCAAACAGTTTTACATAATCTGGGAAATATCCCAAAATCAACTAAACTAAGCAACTAAAATGCAAGTGAAATCTTTGAAATATCCCCTAACTTCTCATCATATCCACTGCAATTTCGAATTGATCTGCAATAGACCAAAAATATCAAGTTAGAAAGATATTTCAAGAGAAAAACAATAAAAATTTGATTCTACAGACTTAGCTACATAATCTTCTGATTCTGTAGCTAGTCTAAAATAGCATACATGGTCAGATAGAAATCAAATGAAATCTTTTTAAAATAATCCAATCCAATTTTCTAATAAACATTCAAAACGAATCACTAATGACTCACATGATTTTATCATTCAAATTAAACAAAATCAACAGTGATTCAATTGAAACAGGAGTAGGATACTATGTTTCACTGTTACCATAAAATCGGGTCAACAGTAACAAGACCGTTTCAATTCAAATGAAATCAACAATGAGTGATATCGTCTGTAATACGATCTAATCCAACAAAGCTATAATGATATAACAAGATTTCATATCATTCAATCGAATGCACAGATGGAAAAATCGTTACGATTATGTGTAACGAAATTAGACTTCAACAACATCGACCCAATCAAATTTGTGATTGACCCTTGCACAGGCAACAGGCAAGATCATGATTGCAATCTTAATAGAATCAACAGAAGTTATCATTATCAGCTGGGAAAATAATCAAATCACAATTGAGTTTAATTATAGAAACGAATCGTGCATCTGGATATTGTTACTTTCGTTCCTCAAATCAAATTTATACAGTATTTTCATTACAATACAAATCGAACTGATAACACGGTCAACTAAAACAATGCGAAACAATCAGCTGGGAACAATTGTTATGAATCGTATCTATTCACGATTTGGATGCATATAAAACAGAATCATATTAATCATAATCCAAACTGTATCCGAGCTGGTCGAAAGTCATATGTAAATAAAACTGAAACAATTGACCATTATTGTCAGCCATATAGTACACAATATAACCAATTCGAATCGAAACATGGATTGTGTTCAAAATTGAAATACCAGCAACAACTTGCGTTTAGAAAGGATAGAAACGATTTCAATTAGAAACAGAGTATCCAATTGGAACCAAATCAAAACAATCAAATCCATACCACGATCAATCGAATCGAAGACAATCTAATCAAAGCTAAACTGGGAAACAAAATTAATTAATCAAAACATAACTATGTACACAATGCATATAGTATGACAGAGCAAATCCAAAATATAAACAGAGCTATGAGTTTGTTATATAAACATGTGATAGACATACCAGTGAGGTTGCTCGAGCTATGCCAATTTTGAATTCACGACCGCTATAGCTAACTCCACATTCTTAAATAGAATGGAACCAGTCGTTCTTTGTCTTTTATCAGTGGCTTGCAACTCTTCCTTTTGGCGGGTAAGTAGTGTAACTTGGTCTTCCAAAGATTTAATCTTTGACTGTAGCATAGGTACATCGAGATAGTATCTCTCTAACCAAGAGCCGCACTGATCATAGGGTGGCAAAGTAGACTTCGACAGAGAAGGAGAGGGTTTAGATGGATGACCAGGGTTTTCACATGGCAGCTCAATGCCAGGGTAATCTGGGTCATTTTGTAAGCAAGGTCATAGGTTGGACACGAAATCGTATGAGGGTTTGTCACATAGACCTTCAGAATAGGGATACTCACTTGCCAAAAAATGTTTGACCTCTGAATCAGAGTCTTCACTAAGCACAATAGGGTCAGGATTGACAGGGTGCTTCGGTTTATTCCTCGCCATTCGAGAGATTAACCATGCGTTCCTTTTGCCTCTGGCATTTGCATTAGGCTTGGCTTTAGGCTTCTTTCCCACAGGATTAACAGATTCGACATCCTTGGTTACAGAGTGGGATAGGTTGACAGGTGATTCAGGTAAGGGTTTAGGTAAAAGGATACTGTAGGGAATCGGGGGTATAGTTTTGTCCTCAGACACCACATGTTTATCAACCTGCGGTGGATTTGAATCCACAAAATTATTGCGAGAAAGAAAATCATCCCAACAGTCTCAGTGTAACCCCAAATGAGAAACAACAATCATTTTAACCAGCCCATAGTGAAAGAGACTGCTATCAGCCTAGTTCCTCTTATATTTTTTAGACATTTTGAACAGGCTTCTATGCAGATAGTATGGCATATTAAGCTCAAAACCCATAAAAACCATAATTAGACGAAGGTGGTGTAATAAAACAAAACCATACCGACCCTCGCAGGTGATGAACTACTTAATAATCATCAACAAGTCATGCCATCGCTGCTTCAGCATGGTCACAGGAAAACCCTTGTCACAGGAGCTAACCTTACGTGACTGAAAGAGCAAAGTCCAAGGGAATTCTTCTACCTTGCAGTTTTTGGACCATCTCTGCCCAGTGATATGTAGAATCGTAGCTAAACTGAGAAATTGGTCATCAATTTGCAGTTGAACATCCCCGACCTTGGCTCGACAGCCATCAAAGGTCAATGCGAATTGCTAGCAACGTCGAGGTTAAAACCATCAAATTTCTGTATGAACAGGAGCCACCCAAATTCCTCAAGGTCATCATGGGCACTGTCGAACATCAATAGAGCCTGGATACCATTCGGTTCAGCCCTCACGACTGGAGCCATGGTACAGGTGCATGGTAAGGGTTCGATTGAAAACAACAACACACAGGAGCAAAGTCGCTTGGGTTAACAGCTATGAACGATGAAAGGGGAAACATTAATGTGCGCGTGTGAGGGTGGTGGGATTATTCACCGCCATGCAAAGCAGTAATGACAAAGTACAACCTCTGTTCAATCAATCATAACATAGTTCAAACCATATTAATCGGCCAACCCAAAAATCAAACGGTGGATAGCATACCAATGCGCCAATGTAATATTTCAAACGATGAATGTTCAATGCAAAATCAAACTCAAAGGTTAAATATGTGCCATCGTATAAGTGTGTAATCAAACGTTTATAAAACAATGTGACAATCGATTTCATAACATTTGACAAGCCAAGAGTTTATTGTAAAAACAAAATAAACCATGACCTCTATGCAATCAGATGACTAGGCAAGTCCCAAATGATATAAATCTATATGCTCAATGCCTTACCAGTTTAAGTGTTATGCAACCAAAAATGTCCAAATAGGCATAGTTTGAAAATTCATTTAACCACACAATGATAATCTAGAGGTAAGTGCCAAATAAAAGATCACGACAGTTCGAATAACGATAGAGGAGTTTTCACGCTTTCAGTTGTGAAAACTAAATGGAGACCAATTTGCCAATGTTGCAAAGAATGAAAATATCGTTTATTTGCAAAATGCAATAATAATTTGAAGTTCAGAAGACAAAGGTGTAGGCATATTATAGGGCAATTGAAAAAATTGAATTGGCTGCCAACAATGGCGACACAATGGTAGAAGAAGTTATCTATGTCAAAAGAAACAAATTCAGATTAGAACAGCCAAGAAAATTTCAACTTGAAAATAACAACCAGAAAATCGTACTAACATCATTATTTACCATATTTTCCAATGATGTTTTAAAAGATGAAAACTAATAACAGTCTTAAGATCAGCGAGTCATGATATTAATGATAAAATCTTCAATACTGTTGGCATGGCCACTGCTGCCAGCAAGCGTCCATAGCCTCGACAAGGTTGCCATTTAACCCACTCAGACATTTGTATCCTGTCAAGAAGTTCTAGATTAGAATAAAGGACATTAAAGAGGTTTCTCTTATTTTTTCCAGATTTTCATGTACCCGACATTGCTTCGCTGCCAGTAGGCCTGCTCAGTACCCCGGCAAAGTTGTCTTGGCGTCATGCTTTCATTTACCTGCTGCCAGCGGACCTGTTCAGTATCTCGGTGGGTTTACAAACACTTCCCGCAACTCTTATTAATATTTTTATTTTGTTTTCTTTTGTAGATATATATTCGAGCGGGGTGATGCTAAAAGTCTTGATATTTTAACATATTTTTTAGACCTCATCAGAATTTTTTAACACTGTCCTTTATTAAGCTCTAGAGATGTTTTATTTCTAAAACACTTCCTATGACAGGGAGACATCTTTTTGAGTCATTCCTTTATGGAAAAGGGACAGCGTAAAAAGATAATAGATGATCATGACAAACTTTGCTCAGAGATTGAAATTAGTAAACTTCTTTCAAACAACAAAATTTTCCAACATAGATATCAATTTAGCGATATATCATTGATGTTCGTACAAACTTTCAGAAGTCATTTCAGTGAAGAAATTTTCTATGGTCTTTGTCTGAATGGCTCAGTACATAGGTATGCATATCTTTTCAAAAAAAAATAAAAAAACACACACAAAACAAACTGATCAATTCAAATCAAAACCAAACAGAAAGCAAACGAAAATGCAAACAAAAATGAAATATTTACATAAAATACAAGCGTATTTATCAAGCAAAGTATCTTTTCAAGGCTTGGCCATTCACCGGATAGGTGTCAAGCTTCCCTTCAAGATTCTGTAATCGAAAGGAACTAGGACCCAACTTTTCAACAATCAAAAATGGCCCAAGCCATAGGTTTTGAAACTTGGTGTGCTCACACTTTCCTTCGTGTGGTTTGTCCCACTTTAAGATGAGATCGCCTACTTCAAAATTCCTATCAAAAGCAGAATTAGAATCGAACCAGCTTTTAATCAATTGTTGATGTTGGTCTAGCTTACGCTTATCTTGAGTTCTTACTTCTTCCAACTTCATCAAAGAGTTAATGCGGCTTTCTAAAGGAGGACAATCTTCTTCTTGGAATTTTTGCGACAATTGAAGTGAAGGAAGAAAAATGTGAGGTGGCAGAATGGCTTCTCTGCCATAAACTAGGAAAAAGGGGGAGTTACCTCTAGTGGCTTTGGGTGTTACCCTATCATCCCACAATGCGTTCAACAGTGCATTGTGCCAGTTCTTGTGATTTTCAGCCATGGTTCTCTTGATGATTTTGATCAAGTTTTTGTTTGTAGATTCTGCTAAGTCATTGCCCTGAGGGTAGTAACTAGTAGAATACTTCAAATTTATTCCTTTCTCCAACGCAAACTCACTCTTTTCAAGAGAAGAAAAGTATGAAGTGTTATCAAACACTAGACAATCAGGGAGACCGAAACGAGTGATAATGTTCAAGTTTAGAAAAGCGATCACTTGACTTATGTTAACAGTTCTTACCGCGGCGGCTTCAGACCATCGAGTAAAGTAATCAGTGGCTGTCACAATATACTTGTGTTGTTGTGAGGATGGAGGGTTAATAGGACCTATGATATCAAGGCCCCATTGCTGGAAAGGGGAATCGACTGAAACGGGTTGCAAGGGGAAGGCTGGTTTTTGCAATCGCCCTGATGCTTTCTGACAGATGATACATTTGCAACACAAAGCATGGGCATCCCTAAAAAGCGTGGGCCAGTAGTAACCGGCTCTTAAAACCTTATGAGCAGTGGTATCACCACCGAAGTGACCACTAGCTTCTCCTGCATGCAACTCAAGCAAGACTTTTTCTGCTTCATCTTTTTCGAGGCAACGCATCAGTACGCCGTCAAAATTCTGACGAAACAGTATACTATTAACTAGATGAAAGGAGGCGGACTTTAGTCTCAATGCTCTTCTCCTTGTAGGGTCAAGGTGATGGGGTGTTGATCCATGTTCAAGACAAAATCTAATATCGTCGTACCAAGAACTTACAAGGTTTTGTGCGCAACAAATCAAACTTTGATCGCGTTGTTCTAGGTCTGATGAATCACTATCCTCTTGCTGTCCTATTTCTGAATCAACAACCTAATTACACAAGCCTTGGCCTCTCACAATCTACGCTGGGGTGATCTCTAAGTCATACTCCTGTAAGGAGGTGACCCAGTTGTCTCTCTTCTCTCCTAACTCTTTTTGCACTAACAAGTTCCTGACGGCAGGGTAGGGGACAATGACTTTCATCCTTGACTTCAAAAGATAGGACCGGAAATGCTTAACTGCTTTGAAAATAGCGTAGGCTTGACGATCAACCACTGGGTAGTTAAGTTCATCACCTTTGAAAGCAGATCTCATAAAGGCGATGGGTACTTCAGTGTTCTCAAAATTCTTCTGAGTTAGGACTGCGGCATAGGAACGATCGGAGGCAAAAGTATAGAGTGTAAAGTCTTGAGAGAAATCAGGGCTCATGAGAGACGGAGCGTCTATTATGGCCTTCTTTATGTCATTAAAAGCTTGGTTTTTTGTGGGTCCCCAGTGATATTGGGTGTCTTTATTTATCAGGCTCTGAAGAGGCCTGACCATTTCAGAGAAACTGGGGACAAATCTTCTCACGAAATTAATCTGGCCTAGGAAAGACTGGATGGATTTCTTGGACGTAGGTAGGGAAAGTTTAGTGATGACTTGGGTCCTCTCAGGGTCAATAATCATTCCATCACTAGACACAATGAATCCTAGTAATTTACCCTGTTCTACTGCAAAAATAGACTTCTTGGGGTTCAGGGAGATGTTGTATTTATGACATCGTAGCAGAACGACACGTAAGTGAGCTAGATGATCGTCTTTGTTTTTAGAGTAAACGGTCACATCATCTAAGTAAACTATAATGGAGTGATTGATCAAGCCTCAGAAAGAAATATCCATTGCTCTCTAAAAGGTAGCACCAGCGTTAATCAATCCAAAGGGCATTTTGCGATAAGCATAAGTGCCCCACGGGGTACGGAAGGTAGTTTTTAGCTGGTCTGGCGGAGGCATCAAGACTTGGTTGTATCCAGAGAAACTAGCCAATAAAGACAACCTCTCGGAACCAGATACTTGTTGAAGGATCTGTTCCACGGGAGGGATAGGATAATTGTCTTTGTCAAACGCTTGGTTGAGGTTTCAGAAATCGACACAAAGTCGAATTTCCCCATTTTTCTTCCGAACTGGGACGAGGTTGGATACCCATTGAGTGTGTCTAACAGGAAAAATTATTTTAGCACTTAGGAGTTTAGTCAATTCTTTTTGAATGGTCGGTTCTAGTTTAGGATGCATTTTCCTCAATTTCTATTGAAAGGGCAAGGTTTGGGGTTTTGTGGGGATGACATGATGTATGATATTAGGATCGAACATTTTAAGATCATCGTAAGTCCATGCAAAGACATCCTTGAATTCTTTAAATAATTTAACAAAAGCAGCTTTCTCTTGCTTAGAACATCCCAAGCCTAAATTGATACACTGAGGATTTTCACTAGTCCCTAAATTGACTTTTTCATAATACAATGAAGAACTATTGGTTTTGTAGTTGACCATTTTTTTAAATTTATCTTCAAAATCATAAAACTTTTCTAATCTTACAACAGATTTGGGTATGTAATTTACCATGTCCGATAGAGCTTCAGGAGATTTTGGATTAGGTATTACTGTAAAGTCGTGCAAATTGTCGTCGTGCATTCGTTCATCTATCACTGCGCCTTGAAAGGTTTCTTCCATGTGCAGAAAGTTAATGATCTGCTGATCATCATCAAATACTCTTCAGTTTGTGATATTGTCTGGAACAGATGGTCGAAACAATAGCTCCATGGAGAATGCGTTTGGGGATAGGCCTTCTGCAGGAAGAATTTTAGAGGCTACATTAGCTAGTAGATCTGCTTCTGCATTATTTAATCTAGGAATGGAATTTATATTAAAAGTAGAAAATTTGTTCATTAAACTCCATACCTCAGACTGGTAACTTTTGAGATGCGGGGAAAGATAGTGTATAGAATCTCTCACCTATCTAACCACTATTTCAGAGTCGCCAAATACAACCAGATTTTGAATGTTCTTATCCAGAGCTTTTCTGAGACCTTGTAGTAAAGCCTCATATTCTGAAATATTGTTAGTACATTCAAATTCTAGTCTACAAGCCATTAATGTCTTGTTACCTGCTAGATCAATGATGATGCAGCCTACAACAGCTCCTTCTCTAGACTTGGAACCGTCAAAATATAAAGACCAAATTTGATTTCCATCAGGTTCATGGGACTGTTGCATAGAAGCTGTTGGTTGCATATATGCTATGATCTCGGACTGTTGTTCTGGATTTTTGATAGGTGAAACTTTAGCCATGAAATTTTTGAAGTAGGTGTCCATCCCTTGGACTTCGGGTGAATCAGCAGGGGGCATGTATGGTTCATTAGGGTCGTTCAAATCTGTGACTGTGAACTTAAGGTAACGCTCACGATTCAATCTGATTTTGTTGGGCTTACCATTTTCTGGAAGCCATGAGTGAGACCAGTCCATTGCGAAGTAACCATGTAGCTGCTCCGACCAGTCCCTGCTCAAAAACATGCCATACACTTCTGGAATATCCACCACAATTATATCAATAACCTGATGAACTTTCGGGTTAGATGATAATCTAATCAATACATTTTTTAGTTCGCCTATAACTTTAACATCTGTTCGATCAAGTTGTATGATTTTCAAAGAAGATGGTTCTACTTCAGCGTTAATCTTTTGGCAGACCGACCAGGGCATCACATTGGATGATGCCCCTGAGTCAACCATACAATTATGCACATTTCTGTTGAAGATTTTGAAAGTTAAAAGAAAAGGAGGAACATTCTTACGAGTACTTAGAGTAGTAACTTGTGGTTTCTTACTCACATTCTCTGAATTATTTACATTATCTACATTATTTACAGGGGTTGTAGGAAGGCTTCCTTTATCTTGATAATCAGAATTATTTTTGGTGGAAGTCTTCTGTGGAACTTTGCTTTGCACAACCTTGTTACCATTTGAATTACCATTCTTGCCATTTTCTGAAATATTTTGCAACATTTTCTATAACAAAAATGGGAACTTTAACAACTCATAAATAGAAATGTTAGCCCTTAATTTTTTAAGATCTTCAACAACATCATAATCTAATTTAGGGCTGACATTACTCTGTTTAGTTTCTACTGATTTAGATGGCTTTGGAGGCAAAGTTGTAGTGTTTTCGACAGGAGGTTTATTTGATGTCTTACTCCTAGTGTTGTAAGGGTGAACAGTCTCGAAGTTGGTTTGGAAGATGCTATTTGAGAAGTGTCCAAATATTTTTGAAGAAGACTCTTCTTCTTGAACTGTTTCCTGCTCTACTTCCTCCTGAGGGATTTCAGGAGGCATCAAGTTATCTTGGGATTCTAGAATCGTCTGAAGAGCACATTGCAAACTTTCTAGGTTCAAGCCTTCAGGGTTAGGATTAGGCCGGTTGGTTTGAAAAGGCTTTCGGAAAGGAAGTTTGTAAGGTCCTTTACTCGAGGAAGCTTCTTCAGTTAACCTTTTTAAGTCTATAACTTGATTAGATAATTTTTGTACAACTTTCGTTAAATTTTCCAAATCAAAGTTTTTAGGTTGTGTTTTGCTTTGTGTGGGTCTAGGGAGAATTTCAATCTTCTTTTTGGAAGAAGGAACAGTCTCAGCTTCGTTGCTAGAGGAATCCTTAAGGCTAAGTATGTCTTTTTCAATTTGGGTCGCCTCTTCGAAAGCTTCTAACAACGTGGCCTTTTTAGAACGTTTGACCCAAATAGCTATACTTTGATGTAGAGATTTAGTGTAGTATGTTATTACAAGACTCTCAGCAGGCATAGAATCAGCATGGATTCAATTTTTCAGTGTTAAGAATCTTTGATTGAAATCTTTAACTTTTTCCTTTGGGTTCATTTTTAAGCTTGACAGGTCCATGACCAAGACTTCAGGAGGTTTACCATCTCCGAATTTTTCCAAAAATCATGACTCAAACTTTTCCCAAGACACGATTGTATGGGGCTGTTGGGCAAAGTACCAAGTGGATGCATTGCCCTCAAAGGTATACGGGAACAACCTACAGACGACGTCTTCATGTTCAACATTACGGAGTCTGATGGCTAACATAAATTTATTGATATGATCTTCGACTATCTATTTTGAATCGGGATCAAACTTAGGAAGCCACTTCTTCGGGTGCTTAGGTAAAGGGTGCTGGGCTCCAGGCAAAACTACAACATCCTGGTCCAACCAAGGTCTAGCAGGGTTGTTCTGATTTGCCATTGGGGTAGTGGGTGTGGAAGGATGAGAAGGTGAATTGCCTTCGTTGGAAGAGGAATCTCCTCCAGAAGAGGAAGGAGATGAGGGAGGTGGTGAAGGAGGTATCCCAGATCCTCCTGCAGCAGGATTTGTGATTGGATCTGAAGGATTCACAGTGAGGTTAGTGTCACCTAATTGTTCTCTAATATCAGAGAAGTTTAAAGGTTGACCCCACAGACAGTTTGGTTGCCTCAAATTGGCCAAGGCACTATGTGTTTTAATAAGAGATCGGTGGACAATCTCTTCCAAGTTACCACCTGTAGGATTAGGGGTTGCTGGCTCAACTGTGATCTGCGGATCTTCGGTTGAAGTAGTTGCTGTTTGAGGGGGGATATTATCTAGTGAACGACTTCTAGTCACTATAGGTGAGCGATTAGGGGGGGTAGGAGTCTTGCGACCACCTTATGCCATTAATTAAGTTCAGGCCCTCCTTCTAGCGCCATTTGTTGACGGTCGAAATTGTCCATCTGTCAATTGAGAGAGTGGAACCCGTCCGGGGTTGTCTAAATAACCCAAGCCGTTTGGAATGAACCACCCTGACGGGTTTAACGGCTCCGTTGGCCGCTCTAAGCTCCTAAGAGAACCGAAGAGGAAACTAATCTAAACTAACTAATCTAACTAAAAAAAAGAAAACTAACTAAACTAACTAACTAACTAACACACTAATCTAAAACTAAATATAAACTACTCTAACTAATAAATAAATACACTAATCTAATTAAAAAAAACTACTATATAAACTAAACTAAATATAAATTACACTAACTATTCTACTAATTACTATTACACTAACTCTAACAATTAACCGTCTAACTACCAGTTATAATACAACTTATTCACAAATATACNACACTAATCTAAAACTAAATATAAACTACTCTAACTAATAAATAAATACACTAATCTAATTAAAAAAAACTACTATATAAACTAAACTAAATACAAATTACACTAACTATTCTACTAATTACTATTACACTAACTCTAACAATTAACCGTCTAACTACCAGTTATAATACAACTTATTCACAAATATACAATATAAAAAATCTACAGATTTAATTAAAACCTGCAAAACGCGTGTGCTTTCTGTCCTAAGACAACAAGATATGTTTTTTTTTTTTTTTTAATATTTTATGAAAAAGAAATAAAAATTATTGATATTAAACGATCTAATATATTTACTGAAATTAAACAATCTAATATAAATCTAACTAAACTTATATCTGAACTAAACTACTAATAAGAACAGTAAACAAAGAAGTGTCTAACTGACCTGGAAGCACTCCTAATTTGTCCTGTTTAAGATGACTTTGAAGCTGGTCGGCAGAAGTAAACTCGCACCGGTTAGTCCAATACCTTCTCATAAATGATCAGCTGCGCTGCTCTTTAAGTTATTTACAGGATAGACAAGACATAAAAATCATAGCAATTATATGATTTACAAATCTCTGCAATAAGGGAAACCTGTTATGCAAAAACTTATACTATATAATCCAACTTATGAAGAAGGGAAACCTGTCATTCACAAACTGAATTAAACAATTGCTATGTTTTTTAAACACTAGAAGAAACCGGATATGGATTACAATGATTAAATTATATCATTTGCACATGATTAAGATAGCTAAAGTAGTCATTAACCAGATACAAATTGATATACACAACATGAAACAAAATATTGATATAATGAGAAGCTAAAGCTGTGACAAAACACCAAATTCTGCTTTTGTTTGTATTAAAACTCCATATCCTTGTTCTCCCCTGAATGAGGATGAATCTTATTACAAAAATGATAGGTTTTTATAAGTCTGTCCACAGGGTAAAACCTCCCTGTGGATAATATCAAACAGTTTTACATAATCTGGGAAATATCCCAAAATCAACTAAACTAAGCAACTAAAATGCAAGTGAAATCTTTGAAATATCCCCTAACTGCTCATCATATCCACTGCAATTTCGAATTGATCTAAAATAGACCAAAAATATCAAGTTAAAAACATATTTGATGAGAAAAACAATAAAAATTTGATTCTACAGACTTAGCTACATAATCTTCTGATTATGTAGCTAGTCTAAACTAGCATACAGGGCCAGATAGAAATCAAATGAAATCTTTTTAAAATAATCCAATCCAATTTTTTAATAAACATTTAAAACGAATCACTAATGACTCACATGATTTTGTCATTCAAATTAAATAAAATCAATAGTGATTCAATCGAAACAGGAGTAGGATACTATGTTTCACTGTTACCATAAAATCGGGTCAACAGTAACAAGACCGTTTCAATTCAAATGAAATCAACAATGAGTGATATCGTCTGTGATACGATCTAATCCAACACAGCTATAATGATATAACAAGAATTCATATCATTCAATCGAATGCAGAGATGGAAAAATCGTTACGATTATGTGTAACGAAATCAGACTTCAACAACATCGACCCAATCAAATTTGTGATTGACCCTTGCACAGGCAACAGGCAAGATCATGATTGCAATCTTAATAGAATCAATAGAAGTTATCATTATCAGCTGGGAAAATAATCAAATCACGACTGAGTTTAATTATAGAAACAAATCGTGCATCTGGATATTGTTACTTTCGTTCCTCAAATCAGATTTATATAGTATTTTCATTACAATACAAATCGAACTGATAACACGGTCAACTAAAACAATGCGAAACAATTGGCTAGGCACAATTGTTACTAATCGTATCTATTCATGATTTGGATGCATATAAAACAGAATCATATTAATCATAATCCAAACTGTATCCAAGCTGGTTGAAAGTCATATGTAAATAAAACCGAAACAGTTGACCATTATTGCCAGCCATATCGTACACAATATAACCAATTCGAATCGAAACATGGATTGTGTTCAAAATTGAAATATCAGCAACAACTTGCATTTAGAAAGGATAGAAACGATTTCAATTAGAAACAGAGTATCCAATTGGAAACAAATCAAAACAATCAAATCCATACCTCGATCAATCGAATTGAAGACAATCTAATCAAAGCTAAACTGGGAAATGAAATTAATTAATCAAAACATAACTATGTACACAATGCATATAGTATGATAGAGAAAATCCAAACCGTAAACATAGCTATGAGTTTTTTATATAAACATGTGATAGACATACCAGTGAGGCTGCTCGAGCTATGCCAATTTTGAATTCACGACCACTGTAGCTGACTCCACATTCTTAAATAGAATGGAACCAGTCGTTCTTTGTATTTTATCAGTGGCTTGCAACTCGGCCTTTTGGCGGGTAAGCAGTGTAACTTGGTCTTCCAAAGATTTAATCTTTGACTGTAGCATAGGAACATTGAGATAGTATCTTTCTAACCAAGAGCCGCACTGATCACAGGGTGGCAAAGTAGACTTCAATAGAGCAGAAGAGGGTTTAGATGGATGACCGGGGTTTTCACATGGCAGCTCAATGCTAGGGTAATCTGGGTTGTTTTGTAAGCAAGGTGGTAGGTTGGACACAAAATTGTATGAGGGTTTGTCACACAGACCTTCAGAATAGGGATACTCACTTGCCAAAAAACGTTTGACCTTTGAATCAGAGTCTTCACTAAGAACAATAGGGTCAAGATTGACAAGGGGCTTCGGTTTATTCCTCGCCATTCAAGAGATTAACCGTGTGTTCTTTTCTCCTTTGGCATTTGCATTAGGCTTGGCTTTAGGCTTCTTTCCCACAGGCTTAATAGATTCGACATCCTCGGTTACAGAGTGGGGTAGGTCGACAGGTGAGTCGGGTAAGGGTTTAGGTAATAGGATACTGTAGGGAATCGGGGGTATAGTTTTGTCCTCGGACATCACAGGTTTATCAACCTGCAGTGGATTTGAATCCAAAAAATTATTGCGAGCAAGAAAATCATCCCAACAGTCTTGGTGTAACCCCAGATGACAAATAACAATCATTTTAACTAGCCCATAGTGAAAGAGACTGCTATCAGCCTGGTTCCTCTTATATTTTTTAGACATTTTGAACAGGCTTCTATGCAGATAGTATGGCATATTAAGCTCAAAACCCATAAAAAACATAATTACATGAAGGTGGTGTAAGAAAACAAAACCATACCGACCCTCGCAGGTGATGAACTGCTTAATAATCATCAACAAGTCATGCCATCAGTGCTTCAGCATGGTCACGGGCAAACCCTTGTCACAGGAGCTAACCTTACGCGACTGAAAGAGCAAAGTCCAAGGGACTTCTTCTACCTTTCATTTTTTGGACCATCTCTGCCCAGTGATAGGTAGAATCGTAGCTAAACTGAGAAATTGGTCATCAAATTGCAATTGAACATCCCCAACCTTGGCTCGACAGCCATCAAAGGTCAATGCGAATTGCCTAGCAACGCCGAGGTTAAAACCATCAAATTTTTGTATGAACAGGAGCCACCCAAATTCCTCAAGGTCATCACGGGCACTGTCGAACATCAATAGAGCCTGGCTACCATTCAGTTCATCCCTCACGACTGGAGCCATGGCACAGGTGCATGGTAAGGGTTCGGTTGAAAACAACAACACACAGGAGCAAAGTCGCTTGGGTTAACAACTATGAACGATGAAAGGGGAAACATTAATGTGCACGTGCGAGGGTGGTGGGATTATTCACCGCCATGCAAAGAAGTAATGACAAAGTACAACCTCTGTTCAATCAATCATAACATAGTTCAAACCATATTAATCGGCCAACCCAAAAATCAAACGGTGGATAGCATACCAATGGACCAATGTAATATTTCAAACGATTATTGTTCAATGTGAAATCAAACTCAAAGGATAAATATGTGCCATCGTATAAGTGTGTAATCAAACGTTTATAAAACAATGTGACAATCGATTTCATAACATTTGACAAGCCAAGAGTTTATTGTAAAAACAAAATAAACCATGACCTCTATGCAATTAGATGACTAGGCAAGTCCCAAATGATATAAATCTATATGCTCAATGCCTTACCAGTTTAAGTGTTATGCAACCAAAAATGTCCAAATAGGCATAGTTTGAAAATTCATTTAACCACACAATGATAATCCAAAGGTAAGTGCCAAATAAAATATCACGACAGTTCGAATAACGATAGAGGAGTTTTCACGCTTTCATTCATGAAAACTAAATGGAGACCAATTTGCCAATGTCGCAAAGAATGAAAATATCGTTTATTTGCAAAATGCGACGATAATTTGAAGTTCAGAAGACAAAGGTGTAGGCAACTTATAGGGCAATTGAAACAATTGAATTGGCTGCCAACATGCATTCCTTAGCAAGATGTCCCGCTCTTCTGCAACTATAAAAAAGAGTTAATCCTCTCTTTCTCTTAAATGATCCCCATCCTTTCCTGTAATACACACTAGGATCATGGTAGTTAACCTACAAAAAATTATTTCTAGGGTCCTGCATCCATTTGTTAGTCCGAGCATTCTTTCTATGCATAGGTATAACATATATTTCACTATTCTTATCAGATCTACTCATATCAAATCTTCTTTCATCTATCAGTTCCCTAGTTTTCAAGCTAGGACAAAACATACCTATATCCATACTTTAGAAAGAAAAATTTCCACTAATCTTATCTTCGGAAAAGCACAAAGCTTTCAGATCTAAAACTTTTCACTATTCTTACCTTTATGAGAGCACAGTGCTTGAAAATCTTACCTCTTTTATTCCAATATGACCTTTCTTCTTGGCACAGAGCTTCAAAGATCAAGTAGAATATTGCGGACTAGGGAAACATATCTACGCATACAACTTCCACAGTTTTAAATCAGATCTTCTCACAAAGCTTCTCTTTCCTTAGCTCCCAACAATCAAAGTTTCGGTCCCGGCAACAAAACCATTTGTTGGGACTGGGGTAGACCCAGGGTTCAATGATCAAGAGTGCACCAACAAAATCCTAACTACCGTCCCTTCCAGAAACCCCTGCAAAGAAGATCAAGTGACGCAACCCTGCTCTCACAGCATGCAGTCGCTCTACCAGGACCTTCTCCCTCTCTCGGCCCGAAGAGACTAAACTCTTCCACTCCTCTCGGGAGTTCTACCCACAGTTTGCTCGGTAATCTTTCCCGCACGTGCTATCGTGAAATCGAACTTCGCGAGATCGCGAAACCCGCGACGCTGTCCCGGGGGGAAGCAAACCCCGAAATCCCGATGGTCAAAGTCAACCTCGGGGAATTTCCACTCGCGGCGCGAACCTCGACCTATCAATTCCCCGAGTGCCGAAACTCCGAGGTCACGTGAGCGCGCCACCTGGACTCCACTATGCTTCCGGGGTCCCACCCGGCTCCTTCTCCTTTGGGACTTCGCAGATCGCGGAATCCTTGACTCCATGTCCCTTGTTGCTGGAAACCCCGAATGCCGAATTCCCGATGCTCCGGATTCGTGCCACTTGTCCCTCCAGGAATTGACGGTCCCGATCAAATCGGAGAATCGCACTTCGCGACTTCAACGTGCATGGGTTTTCTTGCGTTCGCTAACCCCAATCTGCCGATGCACGATGGTACATGGGTCCTCTGTGTACCTATGGCTTAAACCCCTCGCAGCTCCTTCCAGATCTGACGATCCACGGAACCTCATGAGACTGCTCGACGATTCCAAGTCGCCGATTCTCTTCCTCTATGAAGAGTTTTCTTCTCCGCCACCTTGCTCCTGTGTGGCCTCTGCTGAATCAATTTCTTCAGCGGACGGAAAGGGTATTTCCACTAAGGGTTCTCCAAAACACACTCCCTGTGCTCAGTCTTCAACCACTTCTCAAGTGTTGAAGCTTTCTAGGTTCTGTGCACCCGCGCTCGCCACGGTCTCAACCCTCTCCTTCTCAGGTTGCGACTGAGACTCAACCTCGACCTGCACTCACCTGCACGGCTCGAATAACTCAACCCGACTCTGGGAAAAGAGAAACAAAGGCCCAACTACTTAGCCGCCTCGACACACTCTATGCGGAGGTTCTCCACTGCACTCGATGCAGGAATCTCACGGCCTAAATAGAGAAACAATTGAAACTCATTCTCTCAGGTTCCTAACCTGATATGCAATCACATATGCAACATATAACAGGTAAGCATAAAATGAAGCAAACATACACAAACACAATATCAGCAACACACAGAGCTCAAACACATCCATGGAAATTGAATCAGGGTTCTTCCTATTAATTCAATAACTGTACATGGAGTTTCTTCGCAAGCTCTCTGTCCTATTCTCTCTTTCTCCTATCTAAATGAGAATACTCTACATGAATACAAAGGAGGGTGTCTATTATTCCGTTTTCCCTCTCTAAAGCTAAACTGTCTAATCTACAGCGAATTCTATCTACCAGCATTAAAATCTTTAAATGCCTTCTTATCTTTACATAATATTACAAATGCACTTGCTTTGAATGCCTTTAGTAAACGGCGGTGCAACAATACCAAGGTGAATTCAAAATTTAAGATCGACTAGCTCATCCAGCTGTATGTTCTTTCTCCGTGCGCGCTGGCTCGCTTGACGACGTGTAGATGTTGCGGATGCTCCTGCATCATACTCCTCGGCTCAAAAGATTTTATGGGCTCCTCCTCATGAGTTCCTATATTGTCTGCCCATGTTTCAAAATCACTGCTTCTGTCTCCCAGCTGGCATCCTCCACTGGGTGGTTTTTCCATTTCACTAGGTATTCAAAATATTGTTTCCTCCTGGTCTTCTTGCTTGCCCTCTTGTCCAGTATGCACTCCATCTGAGGTTTTTGGGCAACTGGCAACTGTTTATGCCACTAGACCACTGGTTCATCAATTCCAGTGTCTGTTTCTGCAATCCTATAGGGGTATAAATCCGAGATGTTAAAAATCGGAGATATCCCAACGCCCTCCGGCAATTCAAGCTCATATGCATTCTCTCCAAATTTCCTGAGAACTCGGCATGGCCCGATTTTCTTCATCTTAAGTTTGTTATATGTCCCCCGTGGGAACCTTTCTTTCCTCAAGTGTGCCAGAACCAAATCTCCAACTACAAACTGAAGTTGTCTCTTTCGCTGGTCGGCTCTGCGCTTATACTCTTGGTTCGATTTCTGCAGTCGCTGCTTCACCGCTGCGTGAAGTTCTCGCATTGCCTCAGCAAATTCTTCTGCCCTTGCGCTGCTAGTCTCTGGCTGTTCTGGCTCCCTGAGCTCAGATACTCCTCTTGGCTGTGTCCCATACAAAATTTGAAATGGGCTCTTACCTGTACTTCGATTCACTGAATCGTTGTACGCGAATTCTGCCTGTGGTAGGATTTGATCCCAACTGGTGTTATGCTACGTCACCAGGCTCCTCAACAGATCCCCTAAGCTTCTATTCACCACTTCCGTTTTCCCATCTGTCTGTGGATGGTATGCTGAGCTAAATGCCAGTTCAGTCCCCAGCTTCTTCCATAGGGTCCTCCAAAAGTGACCAATGAACTTTGTGTCTCGATCTGAGACGATGCTCCTGGGCAATCCATGCAACCTGACGATTTCTTTGAAAAATAAATTTGCGATGTGTGTGGCATCGCTGGTCTTATGACACGGGATGAAGTGTGCCATTTTTGAAAACCTGTCCACCACCACAAAGATGGAATCAACTCCTCTCTGTGTTCTCGGTAATCCCAGAACAAAATCCATACTGATCGCCTCCCACGGTCTCGCTGGTATAGGCAACGGCTGATATAATCCAGCATTCTGTTTTCGGCCCTTTGCATGCTGACATATTCTGCACCTCTCAACAAACCTCTTCACATCTGCATGCATGCCCAGCCAATAATATGACTTACTCAGCTTGGAAAAAAAATTTTCATGTCCAAAATGACCTGCTAAGCCACCGCTGTGTTTCTCTTTCACCAGATTCTCTCTCATAGAGCAATCTGGAATGCACAATTGATTGCCTTTGAACAGCAATCCATCCTGAATCAGGTAGTCTATCCATGGACTCCTGTCCCTGAGAAATGGATTCTCAGCTGCTTTGTATGCCTCACCAAAATCTGTGTCTCCTGCATACATATCTTTCAAATTTTCAAAACCTAAAGTTTTGACTTTGAATTCCTGCAGCAACAAGAACTTTCGGCTCAAAGCATCGGCGACCTTGTTCGCAGTCCCCGAAATGTGCTTGATCACAAACGTGAAGTTTTGCATATACTCTACCCACTTCGCATGCTTCTAATTCAGCTTCTCCTGCTGACTTATGAGTTGCAATGCGTGGTTGTCACTGTACAACACAAACTCCTTGGGTATCAGATAGTGCCTCCATTTCTTCAATGCTTTGATGATGGCATAGAATTCTTTATCATAGGTGGAGTATTTCAACTTCGCATCATCCATCTTCTCGTTGTAATACGCCACAGGTCTGTCATCCTGACTTAATACCCCTCCAACAGAATACCCACTAGCGTCACACTTCACTTGGAAGGTCTTCTGAAAATTTGGCAGCACCAAAATTGGCTGTTCGGTTATCTTCTGCTTCAGCAAATTGAAGCTTCTTTCAGCCTCAGTTGTCCACTGAAAATTTTTATGTCACTTTTTCACAGTGTCCATCATTGCAGCACTGATTCCACTAAAGTTCCGAATGAACTTCCTGTAGAAACTTGCCAAACCATGGAAACTTCGTACCTAAAAAATGTTCCTCGGCGATGGCCACTTCCTGATTACATCCACCTTTTCAGGATCCATATTTAATTCATTTGCCGAGATCACAAAACCCAGATATATGAGTTCTGTCTGCAGGAACGAGCATTTTTTCAAATTGATCAGCAGCTTCTACTGCTGCAGTCTCCTCATCACTATGGCCAAATGCCTCAAGTGTTCAGCCTTGGTCTTGCTGAAGATCAAAATATCATCAAGGTACACTACCACAAATTTGCCAATGAATTCCCGCAGGACTTCATTCATCAGCCTCATAAAAGTGCTAGGTGCATTTGTCAGCCCAAACGACATGACCAGCCATTTGTACAAACCCTCATTCGTCTTGAATGTCGTCTTCCACTCATCTCCTTCTCTCATTCGGATCTGATGATATCCGCTCTTGAGATCAATCTTCGAAAAATAATTCGCCCCACTCAGGCAATCCATCAAATCATCCATTCTCGGCAATGGGAACCGATACCTGATGGTAATCTTATTTATTTCCCTGGAGTCTGTACACATCCTCCAGCCTCCACCCTTCTTTGGGCTCAGTACCGTTGGAATGGCACATGGACTAAGGCTCTCCCTGACCAGTCCCTTATCCTGCAGATCCTGAACCTGCCTTTTGACCTCCTTGTTCTCTTGAGGTGTCAACCTGTACGCTGCCTTGTTTGGTAGGCTTGCTCCAGGTATGAGGTCAATATGATGACTCACACTTCTCACTGGTGGAAATGAACGCGGCAGTTCATCCACTATGATGCCAGCAAACTCTCCCAGCAGTTGCTGAATCTCCTCAGGTAAATCGTCCACCCTTGTGCTTGTCAAGACAACCCGCGGCTTCCTGACAATAAGGAACTGTGGATTTTCATTCCTCTCCAACTCTGTAAGAAACTCCTTCCCACTCATGAGAAGTATCGTGCTGCTAACTTCTGGTTTCACTTCTTTATCCTTTATCGGCAGCAGCGTATGTGGTTCTCCATCCTTCTCCAGGGTATATGTGTTCATTCTCCCATCATGAACAACATGCCTATCATATTGCCAGGGTCTTCCCAATAATACATGACAGACATCCATGGGAATGACATCACAAAGAATCTCATCCCTATAATTACCCATTTTAAAATTTACCAAGCATTGTTTTGTAACACGTACCTGGTGTCCTTTTTGCAGCCATGTCACTCTGTATGGACTCGGGTGTTTGCGTGTTTTCAGCTCCAATTTCTCCACCATCTCGGTCGAGACGAGATTGTCTGTGCTTCCACTGTCCACTATGACCTTGCACTTCCTGCCCTGGGTTTTGCAAGTCGTTCGGAACAGTCGACATCTCTGCGCTGAGCTATCCACCTCCTTTTCAGGTTTTAGGAGAACCTTGTGTACTGTCAGCGATTTTCCACTTCCAGTGTCCTCATCCTCCACGTCCTGCCTCTGCGCCTCAGCGACGTGAGTATTTCCTCTGTCCTCTTTCCTCTCGGGACAGTCCACTGCTTTGTGACCATCTTTACCACACGTAAAACATGTGATAACTCCTCCTCTACCTCTTCCTCTGCCTCGGGCACGAGGAAATGCGTTGGCATCAGCATATCCTCCCTGCTGATCCTCTTGCGGCCTCCTCGGCTCAAAATTTTGTTGTCTCTGCTGTGAGGTACCACCTCTCTCAGCTCTACCCTGAGGTCTCTTCCAATCCTCCTTGGGCTTCTGTGTCCTCTCCTGGACAACAACCTTTCCTCGTGGCTGGCTTCGACCTCGCCCTGGCTGACCTTGCTTGCGGCTCAGCTTTTCTTCTGCTTTCAAAGCCATCTGATACACATCTTCAACTGTGCGTATAGTCAGCATGCTTAGTTCATCTTGAATATCATACCTGAGGCCATTCAGGTATCTCGCCACCTTTTCGTCATCACTTTCCCGATGACCAGCTCGGATATTGAGCCTGTAGAATTCCTCGATGTACTCCTTCACCGTCATCAACTTCTGTCTCAGGTTCGGCATCCGCCTGAACAGAGTGATCTGGTAGTCCCTCGGAATGAACTTCGCCTTCATCTTGGCGATCATCCGATCCCAGCTCTTTATCTTTTGCTTTCCCTTGGAACGTCTGTCTGCCTGCAGCTCGTCCCACCATAAGGCTGCGTGTCCCTTCAGCTTGGTGACAGCATGCCTCATTTTCTTATCCTCTTCGATATCTTCGTAATCGAAGTAGGTGTCTAATGCTCGGATCCAATCCAGCAAATCTTCAGCGTTTAGGCTCCCCTCATTAGTCGGGATGTCCATCTTCGTCTTCGAGCTCATCCTGGAAATGGCTCGTATCAACCTCTCAGTTGAGGCATCTTCCGCTGAGACTTCTTCTTCAGCATGTCCAGCTTCCTCTTCAATCTCAGGATCGTTGAATTCCCCTGCGTCGGCTTCACGCCTCTGGGTGGCCTCCATATCTTCGAGCCTCTCCCTGAGATCTCGAATCTGACGTTCCATCTCAGCATTCCCTGCGGGATTCTCCGGCCGCCTGCCTCTCCTCCGGGCGTCCCTGTCATCCCGATCAGGTGATTGCCTCTCTCTCCTAGGCGACATTATGTCTGCTGCTCCCTGCTACCTAAACAAAGAGAACTCCCCAACCGAGCATTGATACCACTCTGACGCAACCCTGCTCTCACAGCACGCAGTCGCTCTACCAGGACCTTCTCCCTCTCTCGGCCCGAAGATACTAAACTCTTCCACTCCTCTCGGGAGTTCTACCCACAGTTTACTCGGTAATCTTTCCCGCACGTGTTATCGGGAAATCGGACTTCGCGAGATCGCGAAACCCGCGACGCTGTCCCGGGGGGGAAGCAAACCCCGAAATCCCGATGGTCAAAGTCAACCTCGGGGAATTTCCACTCGCGGCGCGAACCTCGACCTATCAATTCCCCGAGTGCCGAAACTCCGAGGTCACGTGAGCGTGCCACCTGGACTCCACTATGCTTCCGGGGTCCCACCCGGCTCCTTCTCCTTCGGGACTTCGCAGATCGCGGAATCCTTGACTCCATGTCCCTTGTTGCTGGAAACCCCGAATGCCGAATTCTCGATGCTCCGGATTCGTGCCACTTGTCCCTCCAGGAATTGATGGTCCCGATCAAATCGGAGAATCGCACTTTGCGACTTCAACGTGCATGGGTTTTCTTGCGTTCGCTAACCCCAATATGCCGATGCACGATGGTACATGGGTCCTCTGTGTACCTATGGCTTAAACCCCTCGCAGCTCCTTCCAGATCTGACGATCCACGGAACCTCATGAGACTGCCCGACGATTCCAAGTCGCCGATTCTCTTCCTCTATGAAGAGTTTTCTGCTCCGTCACCTTGCTCATGTGCGGCCTCTGCTGAATCAATTTCTTCAGTGGACGGAAAGGTTATTTCCACTAAGGGTTCTCCGAAACACACTCCCTGTGCTCAGTCTTCAACCACTTCTCAAGTGTTGAAGCTTTCTGGGTTCTGTGCACCCGCGCTCGCCACGGTTTCAACCCTCTCCTTCTCAGGTTGCGACTGAGACTCAACCTCGACCTGCACTCACCTGCACGGCTCGAATAACTCAACCCGACTCTGGGAAAAGAGAAACAAAGGCCCAACTACTTAGCCGCCTCGACGCACTCTATGCGAAGGTTCTCCACTGCACTCGATGCAGGAATCTCACGGCCTAAATAGAGAAACAATTGAAACTCATTCTCTCAGGTTCCTAACCTGATATGCAATCACATATGCAACATATAACAGGTAAGCATAAAATGAAGCAAACATACACAAACACAATATCAGCAACACACAGAGCTCAAACACATCCATGGAAATTGAATCAGGGTTCTTCCTATTAATTCAATAACTGTACATGGAGTTTCTTTGCAAGCTCTCTGTCCTGTTCTCTCTTGCTCCTATCTGAATGAGAATACTCTACATGAATACAAAGGAGGGTGTCTATTATTCCGTTTTCCCTCTCTAAAGCTAAACTGTCTAATCTACAGCGAATTCTATCTACCAGCATTAAAATCTTTAAATGCCTTCTTATCTTTACATAATATTACAAATGCGCTTGCTTTGAATGCCTTTAGTAAACGGC
>JASDQU010736353.1:288690-337208 GCA_032191745.1 Picea mariana | reverse complement strand
CTTTACATAATATTACAAATGCGCTTGCTTTGAATGCCTTTAGTAAACGGCGGCGCAACAATACCAAGGTGAATTCAAAATTTAAGATCGACTGGCTCATCCAGCTGTATGTTCTTTCTCCGTGCGCGCTGGCTCGCTTGACGACGTGTAGATGCTGCGGATGCTCCTGCATCATCAAGCCTCACCCGAGGTAGAGGCAGGGGTGGTTGCACGACTCTAGTGTCTACAACCATAGCTGGGACACAAATTTGTGACCATAACACCTTAAGAGGGCACTTAGCAGTTATAGTTTATCAACGTCCAGTCTTAGTTTATAGCACAACTAAACCCTAATTATAGAGCATTGCATTACTTAACCAGATCTATTATATTCAATCACTAAGCACATCTACATAGGCCAGATCTAGTATTCATCCATACTATTAAGAACATAGCATTAACATATCTATCTACCATTCATCTATATCAGAGCACTAAGAAAGTTAACATATAAACACATCAATACATTGCACAAAGAAGAGAAACATAGCATGTATGTGGTTCACCCCCACCCTGGGGCTACATCCACCAAATCTTGGTCTTCTTTATTAGCTTCTTTAATTAGTTACATGCACAGAGCCGCAAAAACCCTACTCTGCAGAAGACAGGAGATATGCACACCTCACTAGATCCTCCTTCCTTGGGCTAGGTTATAGCACTAAGCCTCTTCTCAATCTATTACACTCGCTTGCACTTAGCTCTACTAGCCTCACACATTTTTCACAAAAGCAATCTCCACTCAGCACTTAGCACTTTCGATCACATAGATTGAAATTTTATACTACTACTCTCCTACATCGCCTAACCTTCTATTTATGCATTAAAAAATAGGCCTAAGCATGGGTAAACCCATGGGTCAACATTCCCATACCCATTACATAATCCCAAATCCAAAAATGGCCCTAAAAAGGGGCCAAGATCTCACAATCTCCACTTCATCTTGTGATCCGCCTTCAACAGCTTGTTGAAGTCCCAAACATAGGTCAAACATGACCAAGAATCCTCAAAACTTGGTCAAGGGCCAACAAGATGCTTCATATCATCAAATATTTTTTTTTTTGCCTAACCCCATGCAAACTTTTTCTTTCCACCACCCTTGGTTACTTGGTTGAGGGCCCATGCAATATGGGAGAATCCCAACACGAACCTTCAGTAAAATTTAGAAAGTCCCAAGAATCTCTAAAGCTCGGTTAGTGTGGTCGGGGTTGGCTAGTCATAAATGGCTTGGATCTTAGTTGGATCCACATGTACCCCATGCTCATCAACAATATAGCCTAAGTATTGGACCATGTTCATTCCAAAGGAGCATTTTCCAAGCTTGCATATAGCTTGTTTTGCCGCATAGTGCCCAAAAACTATTGAATATGTTGCATGTGATCCTCCCAAGTTCTGCTAAAGATGAGGATGTCATCCAGATATACCACCAAAAAAGAGTTGGTGAAGGGTCTTAATACATCATCCATCAATCTCATAAAATTTGTTGGTTCATTTTTTAAGCCAAAGGGCATGACCAACCATTTGAAGATACCTTATTTAGATTTGAAAGTTTCCTTCCATACATCATTTGGTTTGATGGGAACCTAGTGGTATCCAGACTTTAGATCAATATTGCTGAAGAAATTTTGCACCTTGATTTGGTCAAGAAGGTCATTAATTCGATGAATTGGGCACTGGTTCAATATTATGATTTTGTTTAATGCTCTATAATCAATGCAGATATGCCAGGTCTCATATTTCTTCTACACCAGCATAATTGGGCTTCCGCAAGGGGAGGAATTGGGTCAGATGTGCCCCTTTTGAAGCATCTCTTTGATATGGCGCTTGATTTCATCATTTTCTATGAACAAGTGATAATATATTGGTCCATTAGGCAATTGTGCATCGGTGGGTAGATCAATTGGATGCTTGACTTGGCAGTGCATCAATACCCCAGTGGGTGAGGAGAAAATTTCTTTGTACTCTTCCACGATCCCATCCACTTTCTTTTGATGCAAAGGGAGGCTTTGTGTAGAGGTCATGGATGTGGAGATGACCTTCTACTTACTATGATCACAGATTAGAAAGAAGATGAACTTCTCAGTCTATGAAATGACCTTACTGCATTGATTAGAAGAGATTAAAGGAATAGGGGTAGGTGACACTACCTATGGTATCATGTACAATTGTTTACCGAAAGTAATAATAACACTGGAGGGTCTAGACTCATACATAGCATGTCAATTCCACAAATATTGTTTGCCTAAAAGAACATCACAAACTTCAAGGGGAGAAATATCACATAATACCTCATCTTTGAAGGGATTGATGTTGTAGGGAAGAAGACACTATTGGTTGATACAAAGATATCTTCCTTGGCGAAGCCAGCCGATGGTATATGGTTGCGGGTGTGGTGGTTTTTATAGCAAGATTTGCCTCACCTTATGCAAATTTTCTCAAAAGGATTTTTTACATTTCCCTCTGCATACTTGAAGTCTCTCTTTGCAAATCCCAAAGACAAAAACAATATTTTTCCACATATATGTGCCCTAATTATTATACAACATGTGTATACGCAGGTTGCACCACTACAACCCATGTACATTTTTTTTTGTGCCCAAAATTAAAAATAATGTCAGGTTTCCATGTCATGTCATGTAATCCATGATCCTTGACCTTCCATATACTAGAAATGTTTAGAATCGGCCCTTCAGTTCCACTTGAAGGCTATAAATGGGCCATATCTGAGCTATGGAAAAGAGGATAAGAATTCAATTTTGAGAGAAAAGTTAATCTGGAGAAATTATTCAGCTCATATTGAGTCTGCATCCCTTTATCCTTTTAACTATGAACACATCGTTCAACCCCCAAGCTCTTCCCTACTTGATTGAGAACCTCAATGTCTCTCTTATATGATCTTGTCATTGGTGGAGGATTGAAGTGGTGGAGGCCTAGCTGGAAGAGATATTTTTTCTCGGTTCCGAACCATTTTGACACAGAAGTTTGTAATTCATTCACTTTTGTTGATTACATTTTAATAGAAATACTATTTTCTCGTCTAATTAATGTCTTGCAAATATTTGAATTGTTATTCCATGGGAATAATTGTTATGAATATTGATGGATTATGCTATCGAATGTGATAACTTTATATATTATCACCATATGCTTGTGTTTATTTGTTGTTGAGGACAAGTTTCAGGTGTATTTCTTTGAGTTGAGTGCTCAACGGTGGACTACATCGAACTTCTAGATGAGGTAGGCTCTTTATCTTGTCTTGTTATCATATTTGTTTATATAGCATACCTGGGATTAGAGTTTATTTATACAGTCATTTCCGTCTTTTGTGGTTTACCCCTTTCCATAGAGAGATTTTCCTTATAGTAGTGTTATTGGCAGGTCCATCCGCTTGATGACCTCTACTAAAATCAAGTTCTTCTGACTACCTCTATCAACAATGAAATGCAGTGAAGTCCCATTTTCCCACATGTGTGAGTGAAAGAGGCATTCCCCTTCCTCTGGTTCTTTTGGATCACTTGGTTGGACTTTGGTGGTAGCGATAGTGGAACTGGGTTCAACATTGATGATCCACTTCCCAATTTCTATATTTTATTCAGAGTTAGAATATACCTCTGACTTGGAAGCTTTCAGCTTGACCACCAATGACTTCTTGGAGCGACATTCTTTGGTGTTGTGCCAAGGGCTTTTATGGTATTCACACTATTTTCCCATGTCCTTCTTTGACTTCTCATTACCCTTCTTAGGTTGTGTCTTGGACTGGTTATATTGAGAGTGGCCATATTTTCTCTATCCCTTGTTTTGTGGGCTAGAGCCACCTTTTCCCTTCTTCGACTGTGAGGCATTTGTAGATACAAACTCTAACCTCCTCTACTTAAATTTTTTTTCGATCTTGACAACATATCTATAAGCCGCACCAAAATATGCAAATGTCCATAAAATCCATTTCTATTTGAATGTACCTATGTATACAGCCGTGGTATTTGAGCACCATATTTTTTTCAGAGTCTTTGATACCCAATTTGGTGCTCAACGTATGGAAAATATTGGTGAAATCTGGTACTTTATGTTCCCTTTCCTGATGCAGCATGGTCCATCTTGTGTACTGGTCCTTGTAGCTACCAATAGGGTAATATTGTTATTTAATGGCATCCCTGAAGGAATCCCACGTGGGGGTGACCAAAAATATTTCATATTCCTCTATGGCCATTTTCTCAAAGTATGTATCCCACCAGTCCTTAACATGGGGGCTAGCCTTGAGGAGTGGAAAAGTAATATTTTCCCTGTCAGAAAAATTGTGGATTGAAAAATACCCTTTGAGTAGATTCAACAATTTATCTATAGAACCTGAATCTATCAGTCCTTCAAATAATGGAATATCAAAATTTACTTGTACCTTGAAGGGGGTTGCATGGCCTCTTGATGAAGATGTTCCTTTTCTGGGTAGCTGTGAAAGGATCTGTGCAAACTTGTCCATCATTTCATTCCTTTGTTGCGTAAGGGCTTCCTCTAGAAAATTTTAAAAGGATCTCTTGCTCCATCATATTTATTATTGTCCCCCATGGGTTTTTGTCAAGCTCTGCATGGCTGATCTTGAAAAGGATCGATTGGTTCGAGTCACAACTTATTTTACCCAAATCTTGTCAGGGACATGCATGAAGAAAAATAAATGAAGAGAAGACCGCTCTGATACCACTGATCTAGATTTATGAGTGGAATGAAAGGAATAATGGAATGAATACAATAACACAAAGATATAGAGAATAAAAAAATATATTCAGTGAACAATAACTTCTATTGAATAAATCAAATAGGTTGAAACTATAAAACTACAGAACTAAAAACAACTTGCTCGAATGGTGGTAGCTATATCTGAGAAGAGATGTGGTTGCTATGTGCACCTGTTTAAGAAGAATGATTACAATGAGTTTCCCAAGGCCTTTTTAACATTACTCATTAATTCCAAAACTCTATGCATCCAAAAACCTAACCCTAGGAGATGAAACGCCAAAAGTTATGTGGGCCTTGATGGGTAAGTTGGTACCTCAAATTCCTAGGGTCGTAACTTTTGCGTACGACCTCCGTTTTAGGCACGTGATAGCCCGTTGGAAAGGTATTTTCTAGAAATTCACATTATGCCAAAAAACCACTATTTAGGGCCCCAAAACGTCCCTAGAAGTCCAAAAATATGTATTGACAATGACAAAGACAAAGAAAACTATAAAGACAATGACAAACTTATCCAAATAATTTTTTAAAATACCATTCATTAAGAACATAAAGGAAGTTGGTGAATTTGACAACCCAAATGGCACCACTGTAAACTCATAATGGACATACCTCATCCTGAAAGTAGTCTTGTTGATATATTCTCATTTGATTCTCACCTAATGATAGCCTAACTTGAGGTCGATCTTCAAGAATATCTTTGCATCTTTCAACTGATCAAAAATATTATCTATCCTTGGAAAATGATACTTGTTCTTCACAATCACCTTATTCAACTACCTAAAATCAATGCATAACCTCAAGGTACCATATCTCTTCTTAATAAATAATACTAGGGCACCCCAAGGTGATACACTTGGGAATATATATCCCCTTTTCAAAATCTCCTCAAGCTGCATTTGTAATTCCTTTAGCTCTAGCATGCTCATCCGATAAGAATTCTTGGATACAAGGGCAGATTGAGGCATGAAATTAATAGAGAAATCAATATCTTGCTTCAGTGACAACCCCGTTATATATTTAAATACATCATCAAAGTATTTTAGGATTTCATATTCTTCAATATTTGGAACTTTACCCTTAGTTTCCCCTTCCAAATGCACTGCAAATATTTGGAAACCTTTCCTGAATATTTTACTCAACTGATAGGTTGAAATTTCTCTAATGGTTATAGACCTTGGAATACCTTGAGTTGTCTTTAATTCCCCTTTATCATCCAAGAAGATAAATTATTTGCAACACACCTAACCCCTTAAATCTTACTTAGGCTGGTGGGGAATCTAAATTTCCTCCTTCTCAACTCAATTCAAATATTTCTCTAAGTCTCATAGATTGATTATGCTCACCAAGATATTTCTAAGGACTATAACCATGCTCAAAACGAAGCTCTAAATCAAAAATTTTAGTCTTCCAAAGTTTTCAGGATTTTAGCTTTCTCGTCCACCTCACTACCATGTGGCATCCACATGGAACCTTGCCACTCCTACCATTCAACATGGCACTGATGTAATTTATGACGTGGTACCTTCCACCTAGCCCATTGGGATTTCTAGATTAATGACTCTGATCATTTGGACCGATCTTCATCATCATTAGGGTTTTACTCCATCAGAGTTATTAGTCACCCCAACAACAAGTTTTGACGATGAACTCTCTAGCGGGTTCAATCGCAGATCTAACAGATTTTGATCTTCGTTAGATCACAAATCTGATCATGTAAGTGCATGTGACTTGCACAATTAATACGTACACTATATTAGCCTATTCTAAGGTGAACAATTGGGACTTACACATATCCATGGCTAATATTTTATCTCATCTTTCCCTAGACTAGTAGTTGTGATATAACCTTGGGCTATTTTTTCGTCGAGTTAATTTCCTGGCCTCACTCTGGACCTCTATCTACCATATTATGATGAACAAATGGGATCTAATGGCAGGTATATCTAACATTTGAGGTCTTAATCGAATACCCAAGGACTTCCACTCACACTGGGACCACTCCCTTCTCGTCGACTATTTAGTTGTCGACATGTGTCATACCACGAGGAATGTTGGTTTCCATGCTCGCACTGTTGTCAACATGAAGTCACCTTTCATTTTTCCTTGTTTAATAAAAACTCATGACTTTCTATGGTTGATATTCAATCTTTCCTATATACCGATAAATGCTCCTTGTCACTTCCCAAGTATTCATCATCGTCATATCTTCTCACTCTGTTCTTGGACTCTTCAACACCTCAACCTCCTATATTATAGTCCCAAACTTCCATCACAACAAATTTATGGTTCTCGATAGCTCTGGGAATTCATCGTTGTTAGATCCCCTTCTATCTCCAATTTTTGACTTGGAGCTTCCAAAAAATTCACCCTTTGGCGTATGGATAATATTTATTCACAATGCCGAATTGATGACTGTTATTTCCCTTAACCAAACACAAGGTATTATACTAGTTAAAGGTTCAAAATCAGGACATAGCTAATTTCAATAATTCTTCAAGGGATTTCTAGATCTCCACATGCTCATCCAGTACCCTGAGACCAACTAAGGTTCTCCTTCTTTCTTGGGATGAATTTTGTGTATCCAACAAGATTTATATTCAAGATGGTGGAATATTCAAGGGGTTAAGGATTTATGAACTACATAGAGAAATTCCCCATGCACCATACCACTTTATATGGTAGTCTTGAATGAAGATTGTTTCCATGTCCATGAATATTTACTCCTAAGCTGCAAGAACATCTGGAATACATGCTACCATACTTGGATTATTTTCATGAGCTATAGGTAAACAATGAAAATAGACAAACATGTTCCAATTTACTCAAGAATCCAATTTATTAATTACATAAATTTAGGTTTACCTTTTAAATCATGAAATCACATGTTTACATCATCAATACACATTGAATAAAGTCAAGTTAAATACTTATACGTTCATGGAATTTTTTATATCCATCTAACTGAGAGAGGACACCTTTCCTCCCATCCTTAAGATGTGTTGTAGAGAAATTTCATACAACAAGCCACCTATAATACCCCAAGAATGATCCCCAGTTGAATTGTAAAAATGTTTTATAGGTTGGTGAGACAAGTGATTATAAGCTAGGAGGCTTAACTATTGAATTAGGTTAGAGAGCCTAGATGCTAAAGGCCAGTGAGCCTATTTTTGTATATGTAAACACTCATATGATTAATATAATACATTTCTGCATGTATACCTACCATGATAAAAGAGTATGGGGGACTAAAGTCCATTAGGAAGGGAAAGGGAGGGCTAAGATCCTAAAAAAGGGGCTAATCTAGAGGGATTATCTCCAAGGGAATATTATAATATTATTCCTTAATACTATGGCGTGGATAATTATTTTATCCTAAGTTCTTATGGGAGGGTGAATGAATCACAAGTGGAGAGAAATGAGCTCTAGGAGAGCCATGTGTCATCAAGTGTGCATGAAAATATATGTGGGGAAAATTAGTTTGTTTTGGTCTCCTTCCCCATTCACCAACATATTCACTCACTCAACGATTCATGGAGTATCCATTCCCTCCATGAGTCGACCTCTCCATCATCCACGCACCTCTAGAACCTACACGCACTCTGAGATACCATGTACATTTCCCGTTAGCAACAGTAACCCATACTCGGCCTAGGATGAGTAGCGCATATGTAGCTTGATTTTATGGGAAGCGCCTAAACCAAACCCAAAGGATGTTATTGCTTCCATCAAATATGCCATACCCGTTTTGTGTTTCCACCTTCACTCGAGCCTATATTTGGCTAACTAAAGAGTTATATTGAATATGCAAGTTGTTAGGCCCATGGGACTAAAGGGGTAGGTTGTCAGACTCGTGGGACTGAAGAGGTAGGTTGTCAGGCCTGTGAGCAACTATCTATAAGAGAGAGAGTTTGTTGGGAAAGTGATTTCCTGAGGGAGCCCAAATGCAACTATACTTCTTTGAGAATTCATGTCTGGACTTTTGGTGAATCCCTAGAAGTGAAGTGGGGCATCCGAAGGATGGATGAGTAAAGAAAGGGCACATTTCCTGGGGTGAGAAAAGAATGTGGGGAATGAGAGGTTGTAAGATGTTAGTTTTATTTTGATCCTAGAAATGAGATCCTTCCTATTGTATGATTTGTCTCAACCTAGCCTAGGAATTCTTTTACTTGGGTGGAGTTTAGTCCTAGCTCGGGGGTGACCCATTGTTGAGTGTGATGAGCATCATGGTATAAGGCTGGGAGGATCATGGAAGGTGTGCATGCAGTTGGTGGTATTCTATAAAAAGATAAGTATCAATTATGAATTCAATTGCATGATGTGTATTTGTACATTTCTTTATATTTATGAGTATTTCTTGTGTATGTTGTATATATAGGCTTTCTGTTATTTATGCATGAATCTGTGTATTAAAAGAATGTGTTTGTTTGTTTAAAAGTTATATATTTGTATAGATGAAATTATTGTAAGTTTTTAAGTGGCATGACCCAGTTCTGGATAGGCTAGGTATGTTATAATATATTACGTTATGTAAGAGTTTAATTGTGGCATAGCCTAGCAGGTCTAAGCCTAGGTATGTTACAATATGGTATCAGAGTGAAGAGAAGTAGGAATGTGGCATGCCCCATCCTTGGAGGGACAGGGATGTTACAATATGGTATCAAAGCCTTGGTTTTCAACACTAAGCCTGGATGGGCCATGTAAGTGGAAATTGAAGAAAAAATTTCAGAGTGAATTGTTGTCGAAATGGACAAAATTTGAGTTTCAGAACATCTGTGAGGTCTAATAGGGCGCTGAGAGCACACCTTAACTGTGTTGGAAATATTAGGAGGTGTAGAGGTTCGAAAAACTGTAGTGGTCATAGGATCTATTTGGGAATGGACTAAATCCTTCACATCCATCAGAACTAGGAAAGGAGAATGATGGTTAAACCCTCTAGTCCTTCATACTTCTTTTCTTCAAAACTTTTAATGCTTTGACAAAAGGAGAAAAAATTCTTGAATATCCAAAGTACCACAGTGAGTATACAACGTAGATCATTTGGTAGAAGATGGACCATTGGATCCCCCAAGTGGTTCGACAATTCGACGTTCGGGGAAATATGGTTGTGGGTTGTGTTCAACAGTGAAGTCCTCCGAAGCATGAAGTTCCAAATTCTCAGAGCTCCGAAGTCCCAAAGCTCCAAGGAACACATATTCAAAAGTTTAGTGTTCGAGTGTTTTGATGTGCTCTGGTGGGGGATTCTCCGAATTCTTGGAGTGCCATAGTGATGTGACATATGATGTCACCTGAAGTGATGTGGATCTGATCAAAATTTTGGAAGCTCGATGATCGATAGTTTTAAATTGTGCATATGAGAATTTTTCCGAAGTCCCGAAACTCTAGGGAACAACTGTTTGGAAGTTCAATATTCGAGACTTATCAAGTATGTGGGTGTGAAATATTCCAAATCCCAAATTGTCAAAGTCCTGGAACGCTGGAGTGACATGGCATGATGACGTCACCTAGACTGACATGAACCTATTTTGAATTTCAGCGTTCAGGATTTTTGAAGGGTGTTATAGAAGAAACCTCCGAAGCTAGGAGTTTTGAAGTCACAAAGTAGCGGTGTGTCGTGGCCTACTGATGTCACCTAGAGTGACGTGGAAACACTTGATGCTTGCCATGTGTCATATTTTTTCATGCTTTTCTAATACCTTTACTACAAATTATAACTTGACACTTCTCACCCATCATATTGGGCTACTTATCAGCTCCTTATTTCTGCCATGTAGCACCCTCCTTGTGCATTATTTCCGATGAGACTATGGGAGTTCTCAAATTTGGCGTTTGGGGGGAATTTGTGTATGTTGTTGCAATATCTTCTGAAGCCCAAAGCTCCGGAGCCTTGGAGCACCGAAGTAGTTCACTCCTTCGGCATTTGGGGCACTTTGTGTGTTATGTGGTCCAAACTTCCGAAGCTCGAAGCAGGGGAGCACTGGAGTAATGAAACACCAAATTTCAAACCTGATAATTTGGAAATTTCATGTTCGAGGGAATGTGAGTATATTTATACAAGAACCTTAGAAGCGTGAAGCTCCAGAAGCGTGAAGCTCCAGAGAGATTCTCTAGGAATTCTCTAGTTCGGTGCTAAGAGGGAACGATGTGTGGAGTAGGAACAACTTACGAAGCCTGAAGTTTTAGAACCCCGAAGTCCTGAAGGTCTGAATAATAAAATATTAGCTAAGCACTTCGACATATCCCTTGTTCATATGAAACTTCATTCAAAATAAAAGAGGGCTAGTGCCGAATTGTTCTTTTCAAGGACAGAAAGGGGATAAAAAAAGAAGTGTGTGTGGTATCGATTGGTACAAACCTGCACCTAAATATGTAAATAAGGCCTATAGTCCTGAAGGGAGGATCCAAAATGAATCCAAGAGCCAATTCATCTCTGAGAAAGAAGAAGAACCTTACAGGGATTGCCTCCCATGAAGCACAATTTTTCAAATATCCATAACTTTCTGCTGAAGACTCAGAATTGTGCATAGGAGTAGTCATTGGAAAGATATTGGATAGTAGAATATAAATATTCACCCAAAAAATTGAGATGAATAGTTAGTTTCTCATAAAATAAGAATAAATAAGTCTGATATACTATTGAACCAGAATGGTTCATATTTTCATGAAATTTTTTAGATAGTTAGCCTGAAAAAGTTATGTTGGCTACACATTTTGTAGAGTTGACAACAACTAGATCAGATCCAGAATCATCACAAAGTGTAGAGATATGGAAGAGACAAAGGGCGCTTATATCCAGGAAGATGAGATCAGAGGGACGGATGTCCATATGCGTATTGAAGGAACAAACTCCAATGGACATGGAGAAGGAAAGGATGAAAACATGAATATGGTATATACCATTAAAAATTAGCAGAAATATGTCCAAAGTCATAAAGATGATAAGGAAAGGGTTATGAATTCTAAGGAACAGTAGGAGGACTTCAACATGAAGTTAATGCAGAGCCTGGACAAAATTGAAAATAAATTGGATAAAGAGAATGGCTCAAGCAAATAAGGAAGTCATAGGTCTCCTAATGAGAAAGGAAGATCAAGGAGTTCTATAAGACATCACCATCTCTCCCCAAGGCATTCCAATAGGAGAGAACATAGTATCTCAAGCTCATCCCCTGTCAGGAAGCATAAGAAGAGGTATGGAGTGGATGAACTGCGAGGAGAAATGAACAAAATCAAACCTCCTACATTTGATGGTGAGCACAAGAAGGATCAATATGCAGAGACATGGCTGTTAGGCATGCAAAAATATTTTCAATTGCATAATTATTCTTCACATGATGAAGGAAGAATTGATATCTATCATCTCAAGGGAAAGGCATCCATGTGGTGGTATCAACTTATGCAGGTGCAACACATTAAAGAGAAAAATGTTACTTGGAAGGAATTCAAGAAGTATTTTGAAAAGAAATAATTGACTAAGAGATGTTATGACAAGAAAACGAATGAGTTCTTTGAACTCAATCTTGGGACTATGACCATTGATGAATATGAAAGAACATTTTTAGAACTGTTAAAGTATGTATCCTTCATCAAGGATGTGACAGTTAAGATTCAGAGGTATTTGAGTGGGCTTCCATCTTTCATCAGTGACAAGATTCAATATGATGATCCAAAAACTTTGGAAGAGAGCATAAGGTGAGACAAATGCCTATATGATCAGCATAAAGGAAAGCCAATTTTACAAAAATCTTGGGAAGACAAGAACAAGTTCAATATGGGGCATAGGAAGAAGGGGAATGAGCCACCATTCTTCATAAATAGTCCTCTAGGACAACCATCTTCTAGAAAGCCCGGAATGATTGAGAAAGGTGGGAAAAATCCAAGGAATCCACCTATTCAATGTTGGGGTTGTAAAGGAGATCATATCTATAGAGATTGTCCTCATAGAAGTGACAAAGTGAGAGTTTTTCACAATGTACAACAAGATGAAATAGTGGAGGGCATGGGCATAAATGTACCGAGGATATATGTAGCACTAGACAACAAGCAAGTTGAGTTTCAATCACACATGATTGAAGTGGAAGGTATGATCAACAACCAAACCATTGAAATTTTAATTGATTCGAGATCTATTCATATTTATATAGATCCTAAGATGGTGGAAACATTTCATTTTTCAAAAATCAAGTATGGGAAATCTTGGTTGGTGCAGCTGACTACTGGAACCAAAAAAAAAGTTATTGAGATGGTTAAGTCGTGCCTACTGGACATAAATGGAGTGAGCACCAAGAAAGATTTGAACATCTTGCCTTTAGGCTCCTATGAATGTCTAATTGGTATGAATTTGCTGGACCAATATCATGCTATCTTAGACTATTATAATAAATCATTTACTTTCTGGGATGGGGAAGGGAACCTAAGGAAAGTGCAAGGAATTCCTAGGGTAGTAACTGTCAAAAAAATCTCAACAATGTAGCTGAAGAAATATTACAGGAAAGGGTGTCAAATATTTGCATCTCATATGGAAGAAACACCTAAGGATAAGGTTTTAAATATTGAATATTATGCATTCCTAAAGGAATTTGAGGATGTATTTAAAGAAATACCAGGATTACCCACTAAAAGAGATATTGATTTCTCTATAAATATGATGCCTGGAGTATCTCCAGTATCCAAGACTCCTTACAGGATGAGTACACCAAAACTAAAGGAGTTGAAAATGCAACTTGAATAGATTCTCGAGAAGAGGTATATATGTTAATGTTTATGCCATTATTATAGTTCTTTGCATTTCAATAGATAAGAGCAACATAAGAACAAGATCACTGAGAAATACACATTCACAAGAGACACAACATTTATCCTAGGAAACCCTCTAGGGGAAGAAAACCCAACAAAAACTTCCTTATCATAAATTGCCAATACAATGTCAAGAGATAACTCAAACCAATACAGTTAGTTCTCTCCAAAAGATTCCCCACTCTTCTCCCTCTCTCCAACTATCAAGTTGCATCTTTCCTCTTAGAAATGAGCAAGTGTGTTGTGTGTCAAAGTGAGGCGTTGGCCTCTCTATATATACAAGTCTGGCATGTGTGAAGTGTCTCTTCACTGGCAGGGCCGACTTCTCAATCTAGGTGGGTAAACCCACCTTTATTATATTTCTGGGTCTCAATAATAGCTACTGGGGCCGACTTCTTATTCTGCCTATTACAATTGTCTATTGACCAATCCGCAAAAGGGGATTTGGTCCTAATACAATAACCGACATGATCAATCCACAATGGGAATTGATCCTATGAATAATATAAGAATAAGAATAAGAATACTCTTTGCAATTACATTATTTCAACACTCCCCCTTAACAAGAAGGGTATTCTTCAATAGCATCAGGCGAGAGAGGTCTGCATCATCAGTGGCATCAGGAGGACAGTATCGTCAATATCATCTTGGAATATTAGCTGGCATATCTATGAGTCATCGGAAGTTTTCTTCATCGGCAGCATCGTCATTCTCAAGAGAATGCCATCATCATCTGCATCAATATGTATCAGTAAAAATGATACCTCATCACAGGACTAGGTTGGCACATCACAGTACTACACTGGCTCAATGTCACAGCTGATAAGCTGGTAGCTCAGTGTCAGTCACATCTTGCTTTACATCTAACAACTAGGTCAGAAGCAAGGTATACATCATCTTTCTTTACATCTAACAACTGGGTCAGAAGCAAGGAATCATCTTGCTTTACGTCTAACAACTAGGTCAGAAGCAAGGAACACATCATCATCTTTCTTTACATCTAACAACGAGGTCAGAAGTAAGGAATCATCTTGCTTTATGTCTAACAACTAGGTCAGAAGCAAGGAACACATCATCATCTTGCTTTACGTCTAACAACGAGGTCAGAAGCAAGGAATCATCTTGCTTTACATCTAACAACTAGGTCAGAAGGAAGGAATACACACAATGTCTTTCTTTTCGTCTAACAGCGAGGTCAGAAGAAATGAATCATTTTTCTTTACATCTAACAACGATGTCATAAGCAAGGAATACACACAGTGTCTTGCTTTACATTTAACAGCAAGTTCAGAAGAAATGACTCATCTTGCTTTACGTCTAACAGCGAGGTCAAAAGCAAGGAATACACACAACGTCTTGCTTTACGTCTAACAGCGAGGTCAGAAGCAATGACTCATCTTGCTTTACATCTAACAACGAGGTCAAAAGCAAGGAATACATATATAATCCCCCTTTCAGGGAGGGTCCTTTCGGACTATACCAAGCTTATCTTGAAAGTGTTCAAACTTTACACGAGATAGAGGTTTGGTCAACACATCAGCAACCTGTTCATCTGTGCTAATGTACTAGAGATTCAAGGCTCCTCTATGTACCATGTCGAGGATGAAATGATAGTGGATCTCTATGTGCTTTGACCTGTCGTGGAATATAGGATTCTCTATCATCTTTATGCAGCTATGGTTGTCACATAGAATCACAGTTTCTCTCATCTCCAAGTCAAATAAGCTAGTCAACAACTTTCGAACCCATATAGCTTCACAGCTAGCAGAACATGTGGAAATGTACTCTACTTCCACTGTGTTGAGAGAAATACTGGATTGCTTCATACTCTGCCACGAGATCATGGCTGATCTCAAATTGAAACAACATCCGGAAGTGCTTTTTCTGTCAGCAACGCTTCCTGCCCAATCTGAATCAGTGTATCCACTCAATGTGAAGTCATGATCTTCATCATAGTTAAGACCATAATCCATTGTACCTTTAAGGTACCTCATCACATGTTTTGCAGCCACTAGGTGAACACATCTGGGCTCTACCAGAAACTGACTCAAGGTGTTGACTACAAAACAAATGTCTGGTCTGGTGTTCATCAGGTGCATCAGTGATCCAATAATCTTTCTATACAGTGTGGCATCTATCAAGTCTGAAAAAGTATCGACCAACAACTTCAGCTTCATTTCCATGCATGTATTCATGGACTTACATTCTAGCATGTTGAATCTCTTCAGGATTTTGACTGTGTACTTCCCTTGGTTAAGGAAGATCCTTTCTGGATTTTTCCATACCTCAAGACCTAAGAAATAATGCATTAGGTCAAGGTCTCTCATTTCAAATTCAAAGGCAAGTCTCTTTTTACATTCAGCGATGATCTTTTCTTTTCCAGTTAAGAATAAGTCATCCATATATAGCAGTAAGATTACTGGCTCATTATTCATAATTTTGAAGTAGATATTTGATTCTGCTTTACTCTTGGTAAAGCCTAAGCTCGTCAATAAACTGTCTATACAGCTATACCAAGCTCTAGGAGATTGCTTCAATCCGTATGAGGATTTCTTCAATCTTCAGACATGAGACTTCCTGTCTTCTACCTCAAATCCTTGAGGTTGTTGTATATATACTTCCTCTTGGATGACACCATTTAGGAAAGCTATCTTCATGTCCATCTGGTGCAGCCTCCTCTTCATCTTAGCTGCAAGAGCTATGATGTTCCTGATCGAAGTGTATTTGGCTACAGGAGCGAATGTCTCTTCATAGTCAATGCCTTCATTCTAGGAAAAGCCATGAGAGACAAATCTTTTTTTATACTTCTCAATACTTCCATTAGCAGTATGTTTTATTTTGAAGAGCCATCTATAGGATACCCCATCTTTATTCTTCGATCTGGGAACTATTTCGCATACTTCGTTCTTCATTATGGATTGGTATTCCTCTATCATGGCATCTGCCCATTCTTTTCTCTGAATGGATTCTTCAGATCAAGTAGGATCTTCTTCTAGAAGATCACACATCAAAGTCGTATAGTTGGAGAATGGCTTTGGTCTTTTCACCTATCTCAAGGTTCCTTCTGGAACACCATACTTCTCTCCATCTTGAGTAAGCTCTCTTGCCCAAGAAGGCTTTCTTTTATGGGAGAAGGTCATTTGAGAAGGTTCTTGAACTTCTATTATATCATGGTCTTCAGGAGTCTCCTCATCAGGGGAAGTTATGACTTCCCTCTCTGGTTCTGCAGCTCTGGGAACTTCCCTCACAGATTCTACAATCCTGGGAATTACAGGTTCCTCTTCATATACTTCTTTAAGCTGGCATCTTCTTGATTTCTTAAGTGTTGCTTCTTCATCATCAATCATGTCCCTGCTGATCTCAATGTGACGGTGACCTGGTATGTAGATTCTGAAGGCCTTGGAGACCCCACAAATATTCCCTTCTTTCCTGAAGGGTCCAACTTTTTTTTCTCTTTTCTTTAGGTATATGAATAAACAATAGATAGCCAAATATTTTGAGATGGCTTACCTCTGGCTTCTTTTTGGTGAACATCTCTTCTGGTGTCTTGAGCCCAAGTGTGCTATGGGATAATCGGTTCTGCACATAAACAGTTGTCATTGCTGCTTCTTCCCATAAGCACATAGGAAGATCTTGATCATGGATCATAGTCTTCACAGCTTCCAGTATGGTTCTATTCTTCCGTTCAGCTACACTGTTTTGTTGGGGATCTTGATCCCAACATCTTTGCAGAAGTTTATGAACTCTTTTGAGGTATATTCTTTTCCATTATCTGACCTGAGTATCTTAATCTTCCTTACAGAAAGGTTCTCTATCAAGGCTTTGAATTCCTTGATCTTGCTGAACACTTCAAATATATCTAGGTCTTTTACGAGAATAATCATTAATGAATGATACATAGTATACATACCCACTAATGGAGGATGATGGCATTGGGCCACATACATCTGAATGAATGAGTTCTAGGACTCCTTCTGCCTTGTTTTCCCTCTTCGAAAATGGGTTCTTGATGTTCTTCCCTTGTGTACGTCCATTGTATACGCCTTCATGGTCACCTTTGAGTTCTGGTAAACCTATGACCGCTTTGCATATGTATGGTAGCACCTTGTAGTTGAAGTGAGCTAATCTTCAATGCAAAGATTCTTCAATGGCGTGGGTCATGGAAGCTTTTGAGTGACCCTATAGCTTATGCAAGTCACCTTCTTCTCTTCCAATGATGATTGCTTCATTTACGGTCTCTCCTTTAGCACGTTTCCTTCTGCAACCTTCACTATAGCTTCCTCATGTGACCTGGAGCAAGGTCAACAAAACAACAAGCAAGAATAATATCCTTCTTGATAACATAAAGCAATAGCAGGAACAATCATCACAGTAGCTCCTTTAGAGCTATCACTTATAATTTATTTGAAACAAAGATTAAAGGTAAGGAATACAATACAAAATGAGATCAACACTCTCATAGTGTTGTGACCAAGCATTCTTCCATGGAAACCTGGAACTAACACACTAGGTTTCTCCTACAAGAGGTGTTAGTTGTATCAGGCAAAGTACTTACCTCTATATGCTCACATTCTATCAAGTATAATACTTTAGAAAGACTGTTGTCTCAAGTATAGTCATCAACTTGTCATGTGTACCTTTGAATCTTGATTAATCAAACTTGGAGCCTTATCCTCAAGAATGAGTGCTTGTTTTTCTTTGAGGTCTCCTTCACTCAAGTGACGAGTGCTTTCTTCAACCTATCTTCTGTACTAAGACAATACACTAACTTGAAAAAATGTTAGGTTAGAGGATAAGCTCTATGATCAACTTTCAATTCTTCTAATAATTTGATCATAGCTTCAACATGCAACACTGATAATGTCATGACAAATAGATGTATATCAGAATAATCACACTTGGGTTGCATCATTCCTCTGACTGTGTTGGATCTTGAGATCCTTCTGGATCTATGGCAAGAGATTCCTTCTCCTACAAATACTCTTTAGGTTTTAACCATTAAACATATGTAAGAACATACCTTTGATAGCATTTGTAGGTAGTGGCTCCATTTGGTAGCAGCGGTAATCATTGCCAACTCTTGAGGAAATTTCAAGGGTGATTGCAACTGGTTCTATGGCTATAACTGCAACAGGTACTGCAACTGCAGCTGGTTCTGAGACTGCAACTACAACTGCAACTTAGGGTTTTATGAGGAAGCCCTAATTTTTCAAACTTTGAATTTTGAAATTCTGATCCAAGGGATAGATGCGCTGAGCTGAGGCGAGTTAGTTGGTGCAGTCAGAATTTTGAAAATCCAACTTTTACCCCCTCAAACTTGATCTGTGGATTTCTGGACTGGTACTTCTGGTTTTCTGGTACTTCTGGTACTCTGGTACTTCTGGTACTTTTGGTACTTTGGTTTTCTGGTACTTTTTGAAACTAGGGTTTCTCTTTTCGAGAGATCTAGCCACTGAAAAGGTGGGCTCAAGGTGCCAAAATGATTCTTGGGGGAGGGCACAACTTTCTAGGTGGTTTTGGAGATAAAAAGCTTCACTTTTGAAAAACCCTAATTTGCAGGTACTGCAACAGTGACGTTTTTCTCTTGCGAAATATGCTTCCTTCAGGTTGGCTCTGATACCATGTTAATGTTTATGCCATTATTATAGTTCTTTGCATTTCAATAGATAAGAGCAGCAGAAGAAGAAGATCACTGAGAAATACACATTCGCAAGAGACAACATTTATCCTGGGAAACCCTCTAGGGGAAGAAAACCCAACGAAAACTTCCTTATCATAAATTGCCAATACAATGTCAAGAGATAACTCAAACCAATACAGATAGTCATCTCCAAAATATGTGCCCCTCTTCTCCCTCTCTCCAACTGGCAAGTTGCAGCTTGCCTCTTAGAAATGAGCAAGTGTGTTGTGTGTCAAAGTGAGGCGCTGGCCTCTCTATATATACAAGTCTTGCATGTGTGAAGTGTCTCTTCACTAGCAGGGCCGACTTCTCAATCTGGGTGGGTAAACCCACCTTTATTATATTTCTGGGTCTCAATAATAACTGCTAGGGATAACTTCTTATTCTGCCTATTACAATTGTCTGTTGACCAATCCACAAAAGGGGATTTGGTCCTAATACAATAACCGACATGATCAATCCACAATGGGGATTGATCCTATGAATAATATAACAACAATAATAAGAATACTCTTTGCAGTTACATTATTTCAACAATATACACCCAAGTGTGTCACTATGGGGTGCCCCAATTTTATTTGTGAAGAAGGATGAAAAATTGAGACTTTGTATTGACTTCAGGGAGTTGAAAAAAGTAACTGTAAATAATAAGTATCCTTTTCTAAGGATCGATGACCTCTTTGATCAGTTGAAGAATGAAAAAATATTCTCCAAGATTTATCTCAGATCAGGTTATCATCAAGTAAGAATTAAAGACGATGACATCAACAAGACTATTTTTAGAACAAGGTATGGCCATTATGAATTCACAGTGGTGCCATTTTGGTTGTCAAATGCACCAGCTGACTTCATGTGTTTAATGAATGGTTTTTTCAGAGAGTACTTAAATAAGTTTGTCGTTGTCTCTTTGGATGGAATTCTTATATATTACAAGTTTGAAGAAGAGCATGAGAAACACTTGAAGATAATATTACAAGTGTGAAGGGAGCATCAATTGTATGCCAAATTGAGCAAGTGCTCATTTTATCAGAACCAAATTCATTATTTAGGGCATATCATATCTGAGGAAGGGATAGCAATGGACCCTGAATATATTGAGTCCATTAAAGTTTGGTCAACACCTAAGAATGTGACAGAAGTCATATCCTTCACGGGCCTTGCAGGATACTACAAAAGATTTATTGTAGGATTCTCAAATATTGCACACTGGATCACTTCCTTGCTAAATAAGGGAGTGAAATTTCGGTGGACATTGGAGTGTGAAAAGGATTTCCAACATTTGAAGCATTTATTAAATAGTGCTCCAATTCTAAGGATTGTTCATCCAAATGAAGACTTCATTGTATGCACAGATGCATGCAAAGAAGGATTTGGTGGATTCCTCAGTCAAAATGGGTATGTTGTATGTTATGAATCAAGTAATTTGAAGGAGCGTGAAAGGTATTATGCTACTCATGATTTGGAGTTGGCAGCCATAGTGCATTCCTTGAAGAAGTGGAGACACTACCTCATGGGGAAAAGGTTCGAGATGAGGACATACCATAATGGTCTGAAATATTATTTGATCAACCAACTTTAAATGCAAGGCAGAGCAGGTGGTTGGAATTTCTTAGTGAATATGAATTTGATATAAAGCATATCAAAGGGAAAGAGAACAAGGTGGCTTATGGACTCAACAAAAGAGTGCATAAGTTTCATGATACAACCATCATCATGTACCAATCCGATTTGAAAGATAGAATCTTGGAGGCTGCAAAATCAAATTTTCAATACAAGGAATTAGTGGAAAAATTACAACAACAGAATTTGCAGTAGAAATTGAGGACTATAAGCTAGGGAATGATGAAATTATTATGTACATGAGCATAATTTATGTACCAAATTCCCAAGAATTGAAGAATATGATATTGAGATAAATTCATAATGCACCTTATGTTGGACACACAGTGTATCAGAAACCTATTGCAGCTATCAAGAGCCAATATTATTGGCCAGGCATGAAGAAAGAAATTGTTGAGTACATTGCCAAATGTTTGGAGTGTCAAAAGGTCAAGGATGAGCATAGACACCCAACTGGGTTTCTGCAGCCATTACCCATACCTGAGTGGAAATGGGAAGTGGTAACAATGGAATTCATCACCAAACTACCCAGAACAAGTAAGCACCATGGTTCTATCATGGTAGTGGTGGATAAGCTTATTGAAGATTCCCATTTCATTCTAGTGAAGCTCACTCACAAAGAAACTAACGTTGTTGATATTTACATGAGGGAAATTTCTTGATTACAAGATATACCCAAGACAATTGTGTCTAACAGAGATCCAAAATTCACATCAAATTTATGGAAAGGATTATTCAAAGGATTTGGAACAAATTTGAATTTTAGAACGTCTTATCATCCAAAATATAATGGGAAAACAGAGAGGGTGAATCAAGTGATTGAGGATATGTTGAGGATGTATGTGATGGATAAACCATCGATATGGGAAAACTACCTATGCTTGGTAGATTTTGTGTACAAAAATGGGTACCAAGCATCCCTAAAGATGAGCCCATTTAAGGCACTTTATGGTAGAAAGTGAAACACACCTTTAAGTTGGGACAACCTAGTAGATAGAGCAGTGGTTGGGCCCAATTTACTTAGCATAATGGAAGAGCGGATGTCAAAAATAAAGAAAAATTTAAAGGTTTCTCAAGATAGGAAGAAAAGATATCTTGATAAGGGCAGAACTAATAGGGAATTTAAAGTGGGTGATCATGTATTTCTGAAAGTGAAGGCCAACAAAAGTTCCCTGAAGTTGGGAAATTGTTCAAAGTTGGCAGCTCATTATTGTGGCTCGTTTGAAATCCTAGAGAGTATTGGACATGTAGATTATATGGTTTCATTACCTACATCAATGCTTATTCATAATGTATTCCATGTATTATTTCTCAAGAAGTATATACCTGATGCTAATCATGTTATTGATTGGACTGTGATTCAAGTGGAGAAATAAGGCGTTTTTCAAGTGCATCTGGTGTGCATACTAGACCAAAAGATCAAGAATCTCTAGAATCGAGCCATAGATCTATTAATGGTCCAATGGACTTGGTATAGTCCTTAGGATGCAACTTGGGAGCACAAGGATGCTATGCGGGCAGAATACCCACATCTTTTTGAAGATTTTTTAAAATATTGGTGTTAAAGGTATATATGTATTGCACTAAGGACAATGAAAAATAAGGGGAGCGGATTTTAATACCCCAAGACCAAGCCCCATTTGAATTGTAAACATGTTTTATAGGATAGTGAGCCAATTGATTATAAGCTAGGAGGCTTATGTGTTGAATCAGGTTGGAGAGCCTAGATGCTAAAGGCCAGTGAGCCTATTTTTGTATATGTAAATACTCATATGATTAATATAATACATCACTGCATGTAGACCGACCAGGATAAAAGAGGATGGGGAACTAAAATCCACTAGGAAGGGAAAGGGAGGTATATGATCCTAGAAAATCGGCTAAGCTAGAGGGCTTATATCCAAGGGAATATTATAATATTATTCCTTAAGACTATGGTGAGGACAATTATTTTATCCTAAGTTCTTATGGGAGGGCGAATGAATCACAAGTGGAGAGAAACGAGCTCCAGGAGAGCCATGTGTCATCAATGGTGTGGGAAAACATATGTGGGGGAAATTAGTTTGTCTTGTTCTTCATCCCCATTCACCAATGCATTCGCTCCCTCATCTATTCACATATCCAACTATTCCCTCCAGGAGTTGAAATTTGCATCATTCATGCACCTATGGAACCTACACACACTCTGAGCTACCCTGTATATTTGTCGTTACCAACAGTAACCCGTACCCATCCTAGGAAGAGTAGCACACCTGTCCCTTGTTGTTATGGGCAACACCTAAACCAAACCTAAAGGTTGTTGTTTCTTCCATCACCTGTGCCATAACTATTTTGTGTTGCCTCCTTCACCTGAGCTTGTATCTAGTTGACTAAAGAGTTAGATTGAAGAGGTGGGTTGTTAGGCCCATGGGACTCAAGAGGAAGGTTGCTAGGCCTGTGATTAACTCTCTCCAGGAGAGAGAGTCTGTTGGGAAAGTGATTTCCTGAGGGAGCCCCACTGTAGCTATAGTGCTATGACAACTCTTGTCTGGCATGTTTTTCAAGCCCTAGAAGGGAAGTGGGGCAACTGAAGGACTGTTGAGTAGAGAAGGGGCACACTTCTTGGGGTGGGACAGGCATGTGGGAAATGAGAGGTTGTAGGTTGTTATTTTTAGTTGGCTCCTAGAAATGAGATCCTTGTTGTTGTCTGATTTGTCTCATCCTAGAATATAAATCCGTTTACGCTGGTGGAATTTAGTCCCATCTTAGGGGTGAATCACTGCTAAGAGTAATGAACATTGCGGTCTAAGGATAGGAGGATCATGGAAGGTCTGCGCACAATTCATGTTCTTCTATAAAAAGATAAGTATAAATTATGCGTTCAATTACATGTTGTGTATTTGTACATGTCTTTATATTTATGAGTATTTCCTGTGTATGTTGTATATATAGGATTACTATTATTTCCACATGAATCTGTGTATTATCAGAATGTGTTTTTATATTTAAAATTTATATATGTATACAGATGAAATTTTTGTAATTTTTTAAGTGGCATGACCCAGTTTTGGGTAGGATGGGTATGTTATAATGTATTAAGTTTCATAATAGTTTAACTATGGAATAGCCTAGCTGGTCTAAGATTGGGTAGTTACAATATGGTATCAGAGCCAAGAGATGAAGGAATGTGGCATGCCCCATCCTAGGAGACCCGAGGCTATTACAATAGTGCAAAGCCATGATATCATAGGGGAATGATTCAACTAGATTCCAATGTAGGATGAACTAGGAAGGTTACTCTCATTCCTTCACTGACAACAATGGAATTTTCCCCCTTCCCACTGAGGTTGGGGCTTCCACAAGTTTTCTGGGTTCCTTCCCAATTGGATTTCCTCTACACAAGGGACTCCCTTCTATGTTATACAATCCATCGACAAACTCCTCTTACCAATTTCGATTTCTATCTAGTTACCACCAAGTTGTAGCCCCAATTGCTCCAATTTTGGATCTAGGTATTCTTTGTTTCAGGGTTATCATCAATATTTTAAACGAGCTTCATATTTTCTTCAAGGAAACTCTCCAATTTCTTCTCTTTTTCAAAATTTTGTGACTAAACTCCTCTGTTCATCACATCCTCTATCTGTGAGTCTGCAACTCACCCTCTCTTCCAAGATTTTTCTAGTCTTTCGTTGCTACAAAATTGTTGTTCATTTTCTCATTCTCCTATATGTATCTCTTGTGTATTAGTCCTCTCTTTATCCTCTCTATTGATTTATTTCTACCTTTGGCGCATTCTTCCCCCAATCCCTTGGGGTTATTATGGTTTCCTACATACCCAACCTGCTATCTAGGATCCATAACCCTAAAAGGGAAAATCTATGGGTGTCTTGTTCATTAGATAATTCAGTTGACCATTTTCCTTCTTCAAGAGACCAAAAATGTCAGCATTTTTTAACTGCTTCAACCATCAATCTGACTTCCATAACTAATCATGTGGCTCCATGAAAATCTAGGTACATTGGTAGGTGTGTGTTTATGTTTTGCAAGTGTAATTTGGATTTTTAAGAAATCTTCCTATTTTATTCACTAAAACATCTCATCTCCACCTCACGAGTCCACTTCATTAATTCCACCTATAATATCATGGCTAGTGATTTCAAGTATTTTCCCTCTCAATCAATTTCCTAGTGTTTTTCATTAATCAAAACATAATTACAAGATTCATAAACACAATTATATGAATTATTAGAATAATTATTGTTATGGGGGAAAACAAGGTGTTACATTCCCCTCCTCCTTAAAGAAACACCATCCTTGGTGTTTAAAACACCATATATATATAAATATATACACAAAACAAAAGTGGGAATGCCATCCACATGGTATCTTCCAGCTCCCATGTAGCCTCATCTACTCATAAGTTCTTCCATTGCACCTCAACCTACATGATGGCTTGATTCCAAAACATTGTTTCTCTCATGTCCAGGATGCATTGGGGTTCAATCTAGAATTCGCCCTATGGTTCCACCTATATCATAGTGCAATCAATAACATTATTAGAATCATGAATACATTTCTTCAACAAGGATACGTGGAATACATTATGAGATTTAACAATAGGTGGTAATGCAAGTATGTATGCTAATGTTCCCACTCTTTCCAGGACTTCAAACGTTCCATAGTAGCAGGGTGCTAACTTAGCACATGTCCACAGTCTTAGGGAACTCCTTTTGGGATTTACCTAGAGATGTACATGATATCCCACCTTGAACCCTTTATAATTTCTCTTGTTATCTGCATAACTCTTTTATATGTCTTGGGATACCTTGAGATTCTATCTTATCTTACTTGTTTCCTATTCCAAGTGTGATGCTATCCACTGGATTTTCCCAACTAATTGGAACTTTTCATTTCTTTCCATATAGAATCTCAAATGGGATCATCTTCAAATATTCTTGATAATCATTGTTGTAGGAAAAATCTACTAGAGGTAGATATTCTTCCCACTGCTTGGGTTGATGCATAGCACTCATCTTCAACATTGCCTCTAGAACTGTGTTCACTCTTTCGGTCTAACCATATGCTTGAGGTTGGTAAGCCATGCTAAACACCAACTGCATTTCCAATCTTGCAAACAATATTTTCCAAAAACTTGAGGTGAACTTGGCATCTCTATCCGATATTATGGTCTTGGGAAGGCCACGCAATATGAAAATTTCCTTCATTAAAACATTGGAAACATATATATCCTTAAAACTACATTTAATAGGGATGAAACGAGTTCCCTTTCTCATCTTATCTACTTCAACCATGATTGTGTAATGTTTCTTACTTGTTCTTCGTAAACTAGTAATAAAGTCCATGAAGATTATCTCGCATTTCAACTCTGGAATTTGCAAAGGCAGCAAAAATCCTGTAGAATGCTTGTGTCCAACCTTCACATGTTGACACTCCAAACATTTAGCAATGTATTCAGAGATGTATTGATTAATTCTAGGATAGTAATAAAATTGCCTTATTGTTGTTACCATATTTTGATAAGAAAGGTGACCTATAACCAGGGTGACCTACATAAGGTATCCTATGGAACTCTTCCATAATATATGCCTCAAATCTGGTGAATTAGGTACATACAGTTTGTTTTTATATGATAGAAACTCATCAACTATAAGCTAGTATCCTATATACTTCTTATCTATGGGTTCTTGTTGTAACCCTTCTTTCAATTGGTTGAATAACTCATCTTCTTGAAAGAGGTTTTTAATACTCTACTTGATGTCAAATTATCCTACACTTACTAATGCTAAGTGTATAATCTATACACTTTGACTGAGTGCTTCTGCCACTATGTTCTCCTTCCCTTTATGTGTTTGATTTCAAAATCAAACTCGCTAATCAACGCCATCCATCTAGTCTATCTATCATTCAATATGGGATGGTTGAACAAATACTATAATCTACAGTGGTCTTTCATCAAGAAAAACCTTCTTCCCAGTAAGTAGTGTCTCCACATACTTAGTGCATGTAAAATTGTTGCAAGCTCTAGATTGTGAGTACATTACTTCTCCTCATGCTCATTCATCTCTCTTGAATTATAATAGATCACTTGTCCTTCTATCATAATAAATCCACTGAATCCTTTGCAATCATCATTGCAAACCAAGAAGTCTTTTTCAGGGTTTGCAATCTTCAAAATAGGGGAATTAGTCAAAATATGCTTTAGTTTTTGGAAGTTATTTTCACACTCTAGTGACCATATGAATCTTTTCCCTTTTATCTGTAATGAGGTAATGGGATTATCGATCTTGGAAAATTATTTTATAAAACGTTTGTAATCCCCATCTAGTCCCATGAAATATATTACCTCTTTTAAATTTCTAGGGAGGGCCAATCCATGATTGCATTGATATTTTATGGATCTAGTGCTACTTCTTATTCTAAAATTATGTGGCCTAAATACTGGATTTATGTTTGAAAGAAATTGTATTTGCTGAAATTAACATACAATTGGTGCTCCATCAACACCTATAGCACCATTCTGAGATGTTCTTCATGCTCTTCTCTGATGTAGCATAGTCTAATTTTTATTAAAACCTCAAAATTTTATTTTTAGATTTTGTATTTATTTACTTTTTATTAATATGAGTGAATTATTTCAGGAGTATTCACATTCTCAATAGCTAATATTAATGACCTTTATCTAATATCCAGCTACAAATTGAAGGATCTGCAACAATTTTAAAACTTCACGTCGGAGGAAAATTGTGCACCCAAGATGAACGACCTGGATTATTCACGCGCAAGATCGACGATTCCTATCTATTCTTAAAGTTATTCATCAAATTCCTTAACCCCTCGACCACTGTGAAAGGTGCTTATATATGGATGGCTCATGGCTCAGTGCAATCACGCCACAAGATCAATGATCCAAATTTAATTCGAAGTCCTTCTATTGGAGTCTCCTCGTCTAGATTTAGCATAGAACTCTAATCGAACTCACTCTAATGGAAAGATCAGATGATATCATGGACCCTGGTCAAATAACACCAACGAATGGTCCATATTCATTATTAGGCCTCGATATTTTTATCCAGATGATGTGTTAGTGTTCAAGTGCAACATTACTAGGGCCAATTAGTAACTACCGCGTGGACATGATAAGCCCACTGGATAAACAAGTCATTATTTCAAAATGAGTGACATGTGTCATACCCATCTACCACATCAGTGCCACCATGGGACAATGCCAATATGCCAAGTGTCCAAATTGATGTCAAATGTTATCAAAGACTTAACCAATTTTGGATTTTAAAGCATGGCCAGATCGATAGTTCTCCTTCGCTTTATGAATACTCTGATGAGTCGTAGATATTTAACCATGGAGTCATAATTTCAGAGTCCCACATCCTTTGGTCACTCCGATGGATTGTTGTGATGGACAATCCAGATTCAATCCTGGGTATTGAAGTAAAGCATGCCAACGAAGCACTGTCCTAGCAAATCATTAGCTTCCACATGTTCAAAGAAGTATGGCCTGGTAGAGACAGACTCCAAATCTAGATGGTAACACTGAATACATGATTCCACATCTCGCCCCTTCACTTTTGAACTATGTGGGGTCTCCTAAGCACTATAAATCCTCTCCAAATCGATTTCACAGTGATTGTGGGTTAAAAAACTTAATCAAGTAAACTAACGATCATGATGGCTTACTGAGGTCGATCTTTATGGTTGTTGATTTAGTTGTTGTAACACCATTTTTTGTACAACAAATCGATAAAGCCTCTTAAATTTATGGTCATGCTCAAATATTGTTTAAATAGATTTCATATAGAATCACTTGTGGTATAGTATTCTTATTTTATTTTTTGTATGAAACAACATAATAAAAGAGGTGTCGAAAGCTCCAATTAATTCTCCAAACATATTCTATTTCGAGGAAATTGGTTCCATATTTGTATGCAAATTTCAAGGGAATAGTTGAGCAACAAATCCCAAAATCAAAGGAAATCATTTATCATCTAAATATTATAAAAGAAACAACAAATAGACTAAAAAAGGGGGAGTTAGGAGGTAGGTTAGGAAATAAAGGTAGTAAAGACCGAGTTCTCTATTATGAAGCCCATGGGGTAATTGTAATATTTTTAGGAATCAAAGGATGATACATGGATTAGTGGCTAATTCTTAGCAAATCCCTATTCTTCTTTACATTTTAGGTGTTTAAGATTCTTTCAATTCCATGTCTATTCTTTCCATGAAATTTTGATGTGCATCTGGGACAATTTGGTACAAGTTCCACTGTCAACAAGTATATTATTGAAATAGTTAAAAGATTTATGCTAAGACCTTTTACTATGTTATAATTAGAATTAAATTTCTGAATGTTTTGCATCTGGATTCGTTCTTTTAAAACTCCCATACTAAGATGTTCATTTTGTATGTTGGATTCATAATCTTTATGCCCAACTCATTTTCTTCATCTCAGAATTAATAGAGATTGTTTTTGACCTCTGTTGTGATATGCGATTTATTTGTCCTCCTTATTTCTTCCACCTTTCATTATCATATTTAAAACTTTGTTAATTGAGACTCCATGCCCAATGGATTAGGCCTCTTATCTGAAATATTTACATACTATTTACTCTAGTCATCTGCCATTTAGTTCTTAAGCCATGTCTACCCTTTTTAAACCAATCATTTACTTTAAAATATTGCATTATGAGCTTAATTCTAGAACTATTGCTTAGTGATAGTGGGTAGTTACTGTTCTTAAATAATATGAGGGAGCCCCCTCTAGTCCATGAGCCAACTTGTGGCCTAAAGATGGTTTAAATATGTCTTGCATGGTTTCTATAAATCCAAAAACCATCTCAAATAGCAACATTCTTTTTTGCGTCATTGTTGGGGACAAAGGTTTGAGATATTTTCCTCAGGGTTTTATAAATATCAGATCCAATTCTTGAATATGAGCAAGGATAAGACACATGATGTGTGGTTATTCAACTAGCAACTCCATTGTGTTTCACTGGAAACTCCACTATGTTTCAATGTCAAGTTAATTTGCTACAAATATTGTTGCAAGGTATGTTCCTTTCAATTTTTCAAATGTTTCTTGTTTTCCTAATCCTATGCCTAGCACATAAGATTGGGGAGATTGTCTTCCAAGATTCAGAGAAGATGAAGATGAATATATAGCAAAACACTTGATAGATTTTCATGATTGCATGCATCAATTAGGTATTTATCATGAAGATGTTCTCATGAAAATGTTCATGACCTCTCTGGATGGAGATGCTCAAGAATGGTATACATATTTACCTACTAATGGTATAGCTTCTTTGAAATATTTTCATGTTGTATTTCATTTTCATTGTAAAATATTTTACCCAAATGAACTTCTATATGAAAATTGTTGCAATGAAGAATTCAATTCAGTAACAGAACATAAAGAAATTGATTATGCTATTAGTGAACAAGAAAGAGAATTTACTATTGAAAATGATTATTCAGATCTTATGGCTCCCTCTCTAATTCACAGTGAAAATTCCATTGAACAAGAAATCATTTTTGATGAAGAAGTTCAATCATTTGAAAGTAGTCTTCATGTTCAAGAAGAATTGTAATTGCATCATTTTCACCTTCTTTTTTTCCAAAGGAAACACCTTAGAATATAGTACCTATAAATGAATTTTCATATGTCTCAGTTTTTTCTAATGAAAATGAAGATACAAAAGAAGATGATCATGATGAAATTACAGTTTTGAGTATTTTTACAATCAGATTATACATGAACAATATATGAAAGAATCTTTTCAAGAGCATTATGAAAAACATATTTTTGAACTGGAATTTCTTATCAATCAATCCAAATATGATAAAAAGCAAGATGTAATATTTTATTCTTTGGAAGATCATGTTGCAACCTTCTTAGAATCATTAAGTGAAGTTTTTCAATATTCATACACTAAAAGTATGGATATGAATTGCATGGTGAGTTTCCCATCACTTTTATGCTGAAATCATTATTCTTTTTTTTATCAATCATTTGTAGAAAGAAAGTTTATAATTCGATTAATGAAATTCTTTCTTGGTTACATTGGAATATGATGTCACTTGATTAAGCATCTTAAAAGGTTAGAGTAGGAAACATTGTATATAAATAATCTTACATTTCACCTTTTATTTCTAGTTTGTAGAATAGATTTGATTTCATATATAGAACAATGTTTTTTCCAATTTGTACAAAGTCCATGAGTGAGTATGTGTTTTAGTTTATTTTGATTTCAATAAATTAAACTTAATCCCCTATCTTATTTAATCATTAAATCTTTGGAAATGATAGATTTAGTCAATGGAATAAAAAGTTAAACATGTTTTTATAAGATTGGTGAAATTTTTTATTCATTTATTTATTTTGATTGAAAAAGTATGTTTAGGGTAATCTTTTGAAAATTAATCTTTGATATTAGACTATAGTTGACTATTTTTTCAAGGTTAAAGTTTAATCATAAATTAAAAAATATAAATTCTACCTATAGGAGAAGTTATAGTTAGAATTGAAGGAAATTTAATTTTAGAGTATTCTCATACGTGTAGATAGACCCACTTTATTTTATATTATAAAAATATATCATCCCTTGTCTTATATAACACACTAATATGCCCCACTTCAAAGTAATCAAATGGAATTTAAAACATAGATGGTAAAAGGAAATTCAATAATGATTTCCCCCACCTTGTCTTATATAACACATTGATTTCCCTCACTTCAAAGTAATCAAATGGAATTTAAAAGATAGATGGTAAAAGGAAATTCAATAATGATTTCCCCCGTCTTGTCTAAAAAGAGATAATGAAAGAAAATGATTTCCCTCATCTCAAATAAATGAAATTATAAACATGAAGTGGTGAAAGAAAATTCAATTTGGAGTATCCAGATAACTTCATTGGGGCTATGAATGCCTGTTAGAAGAAAATAAATATTTGTGATATATATATATTTAGGATTCTTCTACATATCTTTATTATTACTCTGGTATTAATTATTTTCTTGTGATTTTTGTATCCTGATTTGATTAGGTTTATCTAAAATAAATTTAGTATTATTTAAAGCCTTGAGTTAAGATAAAATTAGTTAGAAACATAATATTTTAGGTAAATTTAGATTGATTACTTTAGATAGATATTGAGTAAATTATAATAAGGAAATTCTTTATTAACCTCTCTTGAAATCTTTATTCAAGCATGTCGCATATTGACAAATTTATCACTTCTTATATAAGATTTATAATAAAGAAAAGATTTAGTTTTATGTTTCTTTGAATAAATGTTTAGTTTTATATTTTCCTCTGAGAATAATGAATTCATTTCCCAATAAAAGGTACTTGGTATGCATGTTCCTAAGTGCCTCGTAGGGAGACACAATCCCCAGATGGAGCCAGATGTTGTAGCATAGTCTAATTTTTCTTAAAACCTCAAAATTTTATTTTTAAATTTATAGTTATTTCTCTTTGTACATATTGAATAAAACTTCAAAGATAGTATAATTTCAAAAAAAATGTTTCTGTTTGTTTTTATTTTCTTTCATAAAATCCTTGTTTAATTAGTTTAATTTAGTTTTTATTTATTTTATTTTTATTGTTTTTATTTTCTTTCATAAGATCCTTGTTTAATTAGTTTAATTTAGTTTTTATTTATTTATTTTTTATTAATAAGTGTGAAATATTTTAGAATATTTCACGTGCTCAATATCAAAGATCAATGCCCTTAATCTGATCTTTAGCTACAAATGGATGGATTTGTATCAATTTTAGAGTTTATTGTCGGAGGAAAATTGTGTGCCCAAGATCAACGACCTAGATTATGCACACACAAGATCGATGGTTCTTGTTTGATATCGAAGTTCCTCATCAAAGTCCTTAACCCATCGACGACTTCAAAACGAAATTACCAATGGAAGGCTCACCACTCATTGTGGTCCCCCCGCAAGATAAACAATCTAAATTTAATTCATAGTCTTTTTGTTGGAGTCTCCTCATCTAGCTTCAACATAGAACTTCGATCGACCTCACTATGATGGACGGCTCAAGTGACATCGCAGAACACTATCAAATAAGACCGATGGATGGTCCAGATTCTTCTTAGGCCCTAAGGTTTTTATCCATATGACGTGTCAGTGTGCTAGCGCAACAATAACAGGGTGAATCGGTGACTTCCACATGGACACGAGAATCCCACTGGATATATAGGTCAACATTTTAAAATCAATGAAACATTTCAAACCCCACTGCCACATCACTGCCACCATGGACCAATATCGAGTTGCCACGTCTCTAGATTGACTCCAACATGATGTTATCAAAGACTTAACCAATTTTATCTTTTAAAGCATGGATATATCGACAGTTATCCTTCACTTTCGGGACACTCCTATGGATAGTCAAAATTTAACCACAGAGTCACATTTTTGAAGTCTCACAACCTTTGGTCACTCTGATGGAGCATTGTTGATGCACGGTCCAAAGTCAATCTTGGGTATCGAAGCAAATAACGCCAACGAAGAACTATCCTAGAAAATCATTAGTTTCCACATGCTCAAGGAAGTCTGACCTGGTAGAGATGGACCCCGCATGTAAAAGGTAATGCTGCATACATGATTCCACAACCACCCCTTCACTTTCAGACTATGTGGGGCTGCCTAAGCAATATAAATCCTCTCCAAATGGATTTCATGGTGAATGTGGGATAAAATAATTCATCAAGTAAACCAACGGTCACGATGGCTTACTGAGGTCGACCTAAATGGTTGCTGAGTTAGTTGTTGGAACACCATTTTTTGTGCAGTAGATCGATAAAGCCTATTAAATTTTTGGTAAAGCTAAAATATTGTTTAAACATATTTCATATGGAATCACTTGTGGCATAGAATTCTTATTTTATTTGTGATATGAAACAAACTAATAAAATAGGTGTCGACAGATCCAATTAATTCTCCAAACATATTCTATTTCGAGGAAATTAGTTTCATATTTGTATGCATATTTCAAGGTAGAATTTGAGCAAGAGGTCCCAGAATTAAAAGAAATAATTTATCATCTAAATATTATAAAAGAAACAACAAGAAGACTGCAAAAGGGGGATTTAGGACGAATGTTAGGAAATAAAGGCTAAGTTCTTTGTTCTGAAGCCTGTGGGGCAACTGTAATCTTTTCAGGTATCAAATGATAATCCATGGATTCATGGCTCATTCTTAGCAGGGACTTGTTCTTCTTTAAATTTTATGTGTTTAAGATTCTCTCATTTCCATGTCTATTATTTCCATGAAATGCTGATGTTCATCTCAGACAATTTGGTACAACTTTCACTATCAACGTATATATTACTGAAATAGTTGAAATATTTATGCTAAGACCTTTTACTATTCTCTAATCAGAATAACATTTCTCAATCTTTTGTATCTGGATTCAATATTTTAAAATTCCTCGATTAATATTTTCATTTTATATTTCAGATTCATAATATTTATTCCCAAATCACTTTCTTCATATCAACATTAATATAGATTGTTTTTTCCCTTTGTTGTGATCTGAGATTTATTTGTCCTCTTTATTTCTTCCACCTCTCATTATCATATTTAAAACTTTGTTGATTGAGAATCCATACCCAATGGATTAGGCCTCAAATTTGAAATATTTACATACTATTCACTCCAGTCATCTCCCATTTATTTCATAAGGCATGTCTACCTTGTTTTATGCAATCCTTTACTTAAAAATATGGCATTATGAGCTTAATTTCTAGAACTTTTGCTTAGTGACAGTGTGTAGTTAGTGTTCTAAAATCATATGAGGGATCCCCTTATGGTCCAAGAGTTGGCTTGTGGCCTAAAGTTGGCTTAAATATGTCTTGCAATGGTTTCTAGAAAGCCAATAACCATCTCAAGTAACACCATTCTCTATTCCTGGAATACAGCAAAATGTCATCCACAAACACTAGGACAAATATTTCTCGATATTTGTTGATCACACTATTCATTAAACACATGAAACTGGTTGGTGCATTCGTAAGTCCAAATGTCACCACTACGATCTCATAGTGTCCATACCGCATTCTAAAGGTTGTATTGTGGATGTCCTCATCCTTAGTACTAACTTGGTGGTATCCAGAAATTAAGTCAATCTTTGAGAAGACTACAACTCCCCTGAGTTGATCGAAGAGATCATCGATCCTGGGTAATGGATACTTATTTTTTATGGTCATTTTTTTATATGGATGTAATAAATACACAGTCTCAAGGTACCATCCTTCTTATTTACAAATAAGTTTGGTTCTCTCCATGGGGACACACTCGGCCTGATGTACCCTTTATCTAGCATCTCCTTGAGTTGTACCTTTAACTCCACCAACTCTAGTGTGCTCATTCTATAGGGTACCTTTGATGCCAAAACTACCCCAGGTTCAATATCTATTGAGAAATCAAGATCTCGTTTTGGAGGTAGTCCAGGTACCTCCTTTGAAAACACGTCCTTAAACTCCCATAATACAGGGTGATCTTCAACCTTCAACTCCTTGCTTTCTGATGAATTAATTATTTGCATAGCATACAAGGGACACCCTTTTCTACTAAAATTCTTAAGATATAATTTAGATACTTGCCTTACTGAAATCGACTTATGAATGCCTTGCAAAACTCTTTCATTTCCTTCTTCATCTTAGTATTCCAAATTTTCCTCATAACAGTTCAATTTTTCCTTGTGGGAAGCTAACCAATCTATACCTAGCAACACATCATATGATCCTAAAGGTAGGATATTCAAGGTTTATCACACACTCAATCCACTTATCTAAAATGGATAGTCTTATATGACTTCAACCACTTTTATCTTAGTTTTTGTGGCTAATTCGACTAACCATGACTTTGCATGTTTATTTTTGTGTATGACACATGCTTCAAAAACTTGAGGTGAGACACAAACAAGGTTATATCCATGGTCAATTAAAATATAAACATATTTTTTTGCAATTATACCTTCCATCTCCCCTACTAAATCCTAGTGGTTTGATTGTCAATTCTCCACAGCTGCATATATCCTTGACACACTTCTGGTCGCATCATTGATAGTAGAAGCTTCTTGCACATGATAAAAATTTTCATTGTCATACTTCCTCTAAGGACATTCCCTCAATATTTTTGTTTCTCCAAAACCCCAACATTGTAGAGGCCCTTTCTTTGGTTCCTCTACTTTTTCTCTTTCCTTCTCTGTTGGCCTATTTCCACTCTGATATGGAAACTTTTGTTGATGCACGCTCCTTCTAGTTGACCAAACTATGCACCCTTCTTTGAGTTCTTGGATGGAAATTATATAAATCCCTTTTCCTTTAATCCACTATTATCCTTTCTCTTCCAGTCCTTAGAAGGCTCTTGTTTATTCTTAGACTAGTCATAACATAAATTAGCCTTACTTATAGTGTCCTCTAATGTCTTTGACTTATCAAATTCAATTTTTTCCTGGTAGGACTGTGGCAATCCACTAACAAAACATTGTACTCTTTCTTTATAATCTTGATGTAACATCCCCGACCATCCATGTCGAGCCACACTATTCCAGAGAACTCTTATGTTCTCTCTGTGGAACATACTGTAACATAGCCAACATCTAACTGAGCTATGCCACATAAATGTTTCGATTGAAATGCATGCAATTAAAATACATATGTACACAGAAATCTTGTGGAAGCATATATATAAAAACGTAGACAAACAAATACGTTATGTAAATGCACGGATTCATACTAAAATGAAAGTAAACATATACATGCAACATATATAGGAAATACCCATAAATTTACAAACAGTTATAAACACATATGATAAAACCTTAAATATAAGCACGTAAATAACAATGCAGCATGTAAATTTATCACCCAGATTGGTACTTATCTTGGTAAGAATGTCACCAACCATGTGCAGACCTTCCACAAACCTCCTATCCTTATACCACACTATTCATCACTCTTAACAGTGAGTCACCCTCGAGCTGGGACTAAAATCCACCCGGGTAAAGGGATTCCTAACCAGACTAAAGGCTCATGGAAAGCAGGAAAGACTCTGTCACAGGTGCCAAATCAAACAAACAACCTACAGTCCCTCATTCCCCACATGCCTGTCCCACCCAGGAAGTGTGCCCCTTCTCTTCTCAACAGTCCTTCAGTTTCCCCACTTCCTTTTCGGGCTTCAGCAACAGGCCGAGCAGGAAGTCTCAGAGCACTCCAGCTCTACATTTCAACACCTACCGGAAATTGATCCCCAGTAATTCTCTCACCCAAAGAATTGCTCACAGTCTTGAAAAACTTCTTCTTCAGTCTAGCTCCCAAGCTAACCAGATACACCAACACAAAATGGCTATGGATACGGGTTCAAGTACAACCATGAAGATACAAAGGATAGCTCAATGTTGTGTGAATACTCATGGATGATTGACTGGATCGTAGGAATGATGGATGAGTGCTGGAAAAGATGATCAGAAATGAAATAAGTCCCCACAATATGTATGCATTTCCCCAACTTGACACTTGTCATGTTGGGAGATACTTTGGCCCACTTGTCCCCAACTTTAGAACTTAGGATAAAATAATTATCCATACTTTATGATTTAAGAAATATTAATATAATATTCCTTTTTTTTGTCTTAATCTTCCTAGCTTAGCCTCTTTCCTTAACTTAGCCCCTCCCTTTCCCTAACCAGTGGATTTTAGTCCCCCATCTCTTTTATCATGGTCGGTTTGCACACACCGATGCATTTTATATTAATTATGAGACATGTACAAAAATAGGCATACTGGCCTTTAACATCTAGGATCTTCGACCTAATCAAAACATAAGCATCCTAGCTTATAATAACTAGCTCACCAGCCTATAAAACATAGAATATATGCAAAGGCTCACTGGCCTCACAATCGTGCACACTTAAGATGATGCGCGCGGTATTCTGGAATGTGCAACTTCCTCATTTATTGTGCAATACATGCGCGCACTATGTCATGTAATGTGCATACAAAAATGATATCAAAAAAACTCACCAACTTAAGTACATTTTCATATAGATTACATTTGGGCATGGCCTAGGGATATTACACTTGAGGTAAGGGACACACCTCAACAGATTCATAAATATTTTGGTGTAGGCATCTATGGTAAGCTACCCCAACTTATGCTGATGGAATTCCTTGATTTTAGCATCATAATAATTCTCCAATAGAGATTCCTTCTTGAAACACTTCTCAAAATACTTCTAGGTGAGTTTTATTTCCTTCAATCCTTTGAACTCCTTGATATCTTCCCACCATATGGAATCTCCTCCATTTAGGTTGAATATGGAAATTCTTTCCTTGGTGTTTTTGGAATAATTTTGTACCCAAAAGTACTTCTTCAAACCCAACAACCAAGACTTGAATTCTTCTCCCTTATTAATCTCTCCATCGAAGGTAGGTGGCTTAGCATTATTGAATTCTTCGTTCATAGAACTCTGTAAATGTCTCTTCCTTTTCATTGAAAAAATTGATCTAGTATCATCACTAGACAACTCTTCAGGAGAAATTTTCCTACTAGATGACTCTATGGAAACACTTCCACCATATTTGATTTTATTAATGTTGCAATGCATTTTATTGGAATAACTCTAGCCTGCATCGCTATGGGAAAATCCATGCTTTTGGGAATATGAAGGGGTTTTCAACCTCTCTAATTGTTGCAACTCTGCATTATTGGAGCCTTGTTGCAGATGTTTTTGAATTTCCTACAAGCTCTATAGTAATACTGGATTCAACTCTCCCTATTAATCCCGAGCTCTCATGAGTCTCTCATTATCTACCTTCAAAGTTCTAATAGTGGCCATAAAATCTGGAATGGTTTCTTTGTCCCTCCAACCATCAGATTCCTCATCTATGAGATGTGATGTGGCTTCCATGTTGTGTTGCACCATTCAATTTTCTTTCCTTTAAGTACTTCCTACATGTTTAAACAATGAGACATTGTTATCCATTACATTTATCCACATCATAGCATGCATTCTTGGCATAATAAAATATTTCTCAAAAACTTTTAAATGACCTTGGTGATCTATTCAAGCCTACAGTTTGAACTCTGCTCTAATACCACTCTATAACACAACCACACCACTAACCCTTATGCTATTGGAGTGACTAAATTTACTCCTTCTCAAATTAGTTAAAATCCATATTTAAGTCTGATGATGGATTCTACTCACCAATATCTTTCTAATGACTATACCCATGCTCAAAATCGAGGTATAAATCAAAATTTATAGTCTTCCAATTTTTTGGGGCTTTCAACTATACTGTGCACCTCACTGTCATGTGGGATCCACATGGTTTCCTACCACTCGTACCATATGACATGGCACTGATGTAATTTTTGGCATGAAATCTTCCACTTAGCCCATCGAGCTTTCAATATTAACATATCCAATCATATGGATCAATATTCATCATCGTCGGGGTTCTACTCCATAGGAGTTATGAGTCAGCCCAACAACAATTTCTGATGATAAATTCTCTAGCGGGTTCAATCCTAGATATGAAGGCTCTTGATATTCATCATCAAACAACTCTGATCATGTATGTGTATCTAACTTGTGCGAAGAATACATCCATTATTTTAACCTCTTCTAAGGTGAACAAGTGGGACCTACATAGATCCATGGTTCATATTTCATCTCATATTTCCATAGAACAATAGTTTTTATCTAAGCTTGGATCTTTTCATCATTGGATTAACTTCCTAGCCTCACTCCATACCTTTTTTTACCATCTTCTGATGAATGATTGTGATCTAAAATAAATTATATCTAACGGTTGAGGTCTTATTCAAATACCTAAGAACTTTCACTCCCATCAAAACCACTCCCTTCCCATCGACAATTCAATTGTCGACATGTGTCATCTCATGATACATGCTATCACCCTAATCAACATGATGTCACCTTTACTTTTTCCTTTTTTAGTTGGAACTCGTGACATTATCTGGATGAGATTTAATCTCACCTGTGTATTGATCAACAATCCTCATTACTTCGCAAGTCTTCATTATCATTAGATCTTCTCGCTCCATTCTTGGAATGTTCAACACCTCAGCCTCCCGACAAATGGTCCCAATCTTCCATCACACCAAATCAATGGTTTTCGATGGATATGGGGATTCATCGTCATCAAAACTCCTTTTCTCTCCACTTTTTGACTCAGATCTTTTGATGAACTTACCCTTTGACGTATTCCTAAGATTTATTTAGCATGGCAAATCAATGGTTGTTATTTTTGTGACCCAAACACATCGTGTTATAATATTTAAAGGTTAGAAATTGGGACTTAGCAAATTTCAAGGGTTATTCAAGGTTTTTTTGTATCTTCACATGCTTGAGCACTACCTTGAGACTGACTGAGGTTCTCTCACTTACCTAGGAGGACGTTTTCATATCCTACAAGATTTCCATTCAAGAAGATGGAAGACTCAAAGGGTTAAGGCTTTCCAAACTACATAGAGACCTTCCCCACACACTGGAGCACTTCCTTTTCTAGTATTGCATGAAGCTTTTGTCCATGTCTTGCAAGATTTCCTCCTAAGTTGCAAGAACCTCTGGAATAAAAGATACCATACTTGGATTATTTTCATGAGCTACAGGTAAACAGTCAAAACAGACAAACATGCTCCACTTCTCTCAGGAATTCAATTTATTAATTACATGCATTTAGATTTACCCTTTAAAGCATGAAATCACATGTTTATACCATCAATACACATTAAAGAAGGTCATGTAAAATACTTATCTACTCAAGGAATTATCGACAACCAACTGACTGAGAGAGGACACCTTTCCTCCCAACCTTAGGCTATGTTGCAGATCACCTTCCTACAATAATAAACCCCCAGTCCAATCCATTGTATCATAAGGAAATGATTTAGCTAGTTTCCAACTCAGGATGAACTAGGAAGGTTACTCTCCTTCCTCCACTAGCAACATAAGAAGTTGGTCCATTCCCATTGAGCTTGGGGCTTCCATAGGTTTATCAGTTTCCTTATCAACTGGATTTCCTCTACACAAGGGAGTCCCTTATCCACTATCATTCCCTCAATGACTTCCCATTACCAATGCCATTTTTTGTCTAGTTAGCACCAAGTTGCATCCCCCAATTGCTCCAGTTTTTTATTTGGGTCATCTTTATTTCAGGGTGATCATCAATATTTTAGACAAAATTCATATTTTCTTCAAGTAAACTCTCCAAATTCTTCTCTTTTTCAAAAATGTGCGACTAAAATCCTTTGTTCATCGCACCATCTGTCTGTGAGTCTACAACTCGTCCACTCTCCCAATATTTTACTACTTATTCATTGTTGCAAAACTGTTTCTCATTTTCCCATTCTCCTCTATGTGTCTCTCACGTATCATTCCTCTATTTCCCCTCTCTGGTGATGTTTTTCCACCTTTGTCCCCTTCCTCCCCAAATTCCTTGGGGTTCCCATGGATTCATATAGACGCAACCTGTTATCTGGGGTCCTTAATCCTGAAAGGATAAATCTATGGGTGTCATGTTCATAAGGTCATTCAATTGACCCTTTTCCTTCTTCAAGAGACCAAAACTATCAACAATTATTAACTATTTCAACCATCGATCTAAATTCCATAATTGGTCACGTGGCTCCATGCATATCTGGGTACAATAGGTGTGTGTTTATGTTTTATAAGTGTAAGTTTTACTGTTAATCAAGCTTCCTATTTTCTTCACTAAAACATCTCAACTCCACCTCACAAGTCCACTTCATCATTTCCACTTGTAATATCATGGCTAGTACTTTTAAGTCTTTTCCCTCTCAATCATATTCCTAGTGTTTTTGATTAATCAAAACATAATTATAAGCTTCATAAACAAAATTATATGAAGTCTTATCATAATTATAGTTATGGGGGAAATCAAGGTGTTACATGTTTTGTTATAACAATCTAGGAAAACATGATGCCTGTCCAACCAATCCATACCGATTAGGAAATCATTTTAACCCAAATGTATGATATTCAAATCTGCACTTGTGCTCAATCCATTCATGTTCATTGGACATTCCTTAACCATCTCATTAATTCTTCTTTTATCTCTTTTAGCTAACTGAACTAACCAATATTTTCCAATATTGCTTCTTGGCAAATGAAATATTTCTACCGTCTTAGGATCTATATAGCTATGAATAGCTCCTGAATTAATTAAAATATCAATATGTTGATCATTGATCTTACCTTCCACTTTAATCTTGTGAGATAAAAATTCATCTTGCATGTTGTCCAAGGATGCATAGATCCTTGACATGCTTCTACCCATGTCCTCAATTGTATCAACCTATTGTACATTTTTAACAATCCTCACTTTTTCACCTCTATGAGGGAAATATCTATACATATAATGTCCCTCACAACCCCAACATTTCATAGGTTGCTTCCTTAGCCCCTTTCCCAAAGTTTTTGTCAGTCTGGGATCATTTGGAGTTGGTTGCCATTGAGAATTGTTTCTAAAGAATGGTGGATTTCCCCCCTTCTTCCTCTACTCCACATTACCTTTCTTATTATCTTTCCAAGCCTTTTTGAAAGTTGATCGTCCTCTATGTTGATCATAGAGGCACGTGGTTCTCTTTATTACTTCATCCAATGTATCAAGGCCTTCATACTATATCTTTTCACTAAATATTGATGGCATCCCACTCAAAAACCTTTGAATCTTGACATGTTCATCCTCGATGAAGTCAACATACTTCAACAGTTCTAAAAATATCCTTTCATACTCATCCATGGTCATACTCCTAAGATAGATTTCAAATAATTCCTTCATCTTCCTATCATAATAATTCTTGGTCAAGCATTTCTTCTGAATGTACTTCTTGAATTGCCTCCAAGTTCTCTTCTTCTCATCAATGTGTTGTACTTTCACAAGTTGGTCACACCACATTGATGGTTTTCCCTTCAGATAGTAAATGGAAATTCTTCCTTCCGCCTATAAGGAATAATTTGGCAACTGAAAGTATCTCCTCATTCTCAATAGCCAAGTCTCTTCATCTTCATATTTCTTGTGCTCACCATCAAATGTAGGAGGTTCAATCTTATTAATTTCTCCTTGTAGTTTATCTACCCCAAACCTCCTCTTACACTTTCTGATAGGAGATACACTTTCATTGTTGTATGCCCTTTTAGTTGATTTCCTTGGTAAGTTATGATGATGTCTACTTGCACTTATAAATTATTCCCTTATGGTAGGATATCTATGACTCTTGAACTTCCTTGATTCTATCTCTATATCCATTTTCTTTTCTATTATGTCTAAGATATTCAACAACTTGATATTGAATCCATACTGTTTCTCCTTAGCCTCCATAAGCCTCTCATTATCAACCTTATACCTTTGCAAATATCTTTTCATACTATTAATAGTATCCCCCAAATTCATTCTCTCCTCTTTACCTTCTCCATTCCCATTGGATTGTGTCTCTTCATTACCCATGCTCACACCCAACCCATTGACTTCATATTCATAGTTGTAAGTTATTTCTGCATATTCCATACTTATGATATTTGATCCCTTTGCTTAATTCTACCTGGTTATATTTTTATCCTTACTTCTAAAAAATGTGCATGCAATAGGATTTGTTAGACCATGATAATTTAACAAATCTATCATTTTATGCAGCATTCCTCCCTTTAAATGCACCATAAATATAATTTTTCATTCCTTGTGAACTTTACTGCCCCATTTACATTTCTAGGTGAGTACATGGACTCCTCTATCCAAGACCTTCAAAAGATTGTTCTCTTTCTCAATTATGAGTCTTAAGAAGAACATTTATTGATGAAAAGGAAAAGGAAAAGAATATCATCTAGGAAAGGATATCCATTAGCACATGAAACATAGCTTCAATTTTCATCGACTGTCCAATCATTCCTTTTGATTTAATATTGACCATTGGTCTATTCTCACTAGCCATTGAAATGCTCTACGTGACTCTGATACTCAACAAGCATCCGATATAGACTCGGATTCAATATCATCCATTAAAAAATTTCACCACGCATCTAAGGTCATCATTTCTTCCATTCAAACTTTCATGGCCTCCCAAATACACTCTCACATTTTTCCACCCTTATTTTGCACCCATACTTAGAAAAGTTTCCAAACATTTCACTGCGGGTATAAGGAATTTGCATTCAAACCTCTGCAGCCTCCAAAATACTTCATCGTGTTCTACCAAACTTAATTTACACCTATAATTAGAAACATTTTTAAACATTTCACCATAGGTCTAATGCATTATGCATTCAAAATTGCGTGACCTCCAAAATACACCTTCGCGTTCTGCCACACTTATTTTTCACCCATATGTAGAAACGTTTCCAAACATTTCATTCTGCATTTAAGGAATTTTCACGATTCTTCTATCTATATCCATGATCCAGTACATCTGATTGATTCCTCATACTTAGAAAAATTCATATCATTCACCACACTCTGTGATGTCTTGATACTTAGTCAATTTTCAAGATCTCACCTCGGGTCTGGAGTCAAGGCTACGTAGGTCGGGTAGGTTACATGCCACTATGGATTAACATCACTTGCCACCTTCCACACCATCCATCATGTACCTACAACCATGGAAATTCACGTCACCCTTCTTCCATCTCATTTGACATGTGGCATCCACATCATGATGATGTCACTATACAAAAAAATACCCAAAATTTTCCAATTTTCCAAAATTTCTCCATTTTTCTATTTCCAAATGCACCCAATTTCATAGTTTCTTTCCTTGGTCATGATTCAATACCTGTAAATACGAAATTATGTCAATTATAGACCTGAAAATGCCCAAATAAAATATTTAAATTGGGGATTTTTAATCTATGGCCTGAATTTTCTTCAATTACTCATGAATTTCCCCCAAAATCGTAAGAGCGCTTTTATCGAATAGTTTGTAGATGTACTCTGAAAAATGATTTTTTTCAAATTTTCATCCTCAAAACTCTTTTATCCGGACCATTTAGGCTCAGTGTTGAAACCAGAGCTCTGATACCATAATGTAATGTCCCAGTTACAAACCAACCCCACATTGTAACATCCCCAACCACAAGTTGGGCCATGCCACCATAATTCCCCCCTCTGATACCATTTAGGTTATAACATGCACTGCATATGCAATGATTATGCAATGAAAAAATCATAGAATTCATGCATAAATATGTACAGTAAAACAATACGTAATTTACATAAGCATTCACACAATAAATAACATAAGAACATACATAAATAACACTTTTCTTTTTAATAATTCAGAAAATGTGTGTAGAACTCAGACTTTCCTCCCAACCATAGACTCTACTTCTCATAAAATCTCAACAGTCGGTCACTTCCAGGCTGAGGCTAGAAACTCCACTAGGGAAGGCTTTCTAAGACAAACTAAGGTCTAAAAAACAAAATAATACTTAGTTCAAGGTACCAATTACTGCAACTAGCCTACAACCTCTCATTTCCCACATCCCATCCCACCTCAAGTAGTGTTCCCCTTCTCTCATAAAAAATCCTTCGATTTCCCCACTTCCCTTCAAGGGATTAAACAATATGCCAGAAAGAAAGTCTCAGAGCTTTGTAGTTATTTCCCAACACACAAGGAAAACAATTCCCAACAGTTATCTCACCTAGAGAGAATGCTCACAGGCATGGCAACTTGGCTCTTAAGTATTCACATAGGCCTGACATCCTACTTATTTAACTCAAACTACCCAAGTTTACCGTATACAATCAGCTTCCCCAAAGCTCTAAATCACAATATGAATGGTCACGAAAGGAAGGTACAAATGACCAGAGGAATAGTGAACATGATGATTGAATCCTTGTAAGCGTGATGGAATTACAATATCTCCCAACTTTATGTATGCATGTTCCAAAATTGACACTTGTCATGTTAGGAACTACCTTATCCCCACTTTGGATGATACGTTCCCCATAGTTAGGAGTTAGGATAAAAAAATCAGCAGTTTAAGGTTTCATGGCCATGGACATAGCCGATTCATGTAGAGAAAACATACAGAGTAAGTGTTTTGTTTTATATTGGTTGTTTTAATATTTGGTATTGTTTTTTTTTTTGTTTTTCTTAATGTTTAATATTTAATACATATAAGTTATATATTACATATATAATGTATACATATTATATATCATAGTTACAAGTATATATAATATATTTATTTAGATTCATTGTGGTTACATGGATATATTCATTCTGAGTACTACATTATTTAGAATCAATGAATATAGTATTTAAAACATATAAACATTTGAGAAACAATATATGTTTTTTGTCATGGCTGACATTAAGCTCATTGAAAAAATGTGGGCTAGGATCAATTTGAAATTCATGATGTAAATAGTTATATTGTACATATTATTGCGTGTGATTTCTTGAAGCATAGAAGTAAGAAACATTATTAATTTATATTCAAATAGTCATAATCTAGTTGTATATGTTTATCCCTGATCTATATTAGTAGTTTAGGTTGGTCATTTATAGCTACATCAATTGCTCAAATTAGCTATTATTTAGCTTACAAAAAATGTCATGGATAACCTTTTTGGTTATGTAGCCCAAAATTTGCCACTTTGTACTAGTGGACCTACTAAACCCATTATGGCGTACAATATATGATAAATCACCATTAGGGATAAGTTAAAGGGCTCAACTATTAATCCACAAGTAAAAAAGAGGGATCCATTGGTTTAAGCTCGATCCTTAGTTTTTTCATGAAATCGTGATCTCTAATCCCTTGGGCCCTAAGTGACATGTGTTGATGATGAACCAATAGTACAGTAGAAAAGGAGAGATGATATTTGGCTTTCAATCCTTGTGTACCCTCACAATAAGTATGAGGACATTCAAGAACCTTGAAAAGGGCATCTATAACTAGCCTAAGTGGACCAAATCAAACACAAATGCCATTTTTTATCCAAAGTAGGGAATATAATATCCAACTAAGGAACCCACCAAGGAATAAACATGAATAATGTATGAGATATGAATATAACAAAGCAGACTTTGCCTAAGCACTAGACGTCAAATGGTGGAATTGAATTCACATGCCTAGGTCTAGGGAAGGCGCTAACTAACGAGAGATAACCAACACTAGTAATTTTTCTCAGGATGGTGGGATGCCTCATCATCTTATTTTGGCATTGAGTGCATGGATGCACCACCCATGCACCACAAGAGAAACAAAATTGTGATCCAAATATTCAACTTCACAACGTAGAGCTTTAACATTCCCACCAATATCAAATGGATGTAAAGGGTTCAATATTTTCTAATGGTCCATATTCTTCATTATTATCAATAATCAATAAGGAGATCTATGTAAACATATGATTGTCCTACCCAAGGAAACAAATTTCATAGTGTGGGTTACAAGGGGTAGAGTTATAGATATTTTAAGGGCCTTACATGATAATTTGGTGAAGGGCCTGATTGCCTCCAATTGGTTCAGTTCTTGGGAATTTCCCTTCCCCAATTTTTCTTGGTTACAAAATTAAAGATCATTCTCATGAACCAAAGTTCAATATTTTTAATTATCCACATTGTGTTTCAACTTTATTTCACAGTGCATTTCAAAATAAAAATAAAAAATCCATCATACATAGACAAATACCATACATGGGTATGAGCACAATAATGGTCATATCTCACATGCATGATATGGATGGGAAAGGATGCAATAGACCTTGTATATGCATCACATTTTATATGCTATATTGGAGCATGGGTGTATGCCATGATATACATGAAAGGTGTCTTTGACTAATAACAAAAAAAATCATAAAAGGTTTTATGAAGGTACTTTGGTGATAATTTATTATCCTTCTTGGCTTGCTTGAGGGACATATATTTGTATGGTTGTAGTCTTAAAAACACCCAATCCCCTACTTCAAAACTTCTTTCACTATGATGTTGATCTACTTGTTGTTTCATGCGATTATGTGCCATGGTCAAGTTTTCCTTTAAGATTTGGAGAATTTGTTGTTGATTCTCGATGTGATTTTCCACTGCTTGAACCTTACATTTTTTTTTTAGAGAAGAAGTGATGGAAGGAGGGTGGTATCCATAAAGTGCCATAAATGGTGTCATTTTTGTTGCAGTATGAAAGGAAGTGTTATACCACCATTCTGCCAAGGGTAACCATTTGAACCATTGTGTTTGTTTATCAGAGACAAATCAACGAAGGTAGCCTTCCAAACATTTGTTCACTATCTCGGTTTTTCCATCATATTGAGGATGATAGGATGAGGTATGAGCTAATTGAGTACCCAAACAAGAAAATAATTATGTCCAAAAATGTCCAGTGAAGATGGGATCTCTGTCACTTACAATAATCTTTGGGCTGCCATGTAGCTTTTGAACTGTCTCCATGAATGCGGTGGCAACTGTACGAGCTTTGAAGGGATGAGAGAGTGCACAAAAGTGTGCATACTTGGTCAGTCTATCAACAATCACCATGATGACACTCTTTCCTTCAGACTTTGGTAACCCTGTGATGAAATCCATGGAAACCTCCTCCCAGCGCTGACTTGGGATGGATAATGGTTGTAAAAGACC
>JASDQU010736353.1:192363-246005 GCA_032191745.1 Picea mariana | reverse complement strand
CGCGGTAGCTTCATCAATGTTACCCACTAAATAAAAAGACTGTTCGGTAATACCATCTAATTCTCCGGAAAGGATCATTTGAAACCCTCTAATGGTTTCCATGAGACCAACATATTTGCCTGGGAAACCTGTGAATACCTCTGCTACGAAAAAGGGTTGTGATAAGAAACGTTCATTTTTTCTTGCTCTTGCTACGATTAAACGATCTTCCTCCGATAATTCATCCAGTCTAGGAATAGCTATAATGTCTTGAAGTTCCTTATAACGTTGTAAAGTTTGCTTAACCCCTTGTGCAGTTTCGTAATGTTCTTTGCCTACGATCCAAGGTTGGAGCATAGTCGATGTTGAATCTAAAGGATCCACTGCTGGATAGATACCCTTGGCAGCTAATCCTCTCGATGGTATGGTAGTAGCATCTAAATGTGCAAATGTCGTAGCAGGAGCAGGGTCAGTCAAGTCGTCAGCAGGTACATAAACTGCTTGAATCGAGGTTATCGATCCCCTTTTTGTGGAAGTAATTCTCTCTTGCAAAGAACCCATTTCGGTGGCAAGAGTTGGCTGATAACCCACGGCGGAAGGCATTCTACCTAATAGGGCAGATACCTCTGATGCCGCTTGGACAAAGCGGAAGATGTTATCAATAAATGATAGTACGTCGTGCTCATTTACATCTCGGAAATATTCGGCCATGGTTAGAGCAGTTAAACCGACTCTCATACGAGCTCCTGGTGGTTCATTCATCTGACCATAGACCAGAGCCACTTTTGATTCTGAGATGTTTTGTTCGTCAATTACTCCCGATTCTTTCATTTCCATGTAAAGATCATTCCCTTCACGAGTACGTTCTCCTACTCCTCCAAATACAGATACCCCTCCATGAGCCTTAGCAATGTTGTTAATCAACTCCATAATGAGCACTGTTTTACCCACTCCAGCTCCTCCAAATAAACCGATTTTTCCCCCACGGCGGTAAGGAGCCAAAAGATCTACTACTTTAATGCCTGTTTCGAAGATAGATAATTTTGTATCCAACTCTATAAAGGCGGGAGCAGATCTATGAATAGGAGATGTTATGCGAGCATCTATAGGACCCAAATTATCAACAGGTTCGCCAAGAACATTGAAAATTCGTCCGAGAGTAGCTCCACCAACTGGAACACTCAGAGGAGCTCCCGTGTCAATCACTCTCATTCCTCTCGTCAAACCATCTATAGCACTCATAGCTACAGCTCTAACCTTATGATTTCCTAATAATTGTTGTACCTCACAAGTAACCTGAATTTCCTGACCGGCTGTACCTTGACCCTTAACTATTAATGAATTGTAAATATTAGGCATATTACCTGGAGAAAAAGAGACATCCAATACTGGGCCAATGATTTGAGCTATACGTCCCACTTCTTGACTTCAAATTTCCATTTATCAAGCCATTCTGCTATTCCTTAATAATTAAACCACGAAAAGATTCAAAGGTATTTAATTCTTACTATCGTCTTTTAGAGTGGTCCAACTGGCACAAAACATCGAACAGAACACATCATAAGACGCCTTCAAATTCATCCGGATGGGTTTGATGAATTGACCTTCTTTCTTCAAAAAATCTTTTCCATATTCAACCAGTTTCAAAAGTCATCACTTCTCATCTAATAAATATAATAAACAATTTTAATATTATACTTAACTTGATGCCACGTTCATTTTCTGATATGTGGTTATAGCATTTGTGGGCTTAACCTGTTGATATGGGATTACAAAGTTATTCTCTCAGTAATTTGGCTACAAAGTGATTCGCTACGCCTTACTGAATTAAAGAACATAGAATGTTATAAAGGGCAATTGGGCTACAAAGTGATTCGCTACATCTAATGTAAAATGTTATAAAGGGCGACTGGCCTACAAAGTGATTCGCAATGCCGTACTCTGTCACAGAATCTCGAATGTTGTAAAGAGGAATTGGGCTACAAAGTGATTCGCTTCGCTTTGTCGGACGGAGTTAAAGAATATTATTCGCTACGCTGTATTGAGTTAAGGGGCGATGCGATAACTCGGAATCAATTATAATCGTTTTTGCATTCTATTCAGTCACGGTGTCATTGGTTGCTGAAGCAGAATTCATTACTTGCTGAAGCAAATTTCAGCAGTTTTTCAGTGCTATAATTCATTAGTCGCTGAAGCAGTTTTTCAGATTGAAGCAGATTTCAGATTGAAGCAGTTTTTCAGATTGAAGCAGATTTCAGATTGCAGATTTCAGATTGAAGCAGTTTTTCAGATTGAAGCAGATTTCAGATTGAAGCTATTCCTTAAAGCTTGAAAGGATAGGATGGAAGGAAAGGGAAGGCCTACCACTCTGGTGTTGGTAGGGCGCACCGGCAATGGTAAAAGTGCAACTGGTAATTCCATCCTTGGGCGCAAGGCCTTTCAGTGTCGCTCCGGTTCTTCCACTGTTAGAGTCGCTTGTGAATTGCAACAAGTCCAGATGAAAGATGGCAGAAAATTGAGTGTCATCGATACGCCAGGTGACAATCTTATTTGTTTATTATTTAATGTGCTTCGAATCAGGATTGGTTGAATTTTTGTATTAATATTAATATAACTTATTTGGATTAGTTTCTTCTTATTTCTCTGGCTTTTTACAAAATAATCCGAGTTTTCTCTGGCTTTTTTGCAAAATCATGGATGAATATATGCAATTGGTAGAAGACAAAAATTAAATAATTTGTTTTACCTTGATGCTACTAAGTAAAAATCAAATTAAAATAGGTAAAGCATGAAGATTCTTGCCATCTCTCCTTAAGAGATAGCCTTTAGCATAGACTTAATTACATACTTATTTCTCCTAGATGGTATCAAATACAAAAATATAACAATCCTCATTGGGAAAGATACACTTATGCCTTAGTTCCCAAAATAGAGACCGAAAAATCAATTTCGGGGCGATTCCAGAATCCCATAAAAGCTTACAGAATTAACTATTTGGAGTTAGCCAGCAGGGATTCCCTACAATGGGTATCAACTTCAAGTGTAGAAAAAGACAGCATCTGAACTTGCTTCCAACAACGTTTGAGAGTTTGGCATTCCCAAAAAAATGTGCTATTTTTTTTTTCGCAAACTGATAATTTGGTGTTCATGAAACCACTTTTTACTAGGTGAGATTTTGCTGGCAAATATTGATAGGTGACCAACAAAGCAAAAATGTGTAATTTGTAGGATATGTGAAAAAACCACACACGATGCAATGTATGTCTCCACTTTCCCTTTGGATCTAAAGAGATTCATCTACCATTCAAGGTTGGGGCAAAGGGTGTTTCAAATGAAGAAATGAGAAAAGATTCTTTGTGTCATAGCTATGAATTAGTTTACAAAAATATTGACACCAAAGTTAAAATCCATGAGAGCAGAGGCACACATTATTCACACACAAACTTTGATAATATTATTGCACACATACATACGTACATATATAGTTGAACTCAGATTCAACTTACCCCAAACATAGCTATGGAGGTTGAGAGAATATCTCAACAACTCCTACAAATCTTCAACCAACCCAATCTAGTCTTCTAAACTAAGCATTATTCCAACACCCTCCCTTAATGCTTACTTTACAAATTACAATACTTAATCACAATTACAATACTTGAACTTTCGTCTGTCTGTCTGGTCTTCCTCGGCACTGAAACTCACTCTGCAATCACATGGCTTCCGCTCTTTCTTCTTCCTCTTCTTCGAGCTTTCCATAGACACATTTAAAGTCAAAACGCCTCTGACCATCTTTCTTGCACTTGTATACTGGACAATTTGACAACTCGGCTCATTGGGGCTTCCGTGATAAAAGTTGACAATTATTGATGCATTCTATGAACTTGCCTTCATCTGTCGGATTTTTGCTTTCGGCTATCCTTCAGTATCTAGAAGAAAAGTTTGGATACAGAATGTCCTCAACATTCCTTTACACAAGGTGACTTCCAATAAAAACAATGTACTTGACACTGGGGCTACCAACTTACATCAAAATACAAGTTCTTATTTTTACATAGACACTTACACACATTCTTACAAATACATAAACAAATATGAAAACTGCAGATCTGACCATAAGGATTTGTCATGAGACTGTTCCTGATTCTCGGCAACTTCAATCCGAAAGGAAGGCAATGGACAGTCTTCTTCTTCGATCTCAACATAGTTGAGCCTGAGAAAACGTTGTGTTCAAGATTTAAAATATTGACTTTGTTTGATGCAGTTTCCCAAAGATTTAGTGAAAAAATAATGTATGGGAAAGTGTCATTGCCCTCGAAACTCATTCCATTATAGCTCCGACTAGAAAAATTGCCATCACGGCTCTGGTCGATCCAACTCTTAATGTCAACCACATTGCAATTGACCTGGACCTGAAGGGGAAAAAATAGATTTGAAAGAATGGAAAACTCAGACACAACTTCTCTCTTCGTTGACTTAACTTCTCCAATTTTCCAATGCAACGTCCCTCCTCCAATCCACCAGCAAATGTAGCACGCAGCAATTTCTCCAAGCAAATCTAGGCAGCCTCACATCCTCTCAACAAACAAAGGATTTCAGCTACGAATTCTCTAGCAAGCAGCGGCAAACCAGGAAACGACAATCTTTCTTGCATAGTGGTTGATGTTTTCTAATGAATGATCTGCTGCGATCTCACCTCCCAAATCACACAGAAAATTAATAAAACACACAGTTACAAACTATCTAATCCTACAGTGGATAAATTCACATCTCTATCATTCTCCTTGGCCCTCCCATGAGGAAGCTAGGCCAAGACCTGCTCTGATACCAAGTTAAAATCCATGAGAGCAGAGGCACACAGTATTCACACACAAACTTCGATAATATTATTGCACACATACATACGTACATATATAGTTGAACTCAGATTCAACTTACCCCAAACATAGCTATGGAGGTTGAGATAATATCTCAACAACTCCTACAAATCTTCAACCAACCCAATCTAGCATTCTAAACTAAGCATTATTCCAACTCCCTCCAAATGGGGCTTGGAATTTGAATGTTCATCTTAAACAAATTTTTAGAGGGGTCAACTTTTGGAATATTTAATTGGTATTTCTATCTAAAGTGATGATAACTTTCTAATGAGCTAGCACCCTCCAAGTCACTCATGATTTAGAATCTAAATCCCACAAGTCCTTCCAAAAAACAATGTATTTCTTACTTAGCTTGTGACATCAATGTCGATTGCAACACGCCAGTTTTGATCCCCAAATTAGAAATGTATATTTGTATATATGATGAATGATCAAGGGCCAAGAAATGTAATATCTAAACATTGTACATGAAGGTAATAAAAATGAAATACACCACTAGTTGTAGATTCCTAAGGATAGAGTCATGGGGGGTTATGATTCCATAAGAGAGGGGGTAAAGGGGGTTTTGAGGGACCTCAACATGCCTAGAATCCTATCTTGCCACCATAAATCATTTTGTTATTAAATATTTACCCCCTTTGACTTATTAAAACCAATCATCGAATGCATGTAAGAGGTTGTTGGGAAAGTCATATCACCTAATCAATAGAGCATGGGATAAGTACACTCATGGTAAAAGTTATTCTGTCAAGTTATCTTTTTCATGGTTTAGAAAGAATGAAAAAGAGTTAAAATTGAGCTCATCAAGGTATCGTTTTCATAGTTTAACGAGCATGAAAAACAGTTAAAAGTATGCTTGTCAAAGTGTCTTTTTCATGGTTTAACGGGCACGAAAAAGAGTTAAATATTCTCATTTGGTGTCTTTTTCATGGCTTAACGAGCATGAAAAAGGGGTAAAAGTTAGCTTGTTTGGAGAGAACGAGTGGCTTAACAATATGCTTCTATGTTCCAAATGCATGGAACCAACCTAAGAAAAATGATTGCAAAATGGTATTGGAAACTGAGGTCCTCTCTTAGCAGTGGTTCTCTCCATGGGGCGATGGTCACAAAACAAAGGCCAAATAATTCAAGAGGAGAGTGGTCAACTGTTACGACAATAGCAGTAAGTAGGGTCAAGGAAAATAGCAATGCAATAACAGGAAGCATGACATGAGGGAAGAAAATGCGTAAGTGAAAGTAACATAAAATAGAAAGAACCCTCTCAGGATAAGGCCATAATATAAGATGAAGAGAGAAGAATTAAGCTCAACGTCTACTCATGGTGGGTCTACAAGAGGGCTCTTGGGCCTAAAATAAATCATAGCATGGGTAGTAGATGAAAAATTAGGTGCTAACTAGGGTGCACATTGAGGGTAGGAACTATTGAACAGGTTGTGACATACAAAAGGAAGGGATAATGTCGCAACTTGATGGGTTCAGACCTAAGGAATGATAATGGTAGAACAGATGGTCAATAATGAAAAATGATGTTGCAGGGAAAAACCTATCCTTATATGCCAGTTTGGAATTCATACATTGGGTTAGTGGATGTCACCATAAAAAGTCCAACAAAATGTCATGAAGTCTTGTAAAACACATCCTAAAATACTAGAATCAGGATTAAAATGTGCAGTGAAACATAAAAAAAAAGAAGGATTTTTTGGATATGATGTATGAAAAAAAAACATTCACACTCAACACCTATGTACAAGGTACTATGCATATTGACAATTTATGAAAAATAGAGCCCATTTTTAGGCTCTTTCCAAGGATCTTAATTAACACCAAGGAACTCATGGGTCAATATAGGCATCATATGGCACACCATGTTGGGGCCATTGCACATAGTAACGAATTTTTGCATCCAAAGATACTCATCGTGAGTGGTTTCATGAGCTACAAAAACTTTGTGATGATTTCCATCAACACATGAAGGAGGTATGAAATGTGAATCTTTGATGGAAGGGAGAGTAGAGAACTTGATGGTGAGTTCTGATAAAGATAACCAAAGCAAAAAAGGATGCAAACTGGGAGGTCTACTATATGCTTTAGAAAATTCCCCCAATCTTGGATCAAGACTCATCATGTTAACCCTCATTTGTTTTGAATATGGAAAGTATAATCAATGGGTCATCTCATCCTTGGGATTATCTATGAAATCCATGACTTCTAGGACAGCCTTAGCTGAAGGAAATGCAATACCTAGGAAACCATGTGAATGCAAAGACACAACAACATGTGTGGATGGAGTAGGATGATCACACTCCATGTGAGGATGGAGTTGTTGACCATTGTTATCTGATATTGACAAGAACATTGAGGAGGAAATCTCAACCTATATTAATGGCATGATAGGTTCGTAAGACTCTACTTCCTCAAGATGAGGTACCAACCGAGGATCAAAAGATCCTAAGGGATCCACTAGTAATCGAAGAGATCATACTTTAATTGGAATGAAATTTGTAGAAGCAAGTGGTGGGGAAGGGAAAATGTTTTCATAAGGAATATTCTTTGAACATCCCCACACTTGTGGAAAACTAAATCACACTGCAAGAAAGTAAATCACTCTTGTAGGAAAGTAAATCACACTTGCAGGAAATTAAAGGTTACTTGTTCAAGTATGAATATGATCTTTATTAATGTGACATGGCTGATGTACTGAGATAAAGAAAACCTAAAGATATATGAATCAAACCAAACTATGCTTATGAACAAAAAGAATAAACTATCTCAAACTATAAACAACACAATTGTTAACTAGAAAGTTAAATGTAGAGTTACAATAACGAGAGTTGTAGCAGTTAGAGTTGCACGAACAAGAGTCTCAAAAACAAGAGTCACAACAAAATGAGTACAACAACATGGGTTGCAACAACCAAAATCATAAGAAGAGAAATATTAAAGTTACAACAAAGTTAAATAAAGGAATTGTTGGAAATAAAATAAAATGAATAAGAGGTGTTATAGCTATGCACTAATTAAATAGAAGATATGGTTTTGTAATGTAAGCATTGAGTGGTGGAAACTGAGTTGTAACAACGAGAAAATTCCAATGTTGCAGCAAGATGTTAATAGAGGAATTGTTGGAAATAAATAAAATTATAGAAAAGATGCTTCAACTATTCACTCAATCATCGAAAATCAATACCCTGCAATGTTAGCATTGATTTATAGCAATCAACAAGACGTTAATACAAGAGTTGTTGGAAATAAATGAAAAGATGGAAAATACACTACATCTATTCAGTCATCAATTAAAAAACAATACCTTACAATGTTACAACAATCTGGAGTTATAAAAATGAAAATTATTAGAGTTGTAGCACGATGTTAATAAAGGAATTGTTGGAAATAAATAAAAATATAGAAATAAATGGTACAACTACTTCTATAAAATACATAAGATACAAACAATACCAAGCTAAGTAGGGGGAACTACCTCCTTATATGAGGTATTGGTCTATGAAGACAATAGGATGCTTAAATTCTCAACACACCATTAATTGGATTAATGAAATGAAACTTCTATTAAACGAAAATGTGCAGATCAATACAATTATTATATTCACATAATTTATTCATCTTTTTCTTCCCCTAGATCTAAGAGAGCGATGGTTTTTATATAAAATGTTTTTTTCCTAAATTAACTAAGAGAATTGATGGACAACTACAAGGATCAGGTTGTCTCATCTTATTACATTATTTTCTCCAAAAGATGGAAAAAATGGGCAGATGTTGGCCAAATCGGCCATGGAAAGTGATGGTTGTGTTGTCCATTCCCTTATGGCTCTCAATTGGATTTGTCAGGTCCCTGCATGGTTTTTTGGATAACTGATCGATCCATGGATGATAGTTGTGTGGTTGAATGATGAGTTGTTATGGAAAACGTGGAGTTACAACACCTGACTCTGAGTTGCAACAATGGTCATGTAGTAGAAGTTGTAGCATGATGAGAGTCAAAAGACTAAGAGTTGTAGCAGTGAAGAGTTGCAACACTGAGAGTTGAAGAAATGAGAGTTTTAACAACGATAGGAATTTCAGCAATGGTGTTAGAGCTGCAGTAGCTTCACTTGACTAGTGATTTGTAGTAGCTCATACTCGTGATTTGCGTCTTGTGTTGGGAAGGTACCTATGCAACCTTGTCCCTGTATACCACCGTTAGCACAAAAGGTCATAATCTCCTGAAAAAACATAAGAATACGTATTGAAATGGTATTTTGAGGGAATAATTATACTTTAACCAAGAATGCATCATTGTGGATGAAAAGTGTATTAAGATGGAAATAGAAATGGGAAAAAGGTTTACAAAAAGTGTTGGACGGGTGCTATAAATATGTCATTTTGAGCACCCGTCAATCTACCACAAAACACTAAAGGTAGTGGGAGATAGTCAAAATAACATTACCTTCCCCCTTATCATGAATTGTGTTCTAGAAGGGACCATTCCAATAGTGATTCATGGCATATTAATTTAAAACTAGTTGATTTTACCTTGTGAAGAAATACCACCTCTTGTTTGGTATCCTTGAACACTCCTCTTAGGAACTAGTTTTGACTAGGGATAGTCATCCATTTCACATTCCAAAAGAATAAGGACAACTTCATTAGGGAGCCCCCACACTTATTAAACTATCAAAATTGTTATTAAAGAAAGTCACCCAATGCCAAGTTTTTTCAACGAGGAGGCTAGTGGTGTCTTTGTAAGATATAGGATTCTCACTAAGGCTCTCCACCTTATAAGATATTTTTTACCAAGTGATATATGCCTTCCTTGCTCTTATTATTCTTGGTATTCTATATTTCTTCAACAACCATAGATTCATGCATTCATTGTGTGTGCATTTTAGGTGGTTGAAGTGATGGGATTCCACGCACTGAGTTCATAGCAACATTTGACACTATAGAATGAAAATTATTTTTGGGATGAGGTGAGTGCTTAGGGTTTTTCTACTCTTCCTGAAAAGGGATAGTTACTTCACCCTTTAAATTGGATATTTTTTCTATTTCGAATTTGGCATAATCCTTCTATTAGGGAAATAAAAAATGAGGTGAACTTGTGCTTGATATGCAAAGAACACATTAGGAAAATTCAATTAGTGCACTTTTTGTTTATGAACTCCTTTAGTAGTGAAATTCAAAATGTGCTAAGGCAGCTTCCTTTTCAAATCAAATTCAACATACTCTTGGAGGCTAGGCCTAAAGGATTTTGTTCTACCATTTGGGATCAAGAGATTATTAAAGGTCATGAATGAGCTAATGAACTTGAAATTATCTAGGTTTTATATTGTAGGATATAGTGAAAAATATCATCTCAGTTGAGCAATAAACACAAATAATGAGATCCAAGGTCCCAATATTAGAATACACCATTTGTTGAAGACATCTTCATTAGGCATTTTTCATAGGAAGCATAAAATAACCCCCCATTGTTTCAAAATCTTCCTTCCTTTGTCATACCCATGTTTCTATAAGCTCATCTATAGGTTCATTGTTCAGAGATGATAATCAAATTATTAAGAAGATCAAGATTATGTGAGGACACATATTCCCACGGGTTAGTGGGTGAAGTGAAATCTATACCTCTTGAAGTAGCTACCTTTCTAAGATCCACAAAACTACACTCATGCATGGTTAGATCTAGATTGTGGGATGCAAGTAGCTTAATTTTTTCTTCATCTCCTTTCAATTCACAACCCACATGGACAAGGCTTTTGTTTGTCTTCACTAGATTTAAAAGAATATGACTTAGTAGAATCATTGATCATATCCATTGGTTGGGAAGTATCCATGATCTTTATTTGGAGAATCATGAGGTAAAAAATGGGTCTCAAAACAAAAAAACTACTATCAATATCATCATTAAAAGAACCAATAGGATTCAAGATGATGATGTCAACCACGAGGGTAAATAATTTTTGGGAGCAAGAAAGACATTTTTTCTTTCTTGTATTTTCGACTTCTCTTCTTGTAGTTTTTCTCAAACTTCAAGTGTAGTTACTCATTGGATGCATAATTAAATTCTACATCCAACAAGTGCCCACACTGCATACTTTTGATAGACACACAATGAATTATATTGGAAATACATGAAACACACTTTTATCTTGTATTTCCAATATATCTCATCGGGGGTCTATCAAAAGTATGTAGGGTGGGTACTCGTTGGATGAAAATTTTAATTCTACATCCAATGAGTCCCTACACTTGAAATTTTCAAGAAACAATTTTTTTCATGTATTTCAAGTATATCTCATTATGAGTTTATCAGAAGTATGCAGAGATAATACTTGTTGGATGCAACATTTCATTTTGCATCCAATGAGTACCTAGTCTTGAAATTTGAGTAAACCTATAAGAAGATAAGTCGAAAATATGAGAAAAAAATTTGTTTTATTTCTTTCTTCCAAAATTCATCTCTTATTTTATTATTTTAACTATTATTTTATTATTGTCTTTAGGATTCTCATTAAAAACTGCTTCATGAATTGTTTGGGACATAATATTTGTCACCACATGCAATTGAGAATTGAGGGACCTCATGACCTGATTCTTAAAATCTTTGTCACCATTCTTTTTTGAGCCATATTGAGTAGAATAAAATCTTCCTAGAGGCTTTGATCACACAATTTTTACTCCACTTCATATAAATTATCTTGTCACCAAAGAGGGGAATCTCTTTTTCTAACCCCCAATCGAATATGTGATCATACTATCTAGGAGATGTGAGAAAGCAACGATTTTTACTAGGCTATTTCCCCAGGAACCACAACCTCCTCTTCTTCTCATCTCAAGCTCTAATTGCAAATACCCTTCTTCTTGTCTTCTCCATGGAAGTTACAAGTCCATCATTGTTTGGTCATGCCTAGCTTCAACATAATGAATAACCTTTTTTGATAATGGTTGACATGTGAAGCTTGGGAAAATTCATTACATAAGTTCACATGCAAAAATAATATGTTGATCACATGAAATTAACATAACATTTGATTTTCTATGAGAAAAATGAATTATCATTGTTTTTTTCATTTTCATTTTTAATTTTTTACCTTATTAATTTTAAAGGATTTACAAAAATTCTTTTAAAAATATAACTAATTTTTTAATTATAAAATAATTTTTATATTCATATAAATATATTTAGAGATGAAAAAAATCTTCATAATAATGGTATATAATCATTTTTTTAAATTATAAAATACTTGTTAAATTCACATATATTTACATTTGGAAAAAATAAAAAATACATAGCATAAGGTATATACAATAATATTTACATAACCTTCATCTAAATAACAAAAATAAAGATACAATTTGAATAGGCGTCAAATCTAACAATCTGGCATTTTCTAATAATTTGGTATCCTTATCAACATAAACCCTAACCCTTTTGCCAACAAAGATCTCCACATATGTCAAAAGGAAAACAAATAGCTAACTTCATTCTCAAAAACATATTTGCACCTAAGCTTCTATAGATAAATTCTTAAGCAATGCCGAGTGCCACTAAGATATGGAAGACTAAAGATTTGGAATCACCCAACAAGATTGAAAATGGCTTGTAAATAGGCCTCAAGATCCAACAATTTGGCATCCTTATCAATGTGTTGTCTCATTGAGTAAATCTTTTAAGCTAAGTTAAAAAACTTTCCATTGCAGGTCTCTTTGACCCGACTGTCAATACAGACTTTGTCGGCAAAGAAATTGTTAAATGTATTGACCTCGCAAAGGATGGTCTCCATGGAGTTCTTTTCGTACTTTCCATTAGAAATCGATATACCCCGGAAGAAGCAGCTGCTTTAAAGACCTTGCAAATGTTGTTTGGTGAGAAAATTCTGAATTACATGGTGGTTATCTTTACCGGCGGTGACGAGTTGGAAGAAAATGAACAGACATTCGAAGACTACTTGCGTGAGAGCCCACTTGCCCTTCGGGTTAGTTTTTTTACTTTTGTTAAAAATAAATCTTGTCTGAATTTTTCATGAAAAGGGATTTATCCCCTAAAATAGTTTCTGTAAGTTATGTTCCCAGATAAATGGCATAATGCTGAACTATTTTTAAACTTTATATATGTTGATGCCTGCAGGAGATTCTACGGCAGTGCAATGATAGAAAGGTCCTTTTCGATAATAAAACCAAATCAGAAACAGTGAAGGCAAAACAAAGAAGTGAATTGCTGAAGCAAGTAGACATTGTAATTGCTCAAAATGGAGGTCATCCTTATTCTAATGAGATGTTCCGTGAAGCTCAGGTATGTGTGCACATTTCAGAATGCAAAGATAGTGGAAATGAATATGTAGATATCTCTTTGCTCATTTTCTTTTATTTCTGCAGGAATGGTCAAAGAGGCGCAAGGATATCGGCTCAGGTGGAAATTCGAACGAACAAATCATTCTTCTGGAAAAGATGGAAAAAGCACATACAGAACAGATTAAGAAATCAACGGAAATGGTAATCATTTTACTCTTTGCCTCGAAATGGTAATCATTTTATAATTTGTGGCAAACTAGTCCATGAATTGGAGATTGCTATAAAAATATTTTCTATGGCCATCTATGAAACAGGACACTCTCTTCCATGAACATCTAAAAATTTATAGAACATGTAGTAAAAGTCAACCAGCCTGGGCCCTAAAGTATCTTGAATCATTGAGTTGCAACAAATAATTGAATTCTATTACTCTATATTTGGATGAGATATTGACCATGTCCTCTTGGCCTTGATACGCATTTTAGAGTTCGGAATTGTGTTTCTGAACATATTTTCATGACATACCGTGTTTTATCAGGAAGAGGAGAAATTGCGTATGTCTACAAAAATATTTGAACAGCAGTTGGCAGCCGAGAAGTCTGCACGAGAAAAGGTTGAAAGAGAATCACGTGAAACTATCCGTAAGCTTGAAGAAAATTTGCAAAAGCCTCGGCCAACTTGGAGATTTTGTGTGATCCTGTGAATAATTTTGTTTCTAAAACTTATAGCAACATATATTGTCCAGAGGATTCCGATGTATTGTAGGTATTTATTTTGAGCATGTGCGCTCTAGTTTTGAATTATATGATCACAATTTACCAGTTGAATTTTTCTCAACCTTTACCAGCTTTCTGATAGTAGACCTGAAGAACCTTTCATTAAATTTCCTCCCATCAAACATTTTAAAACTTTACAACTTTTACATGTTTTCATTTTTTGTAATTTATATAATGGAGAGTCATAAATATGTGATTTTCTATTTGGAAGAATGGTTTTAAAATTACTATTCATAAAGTCAATTTTTTTACTAAAATCTCATCATGGGTCATAGTTTGAAGTTTATAGTTAACGGTAGATTACAATTTTATTTTGGATACACTTTTATGATGGTTCATTAAATGTGGTTAAGAAGTTATCTACTTGTTGTCACATAGAGTGATGTCTATGATATAGTATTGGCTTGTTCGACTTTAGTTATTGAATTTGCATTGTAATGTTATGAATTGATTGTAATATTATGGATTGCTTGTAGAAGATGAAATAAGATGAAAAATTGTAGAAGAAATATTATTGAGTCTTTAAAAGTTATTATAGTTATTGTTTTGATTAGAAAATTTTATGGATTAGTGACATGATCTTTTTTTATATAATTGAGTATTGGCTAGAGTATTTAAAATATTTAAAATGTGTCTCTTAATCTTTAAAATGTGTGATTTGAGAGATAATAAGAAATAATCATAGATAATTTGTAAAATACATTTCTCTCTTTATCTATTTAGATCAAATATTTTAGGGATTGAAGTGCTTCTGCTTTTTATATTAGCATTTTTGCACTTTTTAATATGATTCTAAACTAAGATTTATTATGCAAATTCAAATTTAAGTACATAAAATATATATTTAAAACATTACATAAAGAAACTTAGGAAGTATATTTTTTTTCACAATTTTTTAATTTTTAATTTTTAATTTTTCACTAAGTCAAGTGAAAATTGTTGATGTTTGGACAACATCTAGAAGAAATTATCCTAGATTAATAATTAATAATATAATTATTTGTTATTAAATAATATATATAATAAGTAATAATAATAATAAATAGTTATTGACTATCCAAGTAACGGCCCAAGTAAATGGAAGAAATGGAAGCATATGAGAATTAGGTGAGAGTAGATTGTTTTGAGTCTGGATTGTTGCTAAGTTTGCAGTAGTGTGAGGTTTGTCCATCATTTGGTTTGGTTTCCTAGAAAAATAATGGAACAAGAACATTGTTCTTGTGAGAGAAGGTCGAGCCTCGTGTTCGATGCATTCATGTGAAGAAAGGCCATTTTTTATTACAAATTTCTATCATGGGTCGATTAAAACAATGCGTATTGAAAGGTTTCAAATTTGATCTGGTCAAATAAAATCATGTTGTTGAATCTGGAATCATGATGAATACTACAAATTTGATCATGGCTTGGTGTGAAATAGATCTGTCTTTCACTAAGTAATATATATATATATATATATATATATATATATATATATATATATATATATATATATATATATATATATATATATATATATATATATATATATAACAAATGTTTTCTATATTAAACACAAGAATTCACCACCTTTGGAATGAAGGTTGTGAATTCCACTACATTGCATGGAGCAGGTAGAGCTACATGGAAACTACATTTGAAGCTGCACGAATTTTAGCGCCAGAGAAGATTTTCGATTTGTATAGCCAAGTGCGGTATGACAACTGCAACCGTGAATCTGCGCAGATTTTATTGTTAAAGGATAGAGAGTTCGTTCATGTTCCCAAATCGTATGGCCAAGTGGCAACTGCAGAGGCCCTAAAATTCGCAGAACTTAAGGAAAATTGGTGCCTATTCATTGCCCTGAACCCAATTGCAACAAGCACTAATTCCTCTAAATTTTGAAGTGATCCTTCCCAATCATGTTAGCGAAATTTCTTGTCTTGGGCCTAAGAGAATCCAGGTCTACAGGTTGCACGAAAAACGCCCAAGCGTAGCATGTAAAGCCCCATTTCAGGCTGAAAATCAAGTGAGCGGGCGAAATTACGTCGTCAACGGCCTGGATTCATCTATATAAGCAGATCGACGGTCGGCGGGAAATCACGGTTAGTGGAGTTGCATTGGGATTAGCGCAATAGGTAGCGTCTATATACATTCATGAAGGATCTTGGCCGTCCATCCAAAAGGGCACATGGTGCGTGATCATGTCATGTCGGCATTCGAGGATTCGAGGGGTAAGAGCTTCTCGTCATTTTACATCTCGAAACCCCGAACCCCGAAGCGCCGATAAGTGCCTTTGAAGCTAATCCCATGGTCCTAGCACCTGGTCACGTCAAGCGAGCTTGATAATGGAGGCAACCCTCTTCTAACATCAAATGCCATCTCGATCGTCCATCTAAAGGACACATGGCATAAGATCTGAGCCACAGGTGGGGCCTTTCGAGATTTTCATAGTGAAAGCGCTGAAGCCATCTCAGCCGTCCATCCATCGATGAAACTCGAGCGCATTGGACTTAAAGGGGGCATGGATCTGGGCGGACAAGATCTACATGCTTAGATCTACGGTCAGGAGTGGATTCCGGAGGCCCCCCTCCATTCTACCTTTAAGCGGAGGGGGGGGGGGGTCCATAATTGAGTGCACAACTCTTAAAAGGTCAGGATCTGGGCACCTCAATCAGCGGTTGAGGCTTCATTGCGGACCCCCCTTGCCTTTCTGCCTTTAATCGGGGGGGGGTCCGGAATCAAACACGCAACTCTTCAAAGGTCAGGATCAGAGCACTTAGATCAACGATGCTCAGGCCTTTTGGGCCCCCCTTTGCCATCCTGTCTTTAATAAAAGAGGGGGGGTCCGCAATGGTGTGTTATTATTGTGGGGTACCTCGCCTATCGTGTCACCTTTGGTATCGTCCTCCGCGTTGCCACTTGTTCTCCACCTACCGCCTCCATCTTCCCCTGTCATCTGTCCAACTTCCCTCTCTCCATCCTCATGACACCGCCTCAGCTCGTCGTCCTCTCGTCTCCCACCATGTGTCCCTCTCACTCCCAGTCACCTCCTCCTGTACTCCCGCACTCCATGCTCCTTCCTCTTCTGTCCTATTCAAACAACGTGGCATTCCTCAGCTGATGTCACAGCTTCTGTTTCTTCTCCATCACCTCCACAGTGTTCACACATTTAACCCTCGTCACACCCTCGTCCACATCTGTCATAGGGATCCCTAGCAGCAGTCCAACGAAGTAGCGTCCAAAGAGAGACCATTCGGCTGATCCAGGTGGCACCATTAGGAGACCTCCACGTCCTAGAAGGCAGAGTTGACTGAGGCTTTCCCCAGTCCCAAGAAAGTAGTTATTGTGGTTGTTGCTGGTGGTTAAGCATCATCTCCACCATAAAAAAAAAGTTCAGCAAAGGACTAAAGATGGTCGATTCATCTACAACAGGACAGTCTAAAATCTGATAGTGTCTATCTTGGGTGCACGATCGGCCAGAGTCTGCATGCGCAGACTGTCAGAAGACATGCAGACACGATGTTTTGATGCACCGTCTTGTTTTTGCCGCTGTGGTTGTTTTGAGTATATGTAGGTGTTTTTTCCATTTTTTGTAAGCATCGATGGTAGAGCTAAGCTCCCGATTGTAAAGTTTTAGCACAGACTCTAGTTCTCTGGTTATGGATTGGTATGTAAGATTTCTTGTTTAATGACAGACAATCTTCTCACTCCGTCTAGTTTTCATCTTATACTAAGAGAGTTCGTGAACGACTGATTCGTGCAAATTATTGTGATGATGTTATGATAAAGGATTTATTGTTGCATTATTGTATTCTCTGGTTTTTTGCGTTCGAATGTCAGAAGATCTTGCGTTCGGATGTCTTCTTCTATAGTCTGTTAGAAACCGGATGTTTATGACAGACCCTTGCATCTCTCTGATACAAGTCTTCTCCTTACTCACCCTTACTACAACTCACTGTCTGAAGTTCTCTAAGACCTCACTTGTCCATGCATGATTGGCCTAGTTTCGGAGTTAGAACCACATCGTTTTGAGTTAACTTACATTTGATCACCCCATTAAACAAATCGTGACATAAAATGATGGGCGTCGGGCTCTGCTCCTGCTGCAATCCATGGGTGACTTATGATGCTAACATTTCTGGCACCGTTGTCAGGGATGAAGTTGAAGATTTTCCCTGGGTAGAATGACATTGAGCCTCTGATTCTGAAGGTGCATCAGACATCAGAGCCCTTCAATATTGCTACTGTGCACCTGGCGACTCCACTGTGGCGACTCCAAGGTTTCAACAGCTTTCTCGAGAAGGTTTCAACAGCTGCTTTCTCAGCCTGAGAAGCTTCCTGGGGTAACAACAACGTTAGGATCTGGCCTTTGATGGTGAACAAGGACTAGACACATTCCAAGATGTGCATCTTTCACCTAGCGACTCCATGATTCAAGGATTGATTGGCGACTCCACTGGTTCGATATGGAGAAAATCCTTGCTCGCAGGTTTGCTCCTTTTAATTTTTCTGCTATTCCTGGTTTTCCTAATGTTGTCCCCTCTCCGAATGAATGGGGTGATTATTTTCCCATATTTGGAAAATGTGAAGAGGATGACCCTACTCAACACCTCAGTGAGTTTCATGAACTCATGCGTCAGTGGGAGATACATCATGAGGATGTATTACTGAAGATGTTCATGTTCTCGTTAGCAAGGGATGCATGTAAATGGTATCATTCTTTACCCCCTGCTAGCATTTCTTCACTCTCGGAGTTTCATGCAGCTTTCGTCGCCTATTACCAAGAGTTTTATCCCTCTGTGTTAGTTTGTCATAAATGTAGTGAGGGATACCACAACTCTATACCGGATGAAGCTGTTTCGGACGTAGGCTGTGAGGATGATCCTAATGACCTGGATCAGAGCTCTGTCCTTTCTCCTCCCCATTTGTTTGTAGCAGGGGGGGTTATGAGAGTGATGAAGTTCCCAGGGAGGAGGATGGCACTCTGAGTGAACTGGTGGTGTAGGCGATATTCCCCACTCCCCAGTGTGCAAAATTGTAATTTGAAGGCAGCAAAAAGGATTTTCCAGTCTTCGAGGCGGATGATCTAAGCAACTCTTTTGAAGAGATTATTGAAGGTTTTTTGGATGCATTAGCATCTGCCCTTGATAAGCCTGTTGTCTCAGAATTAAATGAAGAAGCCATTATGGAAGAGGATTTTTCTTTCTTCCTTCACGAGATTTCCCATGATGTATTTACATTTGGGATTGAAAGGAAGGATCGAGAGATTGTTCCCTTTTTACAAGATGGGGGAGTGCATGGAAAAGAGGAGGAGGAACCAGAGGAACAGCTGAGTGCGCATTTCATGTTCTATCCGGAGCCAATCAACGAACAACCACCACCTGAGATCAGTGAACCTGTGTCATTTTTCCTTCTACCTATGCTTATCAGAGATATTCAGCCATAGGTGGACAACTGTGTAGCACAGGCGGCTGTTTGTCGCCAATTTTCCGAAATTCACCACTCATTCTATGATCCTGTCAGTGAGTAGATGGAGTGGCATTTCCCCTATGCCTTGGAACTGCCCTATTTCATATCAACTTCAGCCAGTAAGGAGAAGTTGAAGAGTGTAGTCGTTCTGTTGTCACGGTTACACCATCCGCTGGTGATCATCGACAGAAAGAAAGAGCTTCCCTTTAAGAAGTTACTTGATTGGCTATGGTGGAAATCTGCTTTCACCTAGCCCCATGTAAAGTGTTTTATTAGTTTAGGATTGTATATAAATAAGCTCCTTTGAGCATGTATCTTTATTTTGTTACTTTTATTTTTTGGCTTCTATTTTTAGTAACGAGATGTTTTGAGCCTGACTCCATAGCCCAACAACAAGGCACTGAAGCTGCAGAATGAGTTCTTAGAGCATCACAGGGATGAATCTATCCCCCATGGAGCCTACTGTTAGCGACGTTTCTTGTCTTGGGCCTAAGAGCATCCAGGTCTGCAGGTTGCACGAAGAACGCCCAAGCATAGCACCTAAAGCCCCATTTCAGGCTGAAAATCAAGTGAGCGGGAAAAATTATGTTGTTAATGGCCCAGATTCATCTATAAAAGTAGATCGACAGTCGGCGGGAAATCACGGTAGCGGAGTTGCACCGGGATTAGTGTGATAGGTAGCGTCTATATACATTCATGAAGGATCAGCGCCTTTGAATCTAAGCCCATGGTCCTAGCACCTGGTCACATCAAGCGAGCCTAATAATGGAGGCAACCCTCTTCTAACATCAAATGCCATCTCGATCGTCCATCTGAAGGACACACGGCACAAGATCTGAGCCACAGGTGGGGCCTTTTGGGATTTTCATACTGAAAGCGCCGAAGCCATCTCAGCCATCCATCCATCGACGAAACTTGAGTGCATTGGACTTAAAGGGGGCATGGATCTGGGCAGCCAGGATATGCTCACTCAGATCTACGGTCAGGAGCGGATTCTGGAGGCCCCCCGCCATTCTACCTTTAAGCGGAGGGGGGGGTCCGGAATTGAGTGCACAACTCTTAAAAGGTCAGGATCTGGGTGCCTAAATTAGCAGTTGAGGCTTCATTCCAGACCTCCCTTTCCTTTCTGCCTTTAATCCAGGGGGGGGGTCTAGAATCAAACATGCAACTCTTCAAAGGTCAGGATCGGAGCACCTAGATCAATGATGCTCTGGACTTTCAGGCCCCCCTTTTCCATCCTATCTTTAATGAAAGAGGGGGGGTCCGGAATGGTGTGTTATTATTGTGGGGTCCCTCACTTGTCGTGTCACCTTTGGTATCATCCTCCCCATTTTCACCTGTTCTACACCTACCACCTCCCTCTTCCCCTATCATCTTTCCAACTTCTCTCTCTCCATCCTCATGACACTGTCTCAGCTCGTCGTCCTCTCATCTCTCGCCATGTGTCCCTCTCACTCCCAGTCACCTCCTCCTATACTCCCGCACTCCATGATCCTTCCTCCTCTGTCCTATTCAAACCACGTGGCATTCCTCAACTGATGTCATAGCTCTTGTTTCTTCTCCATCACCTCCACAGTGTTCACGCCTTTAACCCCCGTCACACCCTTGTCGACATCCATCATAGGGATCCCTCGTAGTAGTCCAGCGAAGTAGCGTCCAAAGAGAGATCATTCAGCTGATCTAGGTGGCACCATTATGAGACCTCTACGTCCTAGAAGGCAGAGTTGACCGAGGCTGTCCCCAGTCCCAAGAAAGCAGTTATTGTGGTTGTTGTTGGTGGTTAAGCATCATCTCCACCATAAAAATAAAGTTCAGCAAAGGACTAAATCTGGTTGATTCATCTGCAACAGGACAGTCCGAAATCTGATAGCGTCTATCTTTGGTGCATGATCAGGCAAAGTCTGCATGTGCAGACTGTCAGAAGACATGCAGAAACAATGTTTTAATGCAGTGTCTTGTTTTTGCTGTTGTGGTTGTTTTGAGTATATGTAGGCGTTTTCGCCATTTTTTGTAAGCATCAATGGTAGAGCTAAGCTCCCGATTGTAAATTTTTAGCACAGACTCTAGTTCTCTGGTTATGGATTGGTATGTAAGATTTCTTGTTTAATAATAGACAGTCTTCTCTCTTCGTCTAGTTTTCATCTTATACTAAGAGAGTTCGTGATCGACTGATTTGTGCGAATTATTGCGATGATGTTATGATAAAGGATTTATTGTTGCATTATTGTATTCTATGGTTTTTTGCGTTCGAATGTGAGAAGATCTTGCGTTCGAATGTCTTCTTCTACAGTCTGTTAGAAACCAGATGTTTATGACAGGCCCTTGCATCTCTTTGATACAAGTCTTCCCCCTACTCACCCTTACTACAAATCACTGTCTGAAGTTCTCTAAGACCTCACTTGCCCATGCATGCCTGGCCTAATTTCGGAGTTAGAACCACATCATTTTGAGTTAACTTCCATTTGATCACCCCATTAAACAAATCGTGACATAAATTGATGGGCGTTGGGCTCTGCTCCTGCTGCAATCTAGGGGTGACTTCTGACGCTAACAAATGATACTGTTGAAAAGTAGAAATATAGTCAAGAGAGGTCAATGAGGAGGCATGATTATGGTACTCAGAGAACATTAGTTATTTCCAAGAGTGGTAGCCACCAATGGAGTGTACAGTGCTTGTAGAATTGAGGGAAATTTAGTGGTGATTTTCAAGTGAATCTACAAGATAAAGCATGCAACAAACGACAACATCAACATGGATCCATAAGGTGTTTATGTTTGAGGCAACATCATGAGACATTATCCCTGGAGGATCCCGTGTGGACTAGTAAGGGGGAGTGTAGACTTCATCCTGGTGTGCCTCATATGATCAGATGAAGGAACCAAGACATTGGTTTCATGAGGAAACATTGATATGTCCTCTGAGACATTGGTTCCATGAGGGAACCTTGATATGTCTTAGACATTGGTTTCATGAGGGAACCTCAATATGTCAAGTATGGTCCAATATGACTTAGCATGATCATCCCCAAGGGAATAAGTTGATAATATGTTTTGAGATCTACTTAGAGAATCCATAAATGTCATGATTAAAGACATAGGGAACAAAAACATGGTTAGTGTGGTAGTATCCATTTTGGACTAGGGTTCTCCTAGAAAGAGGGAGCTAGTTGGCTCATGTAGAGAAGTAGATATAAAGGGAAATAGATTCCAACATGATGTCAAGGAGAGACATTAGCATAAATAATTCTCAGAGACGAGAAGTATCTAGGAGTAATATACCTCTAGGACTGGATCATACCAGATAGCAGAGACAATTCTAGTGTATGTAGAGGCACTCCCATGGATGGAGGTGGTGCTACATCTAGAGGGAGCATAGATTTAGTTACCTCCAGAAAAGGAGGAAAAGATACCTTCTGTGTCAGAGGGAGAAAAGACAAAGGAGGAGGTAGCCTTTACAAGATCTAGAGGATCTCACATGGAGATTGATAGCAAGAGACATGAAGAGATGGTGCCTTCTCCCCATCACCATCCAACAGTTCAGAGGTAGATAATTAATCCTATTTATCCAATTAATCCTGTTGATCTTGTAGCTCCAGTTGATGTTCCCAAAGATATTGCAGTAGGCCAGAAGAGACCTCCATGGGATCATCAGACTTTGCAGGAGGCAGAAGGACATGCAACTCCTCATGGTACCTTACGAGAGAGAAAAATACATTATAGATATTCGTGCTATGTTGCAACTATGAGCCACATCATTGATTCCGAGCCTTCCTATTATGTGGAGTCATCTAGTTAGCCAATATGGAGAGATGCCATGATGGAGGAGTATTAGTCCATCATGAAGAATGATGTGTGTGACATTGTTTTGATACCTGAGGGGATGTCTATAGTGACTTCCAAATGGATCTATAAGATCAAACACATGGTTGATAGGAGCATCGAGAAGCACAAAACAAGATTTGTTCCTAGAGGATTATCTTAGGTGGAGGGACTAGATTATGAGGACACATTTCTCCTTTTTCTCGATACACTTCTATTCACATGATTATTTCCCTTGCAACATCCATGGGTTAGAGACTACATCATATGGATATGAAGACAACCTTTCTCAATGGAGAGATTGAGGAAGAAGTATACATCAAGCAACCATATGGTTTCGTGATACATAAGAAGGAGTCTCATGTGTACAGGTTAAATAAGGCCTTGTATGTAATCAAGAAGGGACCTCGATCTTGGCATGTGAGGATTGGTGGGCACCTGATGGGTCTGGACTTCAACAAAAGTGTTTTTGATCCAAACCTGTACCACAAGAATTTTAATGGTGAGTCCCTAATTTTGGTCATCTATGTTAATGATTTATTCCTCACTAGTACATAGAGCCTTATTGTTGAATGCAAGTATGCATTGGCCTCTCATTTTGAGATGAATGACCTTGGTATGATGCACTACTTCTTAGGACTAGAGGTGTGGAAAAGAACTGATGAGATCTTCCTATGTCAGGGGAAGTACACAGTTGATATATTGAAAAATTTTGGGATGTTGAATTGTAAGCCCCTGGATACACTAATGGTGATGAACACTAGTAAATTTGGGTCATTTTGCGATGGTAGTTTCGACCAGCGCACAAAATTCTTTCATGGAGATGGTGATGAATCTTGGACCCCCCAAACTTCGTATCATGTGTCATGGAAATTGTGATGACCTAATGATATCATCACCTGAGAGACGACCTAAGGATGTCATATCATTGTTGTTGCGAGGGAGACGACCTTCTTAGGTCGTCGCCCATGAGACTACTTAAAGTTAACATTGCAGTATAGACGACCTCTTTAGGTCATCGGATGCGAGACAACCTAAAGAGGTCATCACATGAAATATGACCTAAAAATGTCATCGCATGAAAGAAAACCTAAATAGGTCATCACATGAAAGAAGAGATAATGGGGTCATCGCATGAAAGATGACCTCTGGTCGTCGCCTAAGAGATGAACTACCCAACGAATCCAGGCAATGAAGTTTCAATACCATCGACGAACTATCAATACCATCAACGATAAAAGTCATCGCTAGCGTGATAGGATCTGAGTATTTAAAAAAAATGAGATTAAGATTAACAAAATATATAATGCATACAAGGCATAATTGCCTAAAGAATTTGACAATTATTGATATTCAATATGAACGATACTTAAGATTAGAAAGCGACATAAGATTATCCACTATGGAAGACATGAAAGATGATTAATGCAACCATATGCCCAAGAATAAGAAAAAATAGTTTAAGGAAGTGATAGGTGAGAAGGTTTTCAAGACACATGGTACGCCATATAAACCATATTTAATAAAATGGAAGGAAAACTTATAGAGGAAAGCACTTAATGTGAGGCAGGATAGAGCCACCTTGCTCATGTTACACTCTCCTTCCTTGTGGATTGGACTTCAATATATACATTAACATTGGCATTAAAGGAATGAACATGAACTCACACAAAATATGGTAAACTACTATTTCAAATTGATCACATATCTGACAAATACATAATCGATAAAATAATTGTTACTTGAGTCACCAAATTAATTCTTTCACCGTAGTTAATGTGGATTATTATTTCCTGCTACCCCCTATCAGATATATATCCCTAATGCATATGTCATCATCTTAACACCCAATCATAATGCATAAAAATATAATATCCAAACATAGCATAATTGCTTTTAATTAGGGATTATGTTGAACTTTAGGAAGGGAGAAAAATCAAGCCATGTAGGGTCATTTTAATCCATCAACACCAAAACTATATGTCCCCCATAGAAAAATAATTATTTTTTACTTGCTACACATCATAACATATATGAAAATTTACGGAGGCATGTGTCATAAGAGATACGACTTGAAACACACTGAATATGAGAGTTAATATTATTGACAACCTATGTCCTATATTGCACATAGCCTAATAAGGATGTTCAAGTTTTACCACCACCAGAGCCCCCATACTAGGACTTGAGGGTAACACCAGTAGGGTAGACCCAATCAAATGTTAAAGAATTATTTTTTACCAAAATTTATTTTAATATTAAAAATCCAAACACAGGCCAAACATTAGCTTCTCCAAAAACTACTTTCTTGTATAGACAAACTAATTCTTTTGTGTGATTACAATATGTCCCAACAAGGACATAATAAATAATAATACTCCAATGAGGAAAATTAGTTAAGTACTTTAAAAAGTGATGAAAATACAACAAATATGACCAAGTCTATTCTTTTATTTCTTCCTCAAATGCAATGATTAGATTACATTCATAACATGAAAAAAATATTGGAAACTTTATGAAAAAGGTTGGACTAGTTTTACTCGGCCTTTCCCCAAAGTTATAAAAAATTTACAAGTGAAAGATGAAATCAAAATATGAAGAAAAATGAGCAAGCTTTAGATAAAAATTTACAAGTTTTACCTTGCCTTGCCTCAAAGTTTTTAAAACTTTATAAGTGAAAGATGAAATAAAAATAAGGAGAAAAATGAACAATCTTCTATTTCAAATGAGCATTCACCCTCCAATTTGACAATGATTATGAAAATATGAAAATATTAGAAAAAACCAAATAGATTGTATCAGAATAAATAAAAAATTAAATAACTTGTACACCTCTAACTTAGAGGAGGCAATCTCTTTCCTGAATGATCTTTAGACCTCTATGGATACTTATGCCATCATTCAATGATGTCAGATCCAAGAGAATATAAGTAGATTGAAATATGCACTCAAATTTCCCCTGAAATAATTAGCCAAATCTTGGTAATACCTATGTTTTCCACATTTTCATACCCTTTTTATCCCTTTATATGGAAATGAATCAATTCATAGTTAAAAACTACTTTTTTATATTAAAGTAATAAACATTTAGTTTTTCATCCCCTTTTTACCCCTTTATAGGAAAATGAGGTTGTTCATAGTTACAAACTTCTTTTATAATTAAAACAAGAGTGACATAGAAACAATTTCCTTGTTCCTTTTAACAATGAATGTTAAAAATAAAGGAAGGTTTTGAGAGGCACTAAGACATATGTGGAAAATTGACTAGGGCATATGTGGAAAATTGATTAGGATAACAGAACAACTATTTATACTATGCTATTAGGAAACTACTTAGAGTTAAAATACATCTAATTTTGAGCTAGCTAAGATCATGGCTCAAAGGTCATGTTATTTAGATACCCAGGTTCTCACTATGCCTTGGGCGGATTGCATTAACAACTTATAAACATTTGATTCCCCAGTTAATCTAATCATAGCAATTCAATGATCCATAACACTCTCCAAATCATTGTCCCCCAAAAGGGGATGAATAGTAAAAACCCATTAGTATCCCATTAATTCAACTTTTCTAACACTCAAGGAAAGGAATTACCTACCCATAGGGGTGTCAACTCACTAATATATAGATACCTTACCTTGCTCTTTGAGCTCCTCAAACATTGACTAATATCAATCAAGATTTTCAAAGGTGCTAGTTATTGTTACTTAGGATTTCAACATAGCTCTAGGTTATAGGTGCATGTCTATATTTATTTCCATTTACAAGTTCTCCATTTATACCCCTAATCTTCAACCAATCAAGGAGATTTGTGAGGGCATTTGAGATGACATTTACGAAAATTACCTTTGCATCACATTTATTTTAGCTTCAAGATTCTAATCACTTAGGCCCACAAGTTTTTATCAGTAAGGGCAATTTGATGCAAGAACATTGTTGATAGGAGAAAAGGAATTTGTGCATCTAGGAAAAAAAGGAGAGTATGTGCGAACATGTGTTAGATTTGACGTATGTGTGAAAGGTAGCAATGAGTAGGATCCAAACAAGATATGTAGGGGGAAGTCAACACAAATGAAGGTTGGGAAAGGCATAACTAAGGATGATACACAATAAGTAGGTTCAATGGTAGGATTCATAGAAGAAGGTTTGGCACATGAAGGTGTGCAATGTAGTTGAAGGGATTCCCAACGAATACCAATAGTAATTTATAAAACCATCAAGAAGGTTTTTTTTGTGGCATGCATTTTAATAGAAAGTTTTATTAGTCTCGATGTTCTTATTGCCCCAACTTTATATATGTGGAAAAATATTTTTTCTTAGTATCTTCTTGATTGTCTTGAATACATTCTAAATATTGATTTTATATGAAAACACTTGGTTGTTCTTACCTTACTTTTACATTGAATATATCAAGAACCAACACCATTTACTAAAACTCAATAAAAAATTATAACGCGATAGATGGAATTATGAATAACCATTAAAGAAACAACACCATTTATTCCATAAGAATTACAATCTACCATTAAACTAAAAACATAGATGGATTTATGAATAGCCATTAAAACAACAAAAGATAAGGAAAATATGAGAGATAACCAAAATAAATAAATAAAAAGCCAAAAACAAAACCATATATTGAGTTAAAAAAAGGTTAAGATAGATATAAAAAACTCTTATCAATTTGTCTCTTAACACCATTCATATCTATATTCAAAAGTATAGACATTGAAAGATGACTTTATTTATATGTAACAAATAATAATAATGATAATCGAAGAATCTATAACTAATCTGATTAAAGTAACTAACTTTTGAGAAATAAAACATGATGAACTTACCTGAGGTCCTATGTTAGAAATAGATCCATAGCTTGAAGTGATTTCACTTATTCTTGATTGCTTCTTCTGAAACCTAGAAAAACTTGTGCACAAAAGACTACAAGAAAAATTAGTTATATTGATAACTTACTAATCAACTTGATCAAATGTAGAAACATTCATTGCGATTAGTATTCTAAACATGTAAGAATTGAACAATGATGAATCACATATCACGAACACTATATATCGAAGGAATGTGCATCTCATATGCAATGGTCTGAATAAGATCCTCTTGGTTTCGAGAATAATTTATTGGAGTCGTCTGATCTTCGAGAAAACCTCCCTCAATGTGAAGGAGTAACAATGAAGTCAGTATTGACTATGTTGTTGCTTTATTGGATCAAGAGAGGTTTTCTCCAAGAATAAATGACTCCAATAACTTTTTCTCTACTGAACGAGGCCAACCACGTGAACATGGAATCCCCTATGGCCCCTTCCCCCCTCACATCACTCTCAATTTCCCAATACCAAATCTATATTGTAATAAAAAATCTGCATTAAAAATATTCAAAATTGATAAAATTTGATTGTAAAGCTATAAATGAGGTTTATCATTCAAAGGCATATGTCATAAAAAAGAGTTTTTATAAATGAGATTTATCATCCAAAATATGTTCCAAATATACTAGCTATATGATATACATCGATCTATCTTATAAATTTATTATACATCATAAATTTCTTTTAGTCTTCTTTAGTTTTCAAGTCCAGTTCTTAAGTAATTCATCAGCCTCAGTTTATTTATTTTCTAAGGGCTCTTCAACATTTGATGTTTCTTCAGTCCTCTCATGTCGAGCACACCTAGCCTCGTACCCATGGCGTGGAGGTTTATTTGAGGGGCCACCACCTACAAAAACAAAAAATATTAAATATATAAGGACAATTTTAAAATATCATTGAAGTAGTTCATTAATATTAAAAAAAACCTCTGCAATATAATTATTTAACTGGTCCTTGGAATGGATACCCTATACTCCCGATCTTCAGGTCGAGGAGGCTAAAATATGACATTCTCTAACATCGAAATGACAAAATCTATAAGGACAAAACCGTAAATGTATAAGTAATAAAAATTAGAAGTACAAAATTTATAAGTACAAAATTGTTAAGTATACGATTAATATAAAGCCATTTTATCGTCATGGGCCTCAGTCATAGGAACATCGTCGGGATGCACCTCACTGGGATGGAGTTTCTCGGGAGCACCATGATCTTTTGGCTGCACTGCACTATCAACGCATTGTTGTCCAATACCAATTTTTTCATTGATAGTTCTGCTCCCCTAATTAAAACAAAGTAAAAAATTAAAGTTATGGACGATATAAAAAATTTATGTATTTTTTAAAGTAATGAAAGGGTAATGTGGGAAGAATTTTATTTACCTTATCCTGCAAACTAGATCTTAGGGTTCTGCCCCATGCTTTTCCTATGATCAACGACAACTTTATAGCCATACTTGTAACCAATTTGGAGGTCTTACTCCATGGCTTCAGTTCCAAAGTCATCGCCGTACATTGCATAATATTATGTATTTTTAATGTTATTGGATGAAATTACCTGAAAGTTGTAAGGTGATACAAATATATTGTTAAGATTTTTGGGAACTTATGATTCATGACTGTAACCTCTAGTAGTCGCCTTGGCCTAGCCTATGATGGCCATGTTTGGAAATCCTATCTTTGGTTTCCTTCAAAGTGTCAGGAAACCTATCATCAAAGGTTTCAACTATGTTATATACCACACTTTTATTTATATCTAAAGAAAATTAAAGGTATTGAAATCAAAATATTCTAATTTATCTTGGGGTACCAGTTATTTGTTCTCTAGTTTTTCTTAATTTTTTTTCTTTTGCATCATCAATGAGCTCCTTCCACTCCCTGTCTGGAATCAATGGAGGGTGCTCATACCTAGGGTTTACTGCCATGTTTCATCTATACACATCCCTCATATATTTTAAATATTCTCCCGCTGCAAAGGCGATCGATTTTTTATTGAAGGTATCTACTCCAAAGAGGCCTTAAAGATAATCCAAAAGTTTGTTTTTGAGGTTGGAACTCTGGAAATTCCACCTCCTGCATATAGTTTCCCCAAAAATAAACAAGGCCTTGCTCTCCGAGTGTCTATAAAAATGGTTGTCTTCTACACACAAAAATATATGATTATTAATTTAAAAATAATAATCTCGATGATTTATGTTTGTTATGGACAACATAAAATAGTTAAAATATGAAAACCTACCTGGGAGTCTTATTTGTTTTAATGGAAGTCTACTATCATCGACCAAAAATGTGCACGGAAGGGTCCCCATGCTCTAGGAAATGCACCCATATCAACCACATCATGATCCTCATATTTTTCACCACCTCTACTAGATCTTGGCCATTGTGTGGATGTCTGGCAGTGCATGTCATGGATTCCATCTAAAGGTGTGGAAGATAGAGAAGTAAACAATTTAACAGCTATATGATGGCCCATGACAGGATGCTATGGCATCTTTGTAGCGCCACTACTACTGACACCAGGCTGAACAGGCTCCAAATATCTCTATATAAGAAAGAAGATGTTTTTTCATTATGTAATGTAAAAGTTAAAAAAAAAAAACTATCATAATTGAACTTATCAGTACATAAAAAAATCACTTTAAATTATGGTTATTATCTGATATGTCCTAAGTTGTTTCATAACCATATTGGTCCTTTCTATGACGTCTGGATTTTGATCTGCATGGTCTAACAAGCGATAAAGTTTCTTGTTCTCTTTAATGGTCTTATTTTTAATCATTACCATTGGATCAAGGGATCAATACAACTCCTCCTCGTCGAGGGAGTCATGATCATCATGGCCTACAGACTACATATTTCAATAAAATCAATGTTATTTTAGTTATATAAACAAATGAAATAACTAGTCGTCACACAAATAAAATTATATAAAAAAATAATAAAATTCACGTAGAATCAAAGTCAAATTTGTTAATCGTTTACATGTTTTGTGGATTCCCCTTTTCCACGATCATCCTGCCACATTATAATGTAATTAGAACCCCGAAACATTTAAAAAATTGTTAACGATAACAAAAAATTGATTGCCACACAAATAAAATTATATAAATAAATAATAAAATTCACATTAAGTGTAAATAGAAATTGTTAATCGTTTACATGTTCTACGGCGGGCACTTTTCCACGATCTACCTCACACATTATTATAAAATTGGGAGCATAAAATATTTCAGACAGTGTTAAAGATACAAAAAATATAATGCAATAAGTATAGGTTTCTTAAAGAGGTGTTTCATAAGTAGCCACACACTATTAGTCGATGTTTCTATACGATTCAAATGCTAATCCGCTAATAACTCTTCCTCGAGAGCTATTTTTTTTATCGCGCACATGACTACCCGATTCCCTTCCCATCCCTCATATATGCAATTCGGTTGCTTGTTTGTTGTCATGGATCACATGTTGTTTATAAACCCTACGATATTACCAAAATCTGTATGCCTTCCATCAATATAGATAATGGCTCCCTTATTTTTATCGTTGTTTATTAGTTGTATATAATTTGTGGTGAGTGCATATCTTCACATACTTCGCATATACCGGACCACCCACATCCAATCATTATAATTCTAACACGGTCTGACATAGTCCATCAATAGTTACTGTATTGTATTTTACAATTAATCCATTCATGAAAAATAGCCCCAGGCCATGCATGGGAGATGGTGCAATGTGACATGTCCTATTGTTGATAATGAAGTCAATGTCTAACGAAGGTAATTCCTTAGGTACCCATTGTTTCACCAGATGCTTATACATGAGTGGCACATCTATGTTTCCTATGCTCTCATCATCATAAGAGCATGATCTTCCTTCAACAAGAAAAAATTCCATGCATCTACGAAATTTTCTAATGACCTTTTCACCTCTAGTGGTCCTTGTTTGCATATTATATGATCTACTATATGCAATCGATTTTACCTCTATTTTTTTCTGAGATTTCCTCACTCGAGGAACAAATATCTGATAGGTACATGTATGGTTGTACCTTCAGTCAATCGAATAAGATATATAGTTATCCAAGATTGTAAGAATATAGTAAGATATATAAAATGATAGAATGAAATAATGTAACATCCTGCTCTGGCGCATTGAGCAAACTTATTTTTGAGGACACTTGCTCGCAAGTGATATGGATTATTATGCTATTAAAACTTTTTATTTTGATTATGAGGCATTATGGGTTGATGACATGTTTTTTTACTACATTGACGTAGATAGGTGCCATTGACTTGGTTTTACTAAGTGTGCAGAGTTTTGCACCTCGAGGATGCAGAGGCATCGACGAAACCCCTTGGACTCCGGATCGAGTCAAGGAGTGTGCCATTGGGGTTTGATTGTTTTATTGTAATATTAGTGCATCTGACTGGATGATATGATATGGATATGTTCTAACATGATTTGTTGTTGATGCAAATTGACGATAGCTTGCTGACTAGAGTCACATATGGAGTAAAGGGGTCACACACGACTACTAGAGATGTTGAGGGAGAGGTGTGGACAACAACCCTACCACAACCTACTAGCACTCTCGTAGTGGCTCGAACTGTAGGTTAACAACTACCTAGTTTGAGAGGACACATGATGTTGCGAGGGATGAATGCAACAGTCGCTCACGATGATTCTAAGGGACGTGCAAAAAGGCCGGGGCCTTATTCCTTAGAAGCCCTTAGTCTCCCACAATTTCACCTAGAGGAGTGTTGACTCTAGGGTTTATTGATGTCTACGAAGTCAGTCAAGAGGCGAGTGGCACCCTTGGAGGACGTAGTGCGTCCTGAAGGGCACATCGCGCAAGGGAACAGATGAGGCGAGTGGTACCCTTGGAGCACCTAGTGCGTCTTGAAGGGCACATCGCATTGTTGATGATAGAGGAATGAACCTAGCTGGATTTAGGATGAATAATGTGTTAAGAAATTTTAAAACAATTTCCCTAATTAAATGTCGCCCTGTACAAAAATTTAAGGTTTAAGTCTAAACTATGCTAGTGGTAAAATTTTATCTCTCCATAAAAAAAAAAAACAACAATAATAATAAAAATAAAAACCACATAAATAATAATTATGACCTTAGTTAAATCTTGTAACACGAAGGGAATAAGAAATTAATTTATTCATTAAAAAAAATACTGTTGGAATAAAGTTTAAAAGAAAAAGGGGAATTAATGGTTTTATTATTTTGATAATTTTAAAATATTAATTAAATGAGAAAAGGGAAAAAAGGGTTAATTTCCACACCTGCCTTTTTGAGTTCTAATTAAAAAGGGGAAAGAGGTAAAATCTAAAAATTTAGGAAACTAGTAAAAGAGGTAAACATAAAAAGGGAAAAAGGGGAAACATAATGGAAAAAGTGGAAAGTCAAACTTAGAAAAAATATCTACCATTTAAGAGCTTTCTAATTTTAACTGAACAAACAATTTAATAAAAAGGAAAGTTAATAAAACCTATAAGAGATTTTGCGGACACCTAGGAGTGATTCTAGGAGTAAATCTCAGTGGGTGAGGGAAATAAAGATAATTAAGTAATTAAAGAAGTTAATTTGTGAGGAAGGAAGGGGATGGGTGACACTTGTACGAGGAGGAATTTTTAGGAAATTAATTATAAAAACTTAACTAAAAGAGAATTTTTGGAAAGTAAGGAACCACGAAACTCTATATAATGAAGGGAGGTAATGGAGGTTGGATCATATTCTGTTTATGTAATGTTACACTGCAGAAATATCTACTTGATTGATTTACTTGTAGGAGTTGAGATACCCAGCTTGGAGAGGAGTGGTAGCTCGGCCTTGCGAGGCGAGCTGGGAGATAGTCGTAATCTCTAGATATAGTGTATGGCCCCTTTGCGGCTCGGGGGGGCTAAGGGGGAAGAAGAGTACCCCTAGCATTGGCTGGGAGGTATTGGTGAAGTCTCGACAGTCGGAGAGTGGGATTTACATGGAGCGCATGGTCGTCACTTAGAGCGGGCGAACATGCAATGATACTCTCTTTTCATTTGTATAGTATATGTTGTAGGTTTTATGCTTGGATCTGCATGTTGATTAGGTAAGTAGAATGAATGTATAGATTGATGACTGAACTTTTCTTATCCTATCTCGACGATTGTTGACTCCCATGGCCTTCAAATTCTGGCATGTCTTGACCACCTGACTGTGTTGTTTGTGACCTTCTTGGTTGTTTAGCCTTAGTCCATAGCTCACCAGTCCTCGCCTGAGCAGTCGGCCAGGAGCCTGATCTATGGTCGTCGCCTTAGCATTAAAATACCTATGGATCTCAACACCCTGCTTTCCTGTGTGAGGATGATGAAGCGAAGGACAAACCTATCAGCCGTCTACCTCTGTTGTTGTCCTTGCCTGATTGTTTGAATTGCACCTTCCAGTACAACCTCTGCGTATGAATTATCTTGTACCTTGTTGTTTATTTTTCTGTGCCTTAATTGATAGAATCCCTGCAATCCTTTCGATGAGATGTCCTTATGGCCCTGGCATTCTCTTACTGTTGTCAGCATCTTATATTGGTATCCCGAGATGTAAGAAGTATTGAATTCAATCTGCATTTTGTTTCTTGTTGGATTTACTTGTTTTTATTACTTCTGCGATGGTCATTATGTAAAGGATGTAAAAATATTACCTTTTCATTTGTAAATATGTAACACATGTATAATTATTACCACTGCTAATTACCACTTGAATATTCTCTCTGTGCACCAATGCTAGAATCCATCCTTTATGAACAATTTTAGTATCCTATGGCAACGATTTCTTATCGTTATCAACTGTGAGTTTAACCGTCTTTTAGGACAACAAATTTCAGTATCGCATTGATGCCTCATGTGTTTTACCCTGTGCATTTTATACCATTGTGTTTAACTACCTTAGGCATTTAACTACTAGGTGGTTGTTCGAGTGGAGAGTTTACTGCCTTTCCCACTAGGATTTAACTAGAAATAATTTGTTAGCATTTACACCTGTGTTTTCAAAGGTTGTTGGCAGCGGACGACAATGCACGACGTCATTGTTGTTGTATAGCAGTATCCTGTTAACTTAGGTAATTAACGGACAGAAATACTGGTATTATAATAACGATTTAATGAGGCAGATTCTTGTTGGTTATTGCATTTATTAGACCAAGAGTGTATCCCTAATTCCTGATAAATTCTTATATCGTTATTACTCGATGCAAGAAAGCTATTTTTACAGGTAGAAATATTTGTTTTTTTTTCTATTTTTGAACCGAGCATATCCTTATCTTCCTGAGACAACGAATCCTCCTTACTTTAAAGGAGAGCGAGACATGAAGAGATAGAGAGAAAAAAGGAAGCGATTAATTGGTGGTCTACATTTTTTGGGGGACTATAATAAGCGACCTCAATTACTTTGCGATTTCCTTTGACAACGATTTACCCAGATATTCATAGCATTCCCATAGTGATCATTGCTAGACCTACTCCTGTGATAGGCCACATGTTATAGCTTCATCAATTGATTTATTCCGCATTGCACAGAGATTTTATCGATAGGGCTGTCAGCGAATTAATTGTTGCTAGTTGACTGTGCAACAACTGCCCCTTTGATGGTGGTGTTTGCAAATTTTCTTCTCTGCATATATTTTTAGTTTATTCACCGTGCTATCCTTACTGGCATTATAATTATTACCTGTTGTGCACTAAACCCACTCGCGGGTCTCTTCTTGCATTATCCTTCCCTCCTTCTTGTCTTCTGATCCTTAGTCCACCTCATTATTCTCTTTTTTGAGATTGATAGGACGTGTTGTAGTGTGTGCATTCTCCAAGCTCTGAGTATAACTGACCTACTTCCACAGAGGTCCCAGATCCTGAAAGCAAGAAGAAAGGAATTTAAATCATGCTCATGCTTTATATATATTTATACATTTTCAACCTCCAATTAGTTTCCATGGATTCCATCTCAAATTCCACTAATATCTAGCAGTTATAATATGAGAAAAAGTACATATGGGAGTGATCGAGATGACTCCATCGCAGACAGGTTCTTTGATTTTCTTGAGATCGTTTCCTTATTACTACTAATTTCCATTTTTGGTATTCCTCATTCCTTTAAGTTTGAATTTAATTTCCAGTCTCTACTATGGTTTATGGTTTAGGTATTGTTTTATCCTTAACATCATATTGATATGTAATTCATTCATTATGAATTTCAATTTTAAAATAGTAAATTTGTATTGAATTGTTAACTTAGTTTTAATTCGAAACTTTATAATTTACTGAACAACAAGTACTTCATCAATATTATGAATAGAAATATTGTTTATATAAGGTATTAATATTATTAAATTTTGCGATTAGGGGTTGGAACTTCCTTAGTCTCTTGGGTTGAAATGTCAGGTAGTCTTGGAATCCCTCCATACGTCATATCAATTACAATAAGATGATCACTTACATCCTGAATGCATTTCATTGAAGGACTTCAATCAATCCATTAATACTAAACACCACCAATTCTCTTCCATTTGAATGGTGTACGAATTTATCCATTTAATTGCTAAGCAAGACCATTTTTTTTCTGTTTTCATATAATGATTTACTAACAACACTTTGACATGTTAGATAGTGTACTAGTTTAGACTTGTCGTGAACAGTCATGCACCCAGTAGACCAAAAACACTTGGAGATAGTTAGTTTCTTGTCGAGATCTTAGGCGAATCTACCATTTGCATTTTTCTGACAGCATAATTTCAAATGACATAGTTAATATAATTAGTGTACTATGTGGAACCTTTGTACCTTTGGCATTTCCTTGGATAACATGCACATATACAAACCCTTTGGTGTTATCCTTAAACTGTGGGAGACTCACATTTTTTTCTACAACACGTAACTCTTTGTTGGGTAATTTCCCCCTGGGTAAGGAAGACCAAGTTCGATGCACCTGCATGCGTTCAAATTTCATTCTGAGATAGACACGATTTTCTTGGAGATCAACTTCGATTCGCATGACAATGTAGGTGCAGGGACCCTGCACTTATTCCATAACTGGAGTCCTGATAGGACTGTGAAACTTCCCGTCAAACGAGGTTCTTCCTCTTTTTGATTTTGTCTTGATTTTAGGAAATAATAGTTGCACGATATAACTATTATTACTTGATGCACTAAATAAATAATCTTTTCCTTCAAATCAAAATTTTGGAGCAACATTCTAATTAAAAAGGATTCTTTTTCTTTATTTTAGAAAATAGTGTCTTTACACTTATTGTTAATGATCTAAAAACGTTCTTTATTTATATGCCCAAAAATGGTGTGCCCATGTAATGTAAACAAGTGAAGCCCATGCCCTTGAAAATATATAAAAGATATAAAATAATTATAAAACATTAATTATCATTGCCACTATAATTACTCCCAGTGCAATTATTGGTCCTTACTCACACCATTGTCGCAATGTATGTTTCTGCACCTTGTTTAATGTTGGTAATTGCATCAATTAAATTGTTATATGTTATTCTAGTCAGACTATTGTTGGAATGTGTCATAGATGGTAATTGCATTAATTAAATTGATATGCGTTATTGTAGTCATTCTTATTCTTCGTCGGTTGAATGTCGTACATTGCTTCCAGGTGTTCAATGTGATTTTATGAATGATCATTATGTTGTTGTTGTGTGCGAGTTGTATGCGTTGAGTACATCGTCATGTTGCGATGTTGAGTGTAATTTCATTATTACCTTTCTACACACCCACACACACACAAAAAAAAAAAATTTCACAAGCATTATGTGAGGCTTGACGTCGTAACAGAATGGGAGGGACGTTACAAATAATTACCTCTCCTAATTGACTTAACCACATTGGAACTCTGCTAAGCAATTAAAGAAGTTATTTTTTTATTTCTATCAAAGGTCCTCTATTTTAAACATAATTTTATGCTAATTTTGAGTGACAAAAATTGGGTTCAAAATCCCCTAAGTGGGCGTGGAAGATTCCAAATGAAAGTAATAGGTGATTTTGATGTCATAGATATGTCCCTCATAGTGTGATAGCTTACTAAAGTTATTTTAAAAGAAGTATCCCCCCCCACAAAAAAAAATGTGAAAGAAAATTCTATAAGATGTTAAGAGAACAAGATGAGGAAGAAGAGAGTGAGGATGAAATATTTTCCATTACATTTATCATTGAGAAGGCATAAATTCAATGTTTGATTATGTCGTCTAGAGAATTTCTAACGTCAAGAGGACAAGGGAAGTCTTATCATGCAAACAAAGGACTATTCATGGGGCCCTTAGAGGAGGCAAAGTCCACTCCAAGGATACAAAATGATTGTGCTCTCTTCTAACATAAGAGGCTTAGGGAGTGTCTATAAAATAAACTATGTAAACCAGATTGTATCAGGAAATAACATAGAGATTATTTTGATTCAGAAAATGATTATGGTGATTGTTAGGGTAAAATAAATTTTATTGTTTACTCTTCATGGCTGGAGTTTTGAAGCTCTCAATATAGAGGGGAAATCTAGGGGGTTGTTAGGATGGAATAAGTCCCTTAGATTGAGGAGTGTCTCCTTTATATATAATACCACCAGTCTCAAGTTGTTGTCCCCATGTTTAGATTCAATTTTCAATTTTATTAATGTCTATGGACCTTTTTAGTGTAGGGAAGGTTTGTGGGATTCCTTTTTTGGAAGCATGGATTTGAGAAAGGATAATTTAATCATGGAAGGTGATTTAAATCTCACCTTGAGCCTAGATATATGTAGGGGGGATATAGAAGGATGGACCCCATGGCCAAATACTTCCTACAAAATATTGATGATGAGGGTATATGTGACATAGATACCTTGAATTTGAAACCCACCTAGAGAAGAAATATCTTGGGAGAAAAGGTTATCCCCGAGGGAATCAAAAAATTCCTAGTGGTTGAAAAACTTGTTTTCGATATAGATATAATTAGTAGATGGATAGGAGAAGCAGGTCCCTTTGACCATGTCCCTATTTTCCTACAAGTGGGGGATATTACTCCAGAAACCACATGTCATTTTAAGCTCAATTCACTTTGGTTGAAGGACTTGAGTTCAAAGACCTAGTTTGAAATGAATGGAGACCCTATGACAGGTAGTTGGTGAATTTTGAAAGGTTATTGTTTTTTTATGAAAACCTAGAAAGAATCAAAAGGAATATAGAAATACAATAACACGTGCTCATATCAATGGTTATTGAATTTATTAAAGTATTTTTTAATATGTTGGGGAAGGATATATTAATGGTTATGGAGGAATCTATACTTTCTAGTAAGGTTCTGGGGGCCTGCGAAAGTTCTGAAACTACAGTTTCACAACGAGCAGTCTCTACATGCTACAAAAGTACATTGGTTCTCCAGATCGACATCTAATCAGCTTCCAACTGGAGTGCAAGTGTTAAATGAACATGGAGATTCAAAGGAACTATTTTTTTATCATTTAATTGATGTATTTAAGTCATAATATGTATATATTTAGTTAGTCAAATACTATTTTCTAGTTTGATGTAGTTTGTTAGTATTTTTGTAGCAGTTTGTTTTGGTTCAGTTGTAACTTGTTCTAAAGATAGAAAACCTTCATGAATTTGACTCCTTTAAGTTCTTATGATAGGTAGCTCTATATATTGTAATGAAAAAGAGGAAAAAGGGGTTCGAGTGTGAGGGAAGTGACACTTTTATGCCTATAATGCTTTTCTCAGTTTAATAAAATTAATAGTGCAGAAGATATATCCATCTTACAAGATATTCCTATGCCTGTATATTTCAGTTTGTCTTACCAAAGATTCCTATGCCCCTTTTTTCTAACCAACAAGAGTGCTAAGCAACTGTTTCCCTCTATCATCTCTTCTCTTTCTTCATATAGTAGAGAGATGAAGCAAATGTCTAGAACCCATGCATTGTGCACTGCCTAGACCTCATTCCTATACCTCATTCTTTATTGATGATAGATGTAGTAAGAATGAACGAAGTTGCAACTAACTACTTCAATTTGACAATTTGTTTGGGGTTGAAAAAATGTAGAAAAGAGTAAATGACAACCTAAAAGGTTCCATAATGATTTCCAAAAACATTTGAGAAATTGAGAGTTGCGATCATAAATAACGGCCAAAGGTAAGATAAAATTACTCCATACAGGTTAAAATAAGAGTTTGACAACTTTAGAGCCACTAATAGTGTTGTGGAAAGTTACGAATACTAGCTTCTTTGAGAATTTGTATAGCACTTCAAATATTCAATTATGTTTTCATTGGGTGGTAGGGTAACCAATAAAAAAATACATGAAGGGAATTGGAAATGGTTGTTACAACCCAAGCTCTTTGTTTGTAAGTTTTCTTTGACTACAATGTGAACATGTCCTGATATATGTTAAATTTGGCAGCATTGACAGTCATTATCCAATGAGAGACCATGTGGGCCACCCTAAGGCTAGATAGGGAGATTTGGAGAATCAACCAGTCCTGTGAGGTATTGAAAAAATCCAAGGGCAATGTACAACCTCTGTGAGTCAAACCAAGAGTCAAGATGAATGAGATGATATATGATCTTGTGAGTCTAGCAAAGGTAAATGAAGCAACCTTGTAAATCTAAGACAAAAGTCGAGATGTTAGTCTAATGTAAAAGCCAAGGGGAATGCACAACCTCTGTGAGCATATACAGACTAGCTAAAAATTCAAGGGGAACGTACAACCTATGTAATCCTATTCAAGCCCTGTAAGCCATGAGAAAAAGTTAGTGCATTTAACAAAAGTTAGGTTGAACGTAAAATTCCTATGAGCTAGAAAAAAACAATCTTCCTTATGCAAATGATGTAAATGTATTCATCCAGTGCATTGGCATGTGTAACTTTATCCACCATGAAAATTTAATCTGAATTTCCATGTATAAAAGTTGAGTTGAATGTTTAGTTTTAGTTGAAAACTCAAGTTGTAAAAGGTCGAGTTGCATGTCTATTTTGAGTTTTCAAACTCAAGTTGTAAAATTCGAATTGCTTGTCTAGTTCGAGTGTTCAAAGCCAAGTTGAAAAGTCATGTTTCATGTTGCATGTCTAGTTGCATGTCGAGTTGCATGTATAGTTACATGTTGAGTTGGCATGGCATGAAACATCAAGTCTCAAGGATGATTTGACATGACATGCAAATTTTAGTTACAAGTCCAGTTGAGATGGGAAGTCAAGTCCAAAAGGTGAGTTTTAATGGCATGCATTCTCTCCCTAATTTGAGTTAACTCCTCACTCCTTCCTACGCCTAGTATATATAGAATTCGACCCTCATAATTTACACAGTTGTTATGAAGCGTAAGAGAAAAAGGGAAAATGTAGCAAAGGAGTCTAATTAAGACAATGAAAGACTTTTTCTAGCAGTATTGGTTTATAACATCAGAAAAGGACAACAAAGCTTTTCAGTGTTTCTAGGTCATGTCTAAGTCTTACTTGGGAAGCGCATTCAAGATCATAATTCATGGTGGTTCTTTGTACATGATCTTACATTCTCTTTTCAATAAAGGAAGATTGTTTGCTGGGGTTTTATCCATGTATAAGGTTTCCCTAGGGTATACATGTTGTTAATGTGCATGCTTGTGGATCCATGTGGTTATTGTTGTTCATTTTTTTATTCTTTATTATTGAAATGTATTAAGATGAAATTGAAGTATTTCATAAATTAAAGAAATAATACGCAGTTTAAATCAATCTCAATAAATTAACAATATAGTCTTCCACTTGTTTCTGCATGGATTACCCAAATTAACCCATAGGATTACCTTTCTTTGAACATACCATATTACCCTAATTAACCCTATCGTAATCAATGGTTTACTAGTCTGGAAACCTATGGTTAACCCTATCGTAATCAATGGTATTACTCAATGTGCAACACCAGGACTCAGGTTGTATCAAGCTGTAACACTACTCAAATTCTATCAATGGTTAAATTACCAACTCTCTTCCATCATGTTGTAACACTAATTAGTACAATGGCTCTACTTCATTACTAGTATCATGTTAGTATCATAGTAATATCATAATGATTAGGACCATAATGTTACTCTTTTGCACATGTATTATGCTCTATTACTATTGGTATACTATCTAAGCATTATAGGGGCATGTTAGGAGTCAAATGACACATGCCAACAAGTGGCGATAATGGGACACGATGTTGGTTGGAAGACCCCAGAAATGATGCCATTAGACATAGACTCTATCCTTAGTCCTACTAAGGAGAAAAAGCAACACACATTAATTAATCTAGGATTCAATCATGCAAACAAACCTTCTCACAAAGAAGTGCTAGTTGGTGATGGAATCCAACATCATAGGATTGATGTGTGAAGGGGATGAGTTTCGGTAGGTGGGAAAGTTACGTTGACAACCTTCTTAATGAAATTACGACCTGGTGCAATCTACCTTACCGAGTAGTGGGAAACCATCCAAGGATTTAAAGTGAGTCTAGCCAATGTCGATTCCAGGTACAACACCACCTTCCCTGTGCTATCACCTTGGGTAGGAACTCTAAAATATTACGACCTCTATGGTACCACCTACTATACCAAAGTAGAGGAGGGACAATTGACAGTCTGATTTACATGGAATGGTAAGGTAACTGAGCCCAAAACCACTTTGAGAGATTCCTCACAGAGAGGGGTTTCTCCCAAGTGATCATCGTAATACATGCAACCACTACACCAAGACCAACAAAAAAGTGTTGATTACTCTAGTGGACGCAATGCGACCTCGTGCTATACCCTTGCGTTAGAAGGGATTCCCAAAGTCAGTGATATAGAAATTGGATTTCACTCCCTAACTCAAAGATCTATGTTTGTTTAGAAGCTTTGGAACATTATTTTGACAATCCTATCCCAAATCTCTACACCTAAGCTAAGATGGGTTTGAAGATCCCTAGAAATTAAAGTTGCTAGATAAAGTTTAATCAACACTAGATTTTAGGCTATTGTTACTCAAAGGAGTGGTCATGAAACTAATGGCATTTTGACTTGACTCTTTAAACAATGCACGAGGAAAATGAAATGCAAGAATTTCAACTTCGATGAAAACTAGCTATGGAAAGGAATAATAGGTTTCAAGCAAAGAAATAATTTATTGATTGATTACTATATGTGCACTGCTAATGACAAAAAGTATGAGCTAATTATTCAGATAGATGGAAGCAAAATGAGCCAAATTTTAAAAACACCATGCAAATGTCATAGTTCACTTAGTACACCTATACAACACTGAATCAAATGCCATCATTTCTAACGTAGTAAACTTTTATGATTATAGAGACCACCATAATACCTCTATGAAATAAATGTTACTTATTGTTGAAATATGTGACAAATGGATGTTTCCTTGATGAGGGACCAAAAATATTATAATAAAAAAATCCCACTAGAAAAGTGCTTTGAACATGTTGATAGATAACCATTGATAATCCTATGTTGATGGAGTAAAAATAATGAAAAATAGTCATATTACATGTTTATTGGTATTCAACTAGATCTAGCTATGGTCATCATGACATACAAATTCTCCACAATGTGGTAATGAGACGTGGTCGAGCATGGGAGAAACCACTAGGTTATAAATCAATATTGGAAATAGCTTCCAAATTTGAGCTCACCCACTAATAATTATGGCTGGTACCAAGGTACTAAGTGTGAACCCATAAGTACAAGTATGGTCAAAATGTTGGTCATGAAAGAGAAAAGAGACCATGACTTCCATTAGTGGGAAAGATTTAAGATCCTTTTTAAATATTATACACCCATTTTTAAAACTTACACTCATTTTCCTACTATTATGCCTATACCATTGTTTATGCCTTCAAATCAATTTATAATGTCATTCTTCTTCATGTTACTAATACCCACCACCCTTCTAGGGGATCTGCGGACTCCCAAACTCCTAGCATTTCTCAACTCTTGGCAACATGATAATGATAGAACTATTTCTTTATGGACAAAATTGTGCATCAATAATAGGAGTTTTATTCCAAAATTATGGAAGACATGATGGTCATGTTCCAAACCCTACAATGGGGTCTCCAACAATCACATGTCCACACTCAACATTTGCATTTCTATTTGTTTCTTGATCTTTTTTTGATGGATTAAAAATAATGAAAAATAGTCATATTACATGTTTATTGGTATTCAACTAGATCTAGCTATGGTCATCATGACGTACAAATTCTCCACAATGTGGTAATGATACGTGTTCAAGCATGGGAGAAACCATTAGGTTATAAATCAATATTGGAAATAGCTTCCAAATTTGAACTCACCCACTAATAATTATCACTGGTACCAAGGTACTAAGTGTGAACCCATAAGTACAAGTATGGTCAAAATGTTGGTCATGAAAGAGAAAAGAGACCATGACTTCCATTAGTGGGAAAGATTTAAGATCCCTTTTAAATATTATACACCCACTTTTAAAACTTACACTCATTTTCCTATTATTATGCCTATACCATTGTTTATGCCTTCAAATCAATTTATAATGTCATTCTTCCTCATGTTACCAATACCCACCACCCTTCTAGGGGAGCCATGGACTCCCAAACTCCTAGCATTGCTCAACTCTTGACAACATGATAATGATAGAACTATTTCTTTATGGACAAATTTGTGCATCAATAATAGGATTTTTATTCCAAAATTATGGAAGACATGATGGCCATGTTCCAAACCCTACAATGGGGTCTCCAACAATCACATGTCCACACTCAGGAGTTGAATTTCTATTTGTTTCTCAATCTTTTTTTCCTTGGATTTTGCAGTTCTACCTCATGTAGCTTATCATGACCAAGAATACGCTCTTCTTGTCCATGATGAAAAGTATATGGAGGTTCTTCTTACTCTTTTCCTCATTGGGATTTTTATTCTTCAACTTAAAAAATGTTTCGAGTTTTATTTGATGCACAATAAGTTATGCTTCAGCCGACCAATTCAAACATAGAAATCTTGGAACTAACTATTTTCAATTCCATTGTATCCTCATCTTATATGACACATTTATTCTACACAAATTTTTAAATAGATATCAATATAGATTGCATGGGAAGCTTGAAGGAACTATATACAGTTTTATTTGTGTGTCACTATTTGTTTCTCAATCTTGTTTTCATTGTATTTTGCAGGTTTGGATCATATATCTTATCATGATCGAGAATGGGGTGCTATTATCCATATGATCATGACAAGTATGTGGAGATTTTTCTTAATTTTTTACTCATTGGGATTCTTAGTTTTCAACTTAAAAAATGTTCCAAGTTTTATTGGATTCCCAATAAGTTACGTTTGAGATCCAAACTTGGCCAGTTCAAACTTAGAAATATTGATAGAATCCTCTATGGAATTTCATTTAGCACACTGCCCATTTTTTTGGTATCTATGCCTAGGAGTTTCCTTTGGCACTTCCACATCATTATTGTGACTAGTACTTTCTATGATGTTTCTTGTAATGGGTCTATATTGAGACTTATGGCTAATAGAAGCTCTAAGTTTCAATCAAAACCCCAAAGTGAATGCATTTATAGGAAAAATTATTGTCCATGGGAAGAACATGAGTATCCAATATTGATTATAGGCCTCCTTGATAATAAACCTATTGAGATTTTGGTTAGGGTGCCTCACATGTGGAATTTGGGTTTATTGATGCAATTGGACTTTTTTGAACACCATTGACTAGGGACATGTTTTATATTGTTCCTCTTTGAAAAAGGAAAATCCTAGCTATATAATACGTTTCTCTAATTGTGTGTGTACAATTATTAGATGATTTTTGTAGTAATATTTTCTCTCTAGCTCCTTAGGCTATCTAGTTAATGTTTCATGGAATCCATTAAATGAATTATAAATGTTTTTCAATTTAGAAATGGCAATGATCTCTCATGCGAACCTATCATGAAACTACTCTAGCCAATAAGAATATGTAAATCAACTCTCAATATTTCATTTGCATGGATGAGAATAAATAAAACTTAGTGATACAAACAATAACTGAAGAAAAAATCGTAGAGAAACTTAAGAGGTTTTTACAAAAAATGAAGAAGCACAAACCAATAAATAGAGGGATGAATCCTCTAGAAACCTTACAAAAGATATGTTTTAATGTGTTTTAAACATATTCAATAAAATATTCATTCTCAAATGACCAGACAAAACTAATATCCATGTGTATTGTTTAGCTACAAAATGTTGATCCCTTGGTGGGTCTTTCTTTCTTTTATCCCCCTCTGGACTTAACTGATTTTTGATTTTTTATTAAGATAATATCCTTTCTCAAAATAGATGGCATGGGCACTACATTATAGTTAGATTTCTATGCCACAAATTTCTCATATTTAGCCAGTAATGTAGGATGAACATATTCCATGTTGCTAATGTTTTATCCTTTCAATTTCTCCTTCTTTTGTTTGTTGATGCTATGGAACTATCCTAAGTAATGGTTGGGTTTTTAAATTCAAATATGGATATCCTAGTCCACTCATTTATTATAGGGTAGTCAAATTCAATCATTTTCCTAAAATCTATATCCAGCTTTGTATAAAAATTATAATCCACTACATGTTGACTATGATATAATTCAATAATAGTACTTAACAATATAAAATAAGACAACAATTGTCAAAAATAGATGTCCTTTCAAAGGAAAAGTCACATCCTAAAATTGTTCTATTTGATTCCTATAACTCAATAGATCCTCATTATATACTTATATACCTTACAATATCTCATCTTTTTTCTAAGGAGGCTAGGGCAAAGCCAACTTATACATAGGGATAAACTGACCCTCGAAATTCTTGTTGGCTCGACTAATGGTATTACATTTTCCTTAAGCTACTTGAATCAAGTTTTCTGAGACACCTTGGAATTTTTTCTATAACATTTTTTCTACAATGATTCAGAAGGAATGACTTGGAGTATATTTAGTATATGGATCAAGGTACGTTGGGTTAAAATTTCAGCTCCTGAGGCCTTATACTTTCAGAGATACAACCTTTCTAAGATAGGGTTCTGGAATCATCCTGAATTGAGTCATTGCAGAATTTTCTCTATAAAATGTTTTATGTAACGTTTCAGACCCTGAAATATGGAGGCTATTCACATAAATTAGTAATGTATCTATGGTAACAGTTTTAGGTTCTCGGTCATCTTAAATTGGTAGATACACCCTATGGAATATAGGGTATCTGACTAGTCTCGAGAAGGTGTTCTAGGTAAAACACTCATAACTTCTTCCTAGCATATCCAAATTGAGTTAGACCAGTTGCATTGGATATTGGACAAATCGTAGTAGTTCAGGTACGGTTTTTAGAATTGTATATCAATTATTTTGTGCGGGGCACACTATACAAGTGACATCTCATGGAAAGGAAAATAATCACCAAGTTGTGGGGAAGTTACCGTAAATTCTACTTGGCACATCCAATTTTGATTAGACCTGTGGCATTGCAGAGAAGAAATATCAGAGACCTACAAAAAAGAAAATTTCATACTCATAAGGGTCAAAATTTTGGAGATACAATAAAAGGAAGATTGTCTAGTAGAACCACCTCAAAATAAAGGTTTAAAGTGATACTTGGCCAATGTGCCACTGAAAAATGGAACTTCTACACCAAATAAGCCTCTATACAATCCTACTTAGAATCCCGATGAAGGTGAAGAAATGTGTAGGGAAATAAATGATTTACAAAAGAAGACAGTAACAAAAGATGAACTACAAGAGATGGAAGCTAAGTTGGAGGCAATAAATACTAATATGGATGGTTTAAAAGAGGAGATCATGGAAGGATTGAAAAATTTTGTAATAGAGAGGACACCTGAAAGTGAAAATGTATCCCATGAAATTCATGATGAGGACACAAGAAAGGTGAATCAAGAATGGAGAAACTCCAAATTTGGGTTGAAGACCAACCACGTTCCTAAGATCGATATGAGGAAGTTTGATGGCAAGGACCGATCACATGGATACTTCAGATGGAGCATTTCTTTGATCTACATAATGTGCCACATACACAAAAGGTACGAATTACTTCTTTATATTTAGAACCCAATAAATATTTATGGTATCGATAGCTTTTTTCTCGCAAATCACTCGTCACTTGGAAAATTTTCATGGAAGAAATGATAGCACACTATGAGGATACAAGGAGCAATACCTTCTTTAGCTAATTGATAAATCTCAATCAAAAGGGTTCAGTTACAGACCACATTGAGAACTTCCAAAGATTGAATATAAAGGTAACATATATTCCAGGTGAGCACTTGATTGATGTATTCATAGGAACTTTAAGGGATAACATTCAACATGAGGTTCACCTTTGGGAACCCAAATCATTGAAGAATGCATTTGGGGTGGAAAGAAATGTTGAAAGTAAAAATATGGCTATGGCTACTAGAAGGACCAATCCTAATATCTATAGAGATAATAATGATCCTTCTTCTAAAACACCTCAACCTACAAGGTTGGAACTCAACAATTGGAGGAAAGAAAAGCAAAAGGTTTATGCTTTAATTGTGATAGCAAGTACAGTAAGGGACATAAGTGTGGTGAGAAGAAATTATTCTACATGGATTGTGAAGAGAAAGAAGAACAAGAACAAGAACCATCTCAAGATGACAATGTAGAAGCAATTTCATCTGAAGAGTTGACTCCCACAATATCATGTAATGCATTGGCTGGAATTAGCACTCCTCAAACACTCAAGATCGAAGGATATATCAAAAAGAAAAAGGTAATAGTCCTAATTGATTCTGGTACTACTCATAATTTCATTCACTATAAATTAGTCAAAGCTCTCAATTTCTTTGTATATTCAGGACCAGAGTTTCAAGTAATGATTGCATATGGAGGAACTATCAATTGCTCATTAAAATGCAATAAGATCAATCTTACTATGGGGGAATATGTCATGAATAGTCCAATGATTTCTATACCCATGGGTGGTTCTGATGTTGTACTAGGAATCCAATGGTTACAATCATTAGGAACAATGGCTTTTAATTTTCAAGAACTTTTCATGAAATTTTCATTGGAAGGAAAAGAAATTGAGTTAAGAGGTATCACAGGGAAACCCGGTAAGGTGATAAGCTCTAATGGCATGACAAAATTATTGAAAAAGGAGCATCAAGGGGTTATTTCAAAACTATGCTCACTAGATGATCAAACATCTAAGCCATTTATTCCTCTATATCTCCAAGGGATCATTGATAAGCATTCTAAAGTATTTGAAGATATTCCCAAAGGTCTTCCACCCACTCAAAATCATGATCATGATATTCACCTAATTCTTGGGAGTGTTCCTCCTAACATCAGGTTATACATATACCCTTATTCCCAGAAGAGTGAAATTGAGTGCATGGTTGAAGAAATGTTAGAGGTTGGCATTATTAAACCTAGCCAAAGTTCTTACTCTGCACCGGTGGTAATGGTATTCAATAAAGATGGATCATGGTGTATGTGTCCAGATTATAGAGAGCTCAACAAGATCACTATTAAAGATAAGTTTCCCATTTTTGTCATTGATGAATTTTTAGATGAACTACATGGATCAATCTATTTCACAAAGTTGGATCTTCGTTCAGGGTATCATCAGATTAGAATGAAGGAAGAAGATATCCCAAAAACAACATTCTGAACTCATGAAGGCCATTATGAATTTTTGGTCATGCCTTTTGGTCTTACAAATGCACCTTCCACATTCCAAGGGTTGATGAATTCCATTTTCAAGCCCTTTCTTAGAAAATTTGTGTTAGTATTTTTTGATGATATACTGATCTATATAAAGAATTGGGAAGATCATGTGCGACATGGCAACATGTTGACAAGGTGCTACAACTGCTAAAGGAGCAACAACTATATGCCAAACCATCCAAATGTTTCTTTGGAGTGAAGGAGGTAGTGTATTTGGGTCATATTGTATCTCATGAAGGTGTCAAGGTAGACCCTAACAATATTAAGGCCATGATGGACTGGCCAATTCCCAAAACATTGAAGAATCTTAGAGGATTCTTGGGTTTGACAGGTTATTGTTGCAAGTTTGTTCGACACTATGGAAGAATAGTAGCACCTTTAATGACAATAACTAAGAAGGATGCATTTTCATGGACTCCAGAGGAAACTAAAGCTTTTGGACAACTTAAAGAGGTGATGTGCAAATCTCCTATCTTGACCACTCCAGACTTCAAAAAAACCTTTATTGTGGAATGTGATGCCCCGGGAAATGGAATTGGTGCTATCCTAATGCAACAAGGAAGGCCCCTGGATTTTGAAAGTCGACCACTCAAGGGAAAGGAATTACACAAACCCATTTATGAGAAGGAAATGATGGAAATACTGTATTCATTGAAGAAATGGCATCCTTACCTAATAGGTAGGAACTTCAGGGTCAAAACAAATCATGATATTCTTAAATACTTCTTGAAACAAATACTATCTTCATAGTAACAACAAAAATGGGTAACTAAGATATTGGGTTATTATTTTGAAATTGTCTATAAAAATGTGAAGAAAATGTTGTGGCAGATGCACTCTCAAGGAAGGATGAATATGTCGAGGACTTTCTCTGTGATATCTCGATCATCCAACCCAATTGCATAATAGAAGCAAGGGATGAATGGAAGAATGACAAAAAAGTGTGGACTCTCATTCAAAGGTTGTAGCAAGATTCCAATACATCAGATACATTTACATGGAAAGATGATTCACTATGGTACAAAGATCGCTTGTATTTATGTAAGAAATACCAACTCAAACAAAAGGTACTATTGGAATTGCACACCTCTCTAGTAGGAGGGCACTTGGGATTTTTAAAAACCTACCATAGGGTCAAGAAGGAATTTTTTTGGGATGGCCTTAAAACTGATGTTCAAAGGTTTGTGGCAGATTGTTTGGTTTTCCAACAAAGTAACGTGGGAACAATTAAGACCCCAGGTCTTTTACAACCATTAGCTATCCCAATTCAGCATTGGGAGGAGGTTTCCATGGATTTCCTCACAGGGTTACCGACGTCTGAAGGAAAGAGTGTCATCATGGTGATTGTTGTTAGACTAGCCAAGTACGCACAATTTTGTGCACTCTCTCATCCCTTCAAATCCATTACAGTTTTTACCACATTCATGGAGACAATTCAAAAGCTACATGAAAACCCAAAGATTATTTTAAGTGACAGAGATCCCATATTCACTGGACATTTTTGGACAAAATTATTTTCTTTTTTGGGTACTCAATTGTCTCATAGCTCATCCTATCATCCTTAATCTGATGGACAAACTGAGATAGTCAATGGATGTTTGGAAGGCTACCTTCATTTCTTTGTATCTGATAAACAGACACAATTGTTCAAATGGTTACCCTTGGTAGAATGGTGGTTTAACACTTCATTTCATACTGCAACAAAAATGACACCATTTATGGCACTCTATGGATACCACCCTCCTGCCATCACTTCTTCTCTAAAAGAAAAATCTAAGGTTCAAGCAGTGGAAGATCACATCGAGCATCAACAACAAGTTCTCCAAATATTAAAGGACAACCTGACCATGGCACAAAAGTGCATGAAACAACAAGCAGATCAACATCATAGTGAAAGAAGTTTTGAAGTAGGGGATTGGGTGTTTCTAAGACTACAACCATACATACAGATGTCCCTCAAGAAAGCCAATAAGGATAATAAATTATCACCAAAGTAATATGGCCCTTATAAGGTGTTGCAAAAGATTGGTACTATGGCATACAAATTGGAGTTGCCTGCATCTTCACGAGTACATCCATTTTTCCATGTTTGATGCTTAAAGAATGTTATAGGTGACAAGATCCCAATTCAAACTGTATTACCAGAACTTGACGAGGAAGGAAAAATCATATTGGAGACTGAAGCCATCACTGACACAAGAATTCTCCAGCTAAGGAATAGATCCATTTCAGAGTATCTCATTAAATGGAGGAAACTATCGGTTGAAGATTCCACTTGGGAAGATGAGTCTTTTATACAGAAGCATCCAAAGTTACTCAAGAGTTGTGAACAATACTTGTCTCAAGGTGACTGGCATGATAATCCCTAAATAGTGGCTCATTACCCCTTAATTGGGGCATATTACATTAGTAATGTTATTTTATTTATGTTGTCTTTAAGCCATTATTTGTAATTATACCTCCTAGTTTCCTATATATACCAAGGATACATTTTCATTTGGAATCATCTTGTAATTGAACATTTATGTGGGCATAAGGAGGTTTCCCCCTTGAAGAGGATTATTATATTAATTTCTCTCTTTTTCAAGACGTTGAGTACTTATTCTGAGTTTTTTTTATGCTATATTGATATTTGGTTCCTAACAAATGCCAATTAAAGATTGAATCAAATCCCTAGAAACCATATTCCCTCTTTTTCTATGCCACTCCAACTTATCAATCATGTGCATTTTGTTAAGGTCAAATTTGATTCTAGTGCCTTCAAATATGTGAGGCTAATTTTTGGCTTACTGTGGGTAGCTTTTGGTTGTAAAACAACCATATTAAATACTCATTTCTTGTAATCCAATAAAGTTAGGAATCTAGGTGCTACTAGAACTTTGTTAAAAACTTATGAATATTTATCTTTTCTCATACTGTTAGCTTTCTTTTTAATATGATCTATTTCAAAAATTATATTTGGGTTAGTTCCCTTTGATCTTTCTTCTATTTTTGTCCCAGATTGTCCTTCATTTTGAACAACTATCATCATGGGTCCTTTAGTATTTTATTTCTCAAAATATTCTCCAAAATTTATTTAACTACATCCACTTCTTCTTCTTGGTCAAGAATTGTCATCTCTGAAGACGGAGTTGTATTAACAACATTTTGTTTTTCTTCCTTTTCAACTTCATCCATCAAGTACCCTAGTCTAGTTTTCTTCTATTTTGGCTTGCTCAAATGATCAATGACAAGCTTGCTTGTCAATATTTATTTTTCTCTTTTTGTGTGTGGTTGCATGTTTCTGAGGTGTATCAAAGAACATTTCAATGTTTTTCCTTGATGTATTTGAACTAATTTTCACAACCATGGTAGAAATGGAATTTTCTTTAATTTTAAGTTCATTTAGAGGTTGATCAAAATATAGCATGATCACTTTAGGAACTTCATGATCACATGGAAATGATATAAAAAATGAGAACACAAAGAAGGAAATTCAACAACTCACAATTCTCTTTGCCCTACGTTTATCTGAAACTCTCTCCACCAGTGCCCTCCATGATATGTGTCTCCTTCCTAACCCTTCCCTCGAGCTCTCTCTCCTAGATGGTTCCCTCCACGAGCTCTCTCTCCTTCATAACCATGCTTTTGAGCTCTCTCTCCCAATTCCCTTCCTAATTCTCTGTCTCCTTCCTTCTCTGGAGTGCCCTCCAGCTCAGGAGTCGTAGTGGGCCCTAGTCTCCTTTGCTTTGGATTTTGGGCATTGGATTCTTCTCTGATACTCATGAATGGGAGTGAGTTCATTGAAATTTGGTTTTAGTTTTTTTTTTTAGTTTTTATGTTTTTTTTTT
>JASDQU010736353.1:135960-192318 GCA_032191745.1 Picea mariana | reverse complement strand
ATTATATTTTACATATTAAGGTCATACATCATAGTACTAGACATCCCTAAGAGGTCATACATCTAGGCAAAGGTAAGGGCAGTCAAACAAGGTGGCCCAAAACAAAAGGACAATAGATAGATATTGTGTCAGCACTAAGCTAGTCACACATGGACACAACACATAAGAGGGTCACATTTTGACCTCCTTAGTTAGTAGGAAAATGTGAGTTCTAAAGTGAAAAATATATATGCTACAGGGGGTGGAAATTTCCTCTCATATTACAGTATCCAAGGAAGTGTTTTAGTAGTGCCACACCATCTCCTTCTCATCATTTTAGATTGTGGTTTGCTGAAAGTTTGAGTAGCATAAATTATCGATTTATTGGGTTGATCCTTTTAGGCTACAATGGACCTAATGACATTCTTGTGAAGAAATTGAATCCATCCTCCATCTAATTCATCATTTTTATCTTTATTAGTGATTTTATCTTGAGGATTTTGAACTCCCAACTTCCTGTTTAGGGACAAGAATTCAATAGATTAAAGCTTGAAGCACCCTATGAGATATTTGGTACCTCAAATTCGTAACTAGTATTACATAAAGCAAGAATAAACAAGTGATATTGAAAAATAGATTAAAATGTCCCCACTTCATTGTATTTGCATATGTTGATGGATATGCACGCTACTTCAATGCCAAGGAAAATGGGTCCAAATCCTAAATCCTTACTCATTGCCAAAATTAAGGGATAGTTGACCCTATCATAGGATGCCTCAAATTCTATTTTTATGGACAATGTGTCATATCTTGAGCATCTATCCCAATGTGTTAATTCAAATATCACGATGATACTATCTAGAATAAATTGCCCCCTGGTGAAGCTTTTATGTTCTAGACAAACTCTTTTGGAGTGAATGTGTTTGCCTCAAATGGATAAGGATTTAGATAGAATCATTGTGGAGGGTTATTGATCTCCAACTAATTATAGTTTCAGGTTTCCTAGGATTGGGGATGAAAGATATGATTCCATTTTTTTATGTGGTCCCCTTAGGATTCCTTTATAATTTCTTCTTCTAAAGGAGATCTAGCTCAACAAATTCCCAATTTGTGTTATAATAATCACATAGAAAATTGGCCTAATATAGATGACTTACCCTTAGAAATATTTGACAAGGAAACTACCAACTCTTCCAAAGTCAACAACTTATCACACATCATTGTCTAATATTTAGAGAGGTTGTTAAATACCACGCCCAATAAATTTTTCGTGACCACTTCTCATTCTTCTATGAGCTCTTGATTAAAAAACCATTTGGTAGTGGGATACAAATTACCCATCAATACACTCCTAATTAGTTATCCTTTCATTAGGGGATTTGATAATATATATCTGATTTGTAGATTACTTATAAGCTAATGCTTTAAAGAAGTCTTACTCAAAATTAATCTCCCTAGGAAATTTCAATTTCATCAAATTTGAAAGGGTGTCAAAGATTAGTGGCACTAAATTGAAGTTTCAGGTGTCAGATATTAGTGGCACTAACTTGAACTTCCTCACTAAACATTTGAACCAAAATAGTTGGTAATTGATTATTTAAAATTGCTCAACTTATTTATGTCATTTACACTGGAGTATTTAGGTTATTGATCACCCATATCGCCTTAAAGAATGTATGGTACAATAAATAGACCCTTTCCATCATTAAGTATATATTTTCTCCCATCTAGGTCTTAGAATATGGATCCAAACACTCATAATACAATTTAGGAAACTTTTCTTCAAATATGATACCTTCATGATATAATGAGATTTAAGCATACATAGTTTAGCTTCACTCTAGGAAATGGAGAAGTAAATAGGTTGATGATCAAAGAGTGTGGCCTTTAGTAGAAGTTGGATTAGTTGAGATCCTCCATAGTTAAAAAAGAATGTATTATTTTCATACAATATGGCCTAGCCAATCCCTACAAGAACTTTTTCACTAGACTTATGAAAGTTGGTATTTGTAAACCATAGCTCAAGCGACTCCTTTCCTCTAAATTTATTGGATTGGTACAAACCTAATCTAGAATTAAGAGAATTATAAGCTATTTTCTCTTCATAAGAGACTTCCTAGAAACCTTCTTTTTTTATAATCATGGGAAACCACCATGTTGAAATCTCCACGATATAATCCAATGGGATTTATGAAGTTTATAAACCATAATTATTTTCTCTTTAGCATCATTTCTCATATATATGTTAGTTGAGACCAGCTCTTGGATTTGAAAATTCAACATAATCCATGCTAACCATTGAGTGCGTTAAGAACCAAATAACAAAATAGCATAAAAAAACCTCAGAATAAGTACTCAACGCCTTGAAAAAGAGATAATTTTAGATAATAAGCCTCTTCCAGGGGGAAAACTCCTTATACACCACATAAATTTCCAAATACAAGATGATTATAAATGAAAAGCTCTCCTTGGTATATATAGGAGACTAGGAGGTAGAATTACAACTAATGGTCCCAAGCTGACATAAAATAAAATAACATTACTAATGTAATATGCCCCAATTAAGGGGTAATGTGCCACTATTTAGGGGTTAACATGGCCCTCCCCTTTAGAAAAGTGTTGTCCACAATGCTTGAGTAATTATAGATGCTTCTGTATAAAAGACTCATCTTCCCAAGTGGAACATTCAGCAGGTAGTTTCCTCCACTTAATGAGATACTCTGAAATGAATCTATTCCTCAGCTAGTGAATTCTTGTGTCAATGATAGCTTTAAAATACAATATGATTTTTTATTTCCTCGTCAAGTTATGAAAAAATAGTTTGAACTAAGATCTTGTCACCTATAACCTTCTTTAATCATGAAACATGGAAAACTACGTGTACTCGCGAAGATGCATGCAACTCCAATTTGTATGCCATAGTACCAATATTTTGCAACAACTTATAAGGGTCATAGTACTTTGGTGATAATTTTTTATCCTTCTTAGCTTGCTTGAGGGACATCTGTTTGTATGGTCGTAGTCTTAAAAATACCCAACCCCCTACTTCAAAACTTATTTCACTACGATCTTGATATGCTTGTTGTTTCATGCAATTTTGTGCCATGGTCAGGTTTTCCTTTAAGAGTTGGAGAACTTGTTGTTGATTCTCGATGTGATATTCCACTACTTGAAACTTATAATTTTATTTTAGAGAAGAAGTGATGGAAGGTGGGTGGTATCCATAGAGTTCCATAAATGGTGTCATTTTTGTTACAGTATGAAAGGAAGTGTTATACCACCATTCTGCCGAGGGTAACCATTTCAACCATTGTATTTGTTTATCAAAGACAAAGCAATGAAGGTAGCCTTCCAAACATTTTTTCACTCTCTTGGTTTGTCCATCAGATTGAGGATGATAATATGAGCTATGAGCCAATTAAGCACCCAAACAAGAAAATAATCCTGTCCAAAAATGTCCATTGAATATGGGATCTCTTTCACTTACAATAATCTTTGGGGTTCCATGTAGGTTTTTCACTATCTCCATGAATGCTGTGGAAACTGTACTATCTTTGAAAGGATGAGAGTGCACAAAAGTGTGCATACTTGGTTTGTATATCGACACTCACCATGATGACACTCTTAGCTTCAGACTTCGGTAACCCTATGATGAAATCAATGGAAACCTCCTCCTAGTGCTGACTTGGGATGGCTAATGGTTATAAAATACCTGGGGTATTAATTGTTTCCACCTTATTTTTTTGGAAAACCAAACATTCTTCCACAAACCTTTGAAAATAGGTCTTAAGGCCATCCCAAAAAAATTCCTTCTTGACCCTATGGTAGGTTTTCAAAAATCTTGAGTGCCCTCCTACCGGATAGGTGTGCAATTCTGATGTAGGAGAATCATATAAAGCCAAATACACGTGCACCTAACCAAAAGAGACAGCTGCAAAAGCACCAATGCACATTTTGAAGTGTTTTGAAGATTTATGAATGAACATTAATGTAATAGATAGGGAAGCATACTTACTTTTGTGTTTTGGAGATTGTACACAGATCTTGAGCATTGCTCTCATTTGTCGAATGTAGAGGCATTTATGCGTAATGAATGCAAGTAGGTAGATTTAATTTAATAGATTAGACAATTTTAGGAGCATAGGAGGTAGGAGGGAAAATGGATGATAGACACCCTCAACTCTTGTATCATTGTAACATAATTCAAAATTCATAAGTTGTAGAGTTGCAGAGAGAAATATAGGAAGATAGAGAATTTTATGCATTTTAGTTGCTATTGGCCATGTATAGGAGCACTGGATTCAATAAAAGAAATCATTGACTCCAATATATGTGTTTGTTATGGTTGTTGGAACCACCTGTTAAATGGTATGTTGCAGGCTTGTTTGCATTCTCTGTGTGCATTCTAATTCAATGTCAATGTATGTGTGCATTCTATTTCAATGCCAATGTGTGTGTGTATGCTCTAGAATTCTATGTTGAATGTTTAAATTCTGGATAAGGGGTGAATGATTTTCAATTGTTTCTATTTATAAGAACTCCTACAAGGAGTGCAGTGGAGGGTCCACAAGGAGTGCGATGACCAAGTTCCATGTTTCATTTCAGAAACCTCAGAGGAGATTCAAATTGTATCTTTACAGGAAAAGAGTGATAGCAGAGCACAGAGCCGTGAAAGGTGTGTGAAGGCTGGGTGCAGTCTTGGATTTTACAAATCCAAGAGATAAATTGGGAGACTTCTTTTGCAAGGAGTGCACGAAGTCAAAGACCCTAAATAACCAGAGGTTATTTGAAAGTTGTCACAAGGAGTGCGTGCAGGGACCCTTTTGGAGGCCTTGACTTTTCAAGTGGAATATCAGAAGGGTTACAACCTCTCAATTATCCTAAGGGGAGACAGAGGTTGAATTGGTTCATAGGATTTAAGTTATGGAGGAAGGAAACCAAGTCATTTGGCCAGAAGTCCTTGAGAAGTTGAATCAGATGGTTGAATCACTTCAAGAGGAAGTGTCGAAATCCCGTGACTTGTTGGATCTCTTAGAACAATTAAGAGATTAAGACATAGTTTCTTTTCAACTCCCATAAGATTAGGAGGAGTAGTTACCTTCAGATCCAGATCAACAAGAATCGTTGATCTCGTATGTGAATTCGCGTATCGAAATTCAGGGAATTGAGTGACCAGTGGTTTAGGTCAAGTGTAGTAGATTTTTGGTTGGCTAAATCCTAATACATCCAACATTGTTGGATCGAGGGAGGCACACAACCGTCGATCTCACTGAAGTATGATTTCAGAGCCGGGGATCCATAGAGGAAGAGGAACAACTGTTGGTTGCATGCTTTAGTCGTGAAAGCTGGAAAATCCATGTGGACAGGTGGCAAGAACTCACCCCATAAGTAGAGTAAAGTAGAAGTGACAAGTGGCGTGCACCTGTCGCTTTGGGTAGAGTCAACCTTCATTGACGGATTGCATTTCAAGGATTCACAAGGGGAGGGAATGAGAAGTTGGTGCTCCAACTCACGAAGTCACGAGTTGCGAAAGGTGCTTGCATAAGGATTGGCTGTGGTCCTATAGGAAAAGGAGATGAAGAGAGGGGCTTACACTTTATCCCATTTTCATTTAACATTTCAGCTATTGCCAAGGGACAGGACATAATATTCGAAGCACCCCAACTCATGAGACCCAAAATCCTTTGCAGGCTTAGGCAAGGTGTTTAATTAATCCTTGTCGAGGTTTAGAGAAGATCCTGCGTGGATCTCGGCCTAAGGGCAGGAGGTCTACACCAGTTGTGGTATCAAAGCCCAGAACAAGTTCTTTTCTTTCTGTAGTAGAGCGAAGAGAGGAATTCTATAGCCATTCCACCGAGAAGAAGAGAAAGGGCAATGCTTGTTCCTACAGTGGAAAGAGAAATGCATGAATTACATGCTAGTCTTGATGCTATGGAGACAACACAGAGGCACACAGTTAACGCTGGGGATATCAGTGAAGATGGAAGTGAAAATGAAGCTGAAAATGAAGAAGTTGCAGTCGAAGATGCTGTCGAAGAATGCTTATTCAAGGTTGTTGCTAGGATAGGTGCTAGGGAAAAAATGGACATTCCAATGTACGAAGGCAACTTGGATGTTGAAGAGCTTCTAGACTGGATTAGAGATCTAGACAAATACTTCAACTATGAGGATGTCGAGGAAGACAAGAAAGTCAAACATGTCATTACTAGACTTAAGGGGCATGCAACAGTGTGTTGGATGAACTGCAGGCTGATAGACATTGCAAGGGAAGGAAGAAAATAAAAAGTTGGGATAGAATGGTTGCAAAAATGAAAGTCGCGTTTATACCCAGAGATTATCAAATAAATCTGTTTCGGAGGATGCATAATTTGAGACAGAAGTTGATGTCAGTGAAATAATACACTGAAGAGTTCTATAGGATAAACATCAGAGAAGGTCATCGGGAAAGTGATGATTAGAAAGTTTCCAGGTATATGAATGGTCTATGGTATGACATTCAGGACGAGATCAGCATGATGACCATCCGAACCGTAGAAGATGCTTATCAGATGGCTCTGAAAGTTGAAGAGAAGCTGAGCTGGAAGCAAGGTCAAAGAGGTCGAGACATAAGTCAAAGCGGAGGCAAGACGATTGCCTAGGACAGAACTCAGAGACCTAAAGAAGAGGGGAAGAAACCTCAAACTCAACCTTAGAGAGGAATAAGCTCACAGGGGAGGTAGTATGCTGATAGAAATACTTTTCCTCAAGTCAGAGGAAGAAGAAGAGGCAGAGGAGGCGAAGTGAAATTCTTTATCTATGGAAAAATCAGACATAAATCCTATGAGTGTCTAGATAGTAAGAAATATGGTGGTGAAACTCACATTTCCAAGGATCAGGGACATAATTTTGAGGCATAGGATGCTGAGGGCAGAAGATCTTTGATGATGAGGAAAGTTCTCTTGAAACTAGAGAGGGAGCCAGAGAACCCAACCCAAAGTAACAATCTATTTCAGACTACTTGCAAAATGAAAGACATGGTATGCAAGGTCATAGTAGACAGTGGTATCATAGATAATCTTCTATCTATGGAAATGGTAGAAAAACTGGAGCTGGAGACTATTGCGCATCCAAGCCCATACAAATTTTTGTGGCTACAAAATGGACATCAGGTAAATGTCACTGAACAATGTTTAGTTGAATTTAAAATAGGAGGATATGAAGATGAGATATTATGTGATGTCATTCCCATGGATGTTTTTCATCTATTGCTGGGTAGACCATGGAAATATGACAAAAATGTGGTGCATTATGGGAGAAAGAACACGTACACTCTAGAGAAAAGCGGTAGGACTCACATGTTGTTGTTGATTAAGAACCAAGAGGTGAAAACAGAGATGAGCAGCACTGCACTTCTCATGAGTGGGAAGGAAATTCTTAAGGAAGTCAAGAAGAAGGAAGACACACAATTCATTATGGGTAGGAAGCCCATAATTGTTCTGAACAACACTAGGATAGATGATTTATTGGAAAAAATCTAGGAGTTGTTGGAAGAATTTGCTAATATAGTAGTGGACGAACTATCTTGTTCATTGCCACCTATTATGAGTATAAGACATCATATCGATCTTATACCTAGAGCCAATTTTCTGAACAAAGCAGTGTACAGGGTGACACCGCATGAGAATGAATAAGTTAAGAGACAAGTCCAAGACTTAATGGACAAAGGATTGATTCGGGAGAGCTTGAGTTCATGCATTGTTTCGACAGTGCTTAGCCCAAGAAAGGATGGTGGCTGGAGAATGCGTACAGACTCAAGGGAAATAAAAAAAATTACCATCAGGTATAGGTTCCCATTGCCAAGGATGGACGACTTGATGGATTTCTTGAGTAGAGAATTTTTTTTTCAAAGATTGATTTGAAAAGAGAATATCATCAGATTAGAATGAGAGAAGGTGATGAATGGAAGACAACATTCAAGACAAATGAAGGGTTGTATGAATGTCTTGTCATGCCATTTGGATTAACAAATGCGCCCAGTACTTTCATGAGGTTGATGAATGAAGTCCTGAAGGATTTCATTGGGAAGTTCATCATTGTATATCTTGATGATATATTAATTTTTAGAAAAACTAAAGAAAAACATTTAAAGCATTTAGTTGTAGTGATGAGGAGGTTACAATAAGAGAAATTGTTGAAGAAATCGTCATTTATGAGGAAAAAACTCATTTATTTGGGTTTTGTTATCTTTGCAAATGAATTGAAAATGGATCTGGAAAAGATAAATGCGATTAAGGATTGGTCATCGCAGAAGAGCGTATTTGAAGTTCGAATCTTCAATGGTTTGTCTAGCTTCTACAAGAAATTCATCCGAAACTTCAATGGAATTAGCGCGCCAATGATGGATACAGTGAAGAAAAGACATAAATCTTTTCACTGGATGGAGGAAGTGGAGAAGAGCTTCAACCTGTTGAACAAGAAGATCATAGAGCAACCAATTTTGGTTTTGCTAGATTTCAACAAGACATTCCAGGTCCAGTGTGACATGAGTGGATTTTCCATTGGAGCAGTCTTGAGCCAAGACAACTGTCGTTCACGTATTTCAGTGAAAAACTGAATGAAGCAAAGATCAAGTACTCCACGCATGACAAAGAATTCTATGCAGTCATACAAGCGTTGAATAAATGGAGGCACTATTTGGTTTCCAAGGAGTTCATTTTGTACAGTGATAATCACACTTTGGATTTCATGACTTGACAGGAGAAGTTGAACCAAAAGCATGCTAAATGGGTTGAATACATGTAGAATTTTACTTTTGTGATTAAGCATATTTCTGGAACTGCTAACAAAGTTGTCGACGCTTTGAGAAGGAATTCAGAATCAAGACTTTAGGTTTTGATAACCTCAAGGAAATTTACAGGGATGATCCAGACTTCAAAGAGGCATACGAGGTGTCTGAGAATCCAATTCTCAGGGATAGAAGCCAATGGAATGAATACATGATCCAGGATGGATTATTGTTCAGGGAAATTAGCTATGTATTCTGAAATGCTCCATGAGGGAGAATTTGATGAAAGAAAAACACAACGGAGGATTGGCCAGACACTGCGTTCATGAAAAAACATTCTCAAAGTTGAATGGCTCATATTTCTGGTCAGGGATGAGGATAGATGTGAAGAAATTTGTTGATAGGTGTAGAATTTGTCAGCACACGAAAGGAAAAAGGCAGAACACAGGGTTATACCAACCGTTACCCATACCAGAAAGGCTGTGGGATGCCATGAGCATGGATTTCATATTGGGACTGCCAAGGACACAAAGGGGATATGATTCAATGTTTGTAGTAGTAGACATATTTTCAAATATGGCACATTTCATACCATGCCAGAAAACCAGTGACACAACTCATATTGCAAACCTTTTTTTCAAGGAAGTCATCAAACTTCACGGCTTGCCAAGGAGTGTCATTTTTGATCGAGATACCGAGTTCGTAGGACATTTCTGGAGGAGCTTATGGAAGAAGTTGGGGACAAATTTGTCTTTTATCTCAGCATATCATCCTTAGACAGATGGACAAACTAAGGTCGTGTACAGGAGCTTGGGAGATTTTTTAAAGAGCTTAGTGACTGGACACCATAGTAAATGGGATCACATTCTGCCACATGTGGAATTCTCTTACAATGATTCACTCAATAGAAGCACAAGAAAGAGTCCATTCCAGATTGTATATGGAATGCTGCCAAGGGGAGTTTCTGAATTGAAAGATTCAAAAGAAGATAAATTAAGGAGTGCTAGTGCAGAGGACTTTGCAAAAAGAATGAAGGATCTTCACAACAGAATTAAGGAGCAATTGCAGATTTCAAGTCAAGAATACAAGCATATAGAAGATCAACACAGGCGAGAACTTCAATTCAAAGTTGGTGATTTGATTCTTACACATTTGAGGAAGGAGAGGTTCCCAAGGGGAACATACAACAAGATGAAGATGAAAAAGATTGGACCATGCAAGGTCATGAGGAAATTTGGGACAAACGCATATGAGATTGAATTACCCGATGGGGTTGGAATCTCACCGATATTCAATATCATGGATTTTTACCCTTACAGAGCTGAAGAATAAGGATCAGATGATAAACAAGAAAAGATTCAATGGACAAAACAAATGCCTGTAGCTGAAAAGCCACAGATGGAAAGCATAATTGACAATAGGATTAGCAAAAATATCAGGAGAAAAGAGTACTTTGAATACTTGGTCAAATGGAAAGGATAACTAGTTGAAGATGTCAATTGGGAGGATGAAACAACAATTCAAAAGCATCGACAAACAGTGAAGGAAATTATGAACAGGAGGTCATGAAAATTTTCAAGTGAGGGAGTATGATGCAGGAGCATCATATAAAGCCAAAGACATGCATGCCTAACCAAAGGAGACAACTGGAAAAGCACCAGTGCACATTTTGAAGTGTTTTGAAGATTTATGAATGAACATTAATGTAATAGATAGGGAAACATACTTACTTTTGTGTTTAGAAGATTGTACATAGATCTTGAGCGTTGCTCTCATCTGTTGAATGTAGAGGCATTTATGCGTAATGAATGCAAGTAATTAGATTTAATTTAATAGATTAGATAGTTTTAGGAGCATAGGAGGTAGGAGGTAAAAAAGATGATAGACACCCTCAACCCTTGTATCATTGTAACATAATTCAGAATTCATAAGTTGTAGAGCTGCAGAGAAGAATATAGGAAGACAAAGAATTTTATGCATTTTAGTTGTTATTGGCCATGTATAGGAGCACTGGATTCAATAGAAGAAAGCTTTGATTCCAATATATGTGTTTGTTATGGCTGTTGGAACCACCTGTTAAATGGTATGTTGCAAGCTTGTTTGCATTCTCTATGTGCATTCTAATTCAATTCCAATGTATGTGTGCATTCTATTTCAATGCCAATGCATGTGTGTATGCTCTAGAATTCTATGTTGAATGTTTGAATTCTGGATAAGGGGTGAATGATTTTCAATTGTTTCTCTTTCTGAGAACTCCTACAAGGAGTGCAGTGGAGGGTTTGCAAAGAGTGCATCAACCAGGTTCTGTGTTTCATCTCAGAACCCTCAGAGGAGATTCAAAGAGTTCTAGCAGAGCATAGAGATGTGCAAGGTGTGCGCAGACCAGGTGGAGTCTTGGATTTTACAAATCCAAGAGAGAAATTGGGAGACTATTGTTGCAAGGAGTGCACAAAGTCAAAGACCTTAAATAACTAGAGATTATTTGAAAGTTGCTGCAAGGAGTGTGTGCAGGGACCCTTTTGGAGTCCTTGAGTTTGCAAGTGGAAGATCAGAAGGGTTAGAACCTCTCAATTATCCCAAGGGGAGATGGAGGTTGAATTGGTTCACAGGAGTTAAGTTCTAGAGGAAGGATGCCAAGTCTTTTGGCTGGAAGTCCTTGAGAAGTTCAATCGGACGATTGAATCGCTTCAAGAGGAAGTGCTGAAATCCTGTGAACTATTGGATCTCTTAGAATAGTGAATATATTAGGACGGAGTGAGTTTTCAACACCCATAAGCTCAGGAGGAGTAGTGACCATCAGATCCGGATCAACAAGAATTGTTGATCTCGTATGTGAATTCGTGTATCGGAATTCGGGTAATCGAGTGACCAGTGGTTTGGGTCAAGTGTAGTAGATTTTTGGTTGGCGAAATCCTGATACATCCAGGACCATTGGATCGAGGGAGGCACACAACCATCGATCTCACTGAAGTACAATTTCAGAGCTGGGGATCCATAGAGGAAGAGGAACAACTATTGGTTTCCCGCTTGAGTTGTGAAAGTCAGAAAATCTGTGTGGATGGGTGGCAAGAACTCACCCCGTAAGTAGAGTAAAGTAGAAGTGACAGGTGGTGTGTGCCCTTCGCTTTGGGTAGATTCAACCTTCATTGACGGACCGCGTTTCGAGGATTCACAAAGGGAGGGCACAAGAAGTTGGTGCTCCAACTCGCGAAGTCACGAGTTGTGAAAGGTGCTTGCATTAGGATTGGCTGTGGTCCTATAGGAAGAGGGGCTGAAGAGAGGGGCTTACACTTTAGCGTATTTTCATTTTGTGTTTCGACTATTGCCAAGGGACAGGGCATAATATTTGAGGCGCCCTAACTCACAAGACTCGAAATCCTTTGTGGGCTTAGGCAAGGACTTTAAATAATCCTTGTCGAGGTTTAGAGAATATCCTGCACGGATCTCGGCTTGAGGGCAGAAGGTCTGCACCAAATTCCAAGAGTACCTTTTGTTTGAGTTGTGTAATACCCCATGGCCGAGCCCCTGCTAAATTGTAATGATTTTTATAGGTTGGTGATACAAGTTTTATAAGATGGGAGTCTTGTATGTTTATTATACTGGAGAGCCTAGATGATGAAGGCTAGGAACCCAATTTTTGTATATGTAAATAGTACATCATTAGTAAAATTACTTTGTTGTGTATAGACTGACCATGAAGAGAGAGTTATGGGGAAATAAGATCCACTGGGAAGGGAAAGGGATGGGGCTGAGAGTGTAAATGTGTTGAACTTGCACATAATAGATCTAGCTAAACAATAATACACACATTTCCATAGATAATTGGAGAACGAAGAATAAGGAGAGAAAGAATGAAAGAATTCTCATTAACCGTTGTGAATAATGAATAATTTAAACATGATATACTCAGTATAACACAATGAGTTCGATTTTATGTGAACCAATGCACCATAGTGGTGGTCTAGAGTGATCTGGACACACACCAGTAGTTATGGGAGTGAACTTCCACCTATTCTAGTCTCTCAAGCAGTTACATGAGTGAATTGCCACCTAGTTGAGTTAACTAGTCAACTAGTCTTCAGTTAACTGAATGAAAAGAGAGTAGTGAGGAGTTAACTCAGGGAATCAAGGCTAATGTGCCACTCTGGTGATGATACCAATGCAAGGTCGAATTATCATGGTGACGATCCCAATGTTTCATGATGATGATCCTAATGCAACATCTAAACTCAACTCAACTAGTCAAACTGAAGTGTCAACTGAAAGAGAATATTCTCCAGGTGGAATATTCTCCCCTACAATATAGGATACTAGAGAATGACTAATTATGATTAATAAACAAGGAATAAATTTAGGAAAAATAAATCCTAGGTGTGTTTGAAGTAACTCCAACACCGCCCATGAACATCACTATGGTGAAAATAAAGATTGGGTCCCGACAACGAGGCCATGTTAGGTACCCAAGTACAAAAGATACACTAAAAATAAAGTGAGGAAAGAGGGAAAACCTCGTGGGAAAATCCCCCCTTCAAGGTACAATGTATGTAAAAATAAGAAATATGATTTCTAGGCAATTGTGTCCTTCACTCTAGGACGACCTCATGGAGAATGGAATTTATGCTCAGTGAAGGTCTTGGTGAAATTTTTTTGTCTGTTCTGCTTAAGGATAGAACTGTAAGTCGATGATCCCCTCATGTACTAAGTCCCAGATGTAGTTCATGCGGATCTCAATGTGATTCGTCCACTGTCTCTGAACTGGATATCTGCAGAACTTCAGAGTGCTCTGGTTGTCACACCAGATGACGATCGGATGATGAAACTGAATGTTCAACTCAGTGAGAAACTGTTGTAGCCACATAGGCTGAATGGTTATGTTAACTACCCCTCTGTACTGTACACATAATATATCTAGATAAACAATAATAAACACATTTTCAGAGAGAATTGGAGAACGAAGAAGAAGGAGAGAAAGAATGAAAGAATACTCATTAACCATTGTGAATAATGAATAATTTACACATGATATAACACTGCATAACTCAATGATTTCGACTTGAGGTGAACCAATGAGACATAGTGGTGGTCTAGAGTGATCTGAAAACACACCAGAAGTTATGGGAGTGAAATGCCACCTATTCTAGTCTCTCAGGTAGTTACAGGAGTGAACTGCCACCTATTCTAGTCTCCCAGGCAGTTACGAGAGTGAACTGCCACCTAGTTGAGTTAACTAGTCAACTAGTCTTCAGTTAACTAACTGAATAGGGAGTAGTGAGCAGTTAACTCAGGAAATTAATGCTAATGCACCACTCTGGTGATGATACCAAGGGAAGTTCAAATTATCATGGTGATGATCCCAATGTTTCATGGTGATGATCCCAATGCAACATCTAAACTCAACTCAACTAGTCAAACTGAAGTGTCAACTGAAAGAGAATATTTTCCAGGTGTAATATTCTCCCATAAAATATAGGAGACTGGATAGTGACTAATTATGATTAATAAACAAGGAATAAATTTAGGAAAAATCAATCCTAGGTGTGTGTGAAGTAACTCCAATAGCCCCCCTGAACATCACTATGGTGAAAATAAAGATTGGGTCCTGGCAATGAGGCCATCTTAGGTACCCAAGTACAAAAGATACACTAAAAATAAAGTGAGGAAACAGGGAAAAACTCATGGGAAAACCCCCCTGTCAAGGTACAATGTATGTAAAAAGAAGAACTACAGTTGCTAGGCAGTTGTGTCCTTCACTCCAAGATGACCTCGCAGAGAATGGAATTTATGCTCAGTGAAGGTCTTGGTGAAAATGTCTTTCATCTGTTCTGCTAAAGGATAGAACTATAAGTCGATGATCCCATCATGTACTAAGTCTCGGATGTAGTGCATGTGGATCTCAATGTGCTTCGTTCACTGCCTCTGAATTGGATCTCTACAGAACTTCAGAGTGTTCTAGTTGTCACACCAGATGACGATCGAATGATGAAATTGAATGTTCAAATCAATGAGAAAATGTTGTAGCCACATAGCCTGAATGGATATGTTAACTACCCCTCTCTACTCTGCCTCGGTTGAAGATAGAGCAATGGCAACTTGCTTCTTGCTCGACCAATAGATAGGCCTAGAACGAAGACTGAGCGAGTAACCATATGTGGACTTGCAATCAATGCTATCGCCAACCTAGTTGAAATCAGTAAACCTAATGAGATATAATGTAGAGTGTGATTCATAATGAATCATAAAGGTGATGGTACCCTGTATGTATCGAAGGATACACTTTGCAACTTTCTAATGTAGCTCATGCGGCTCCTGCATGAACCTGGAAACTACGCCAAATTCATATGAGAGGATTGTTTTGGAGTGTGTGAGATACAATAAGCTCCCCACTAGCTTTTTGTACAGTGTGTTGTCAACCAATGGAGTCTCCTCACCATTCTCAAGTTTGACTCCTGATAGGAAAGGAGTCATAGAAGAGTTGCAGTCTGTCATAAAAAACTTTTCATGAAGAATCGTCTTGATTACAACAATCACTGAAGTCGAGCAATTGGTGATCAACAAATCATCAACATACAAAACTAAAAGTAGAAGTGAATCAACCGTCTTGAGCATGTATACATTTGGTTCTTATTTACAACATACAAAGTTATGTGACAACAGGTAGGAGTCCATCTTGGCATACCATGCCCTCGGAGCCTGCTTGAGGCCATAAAGTGACTTTTTCAGTCGACAGACCAAAGATGAGTCCTGCATAAATCCCTGGGGCTTCTCCTGTAGATCTCCTTAGAGATATCACCATGAAGAAATGCATTCTTCACGTCCATTTGATGGAATTCCCATCCCTTGGCTGCCACAATGGCAAGGGCCAATTGAATGGAATCCATTTTTTCTACTGGAGCGAAGGTCTCATCATAGTCAATACCATGAACCTGCTGAAAGACTTTGGAAACAAGCTTGGATTTGTATCTGCTGATCTATCCATCTACTACTCTCTTGTTCCTGTAGACCCATCTGCATCTGACAAGTTTCCTCCCAGAAGGAAGGGGAACTAGATCCCAATTCTGGTTCTCGAGGAGGGAGTTGTACTCCTCCGGTATGGTGGATTCCCAACAGGGATTTCTAACCGCCTCACCATAAGACTGTGGATTAGAAGATTGAACCAAGAAAATATTCCTGGAGGGAAATGGTTCAGTGGAAATGAGTGCAACAGGAGGCTCCTCGAAATCAGATTGATTCCTCCTAGTATCAGCTGGATCACCAACAAGGTCCCCTGCATCCTAAAGAGTAGCCTGTGCCCACTTGGGCCTCGGCTCTAGCTCTACAACTGCATCTGGATGCTCTGAATCTACATGTAACTATAATGAATCTAAATATGAATCTAAATCATCTAATTCCTTTGAATTAGAACTCTCATCTGAAGAAGAGTTGTCATGTGAATGTTCATCATCTCGAACAGGTGAAAGAGTGAAGGCGTCTGCATGAGGCTTTTGAGGTACATGAGATACACTCTCCTTGAATTGGACACTACGCTCAATGATGAGACGTTCTGAAGAAATATCAATAAGCCAATATCAGTTTACACCATCGGGGTATCCAAAAAAAATGAACTCAGTGCTCTGTGTATCAAGTTCCTTCCTATTTTTAGAGGGAATCTGGGCCCATGCACGTGAACCAAAAATACGAAAGTGGGTCACTTCCGATTTGAGGCTGCTCCAAGCCTCATCGGGGGTATTATCCTTGAAATATCTATGGGGAGATCTATTTTGGATGTATTTTTCACAATTAAGTGCTTCGGCCCATAGTATTTATGGTAGTGACTTTGCATGCAACATGCAAGATGCAATCTCCTTTAGAGATCGCTTTTTCTGCTCAACAACTACGTTTTGTTGCAGAGTATAGGGAACTATGTGTTGCAACTGAATCCCTGCCTCATGGAAAAGATTATGGATCTCATGATTTACATACTCTCCCCCGTTATTAGTTCAGAGGATTTTGAGATTCTTTCCAGACTTTGTTGAGAACAAACCTCGCTTTGTTGATGGATGGATGCGAAAAAGGACCCGTAAGGTCACTGTGGATCATATCTAAAGGTGCGGAAGCTCGCTAAGACTTTCCTTTGTTGAATTTCTCTTGAGGGTGTTTCCCGAGAACAAATCCCTCACATAATCCCTTGGAGAAATGGATTTCTGGTAGACCATCAATTAATATGTGCTTGCTAAGATGTTTCATGTATCTGAAATTCAAATGTCCAAACCTTTCATGCCATATCCTACTACTTTTATCAGCATGAGTAAGCAGTAAAGCAGAATCAGGTTCAATGAATTCAGAAAATGTATACAATCTAGACTAATGATTTACCTCACCGGTAGCAACCCTGGAGTTGGTTTTCATGCCGTATATGTCCATGAAATTTGGTGTGAATATGAATTTCTTTCTGGTGCCGGAATTCGTCATCTGATACATAGAGAAAAGGTTGATAGAAAGCTTTGGAACATGCAACACATTCTCAAAGCTTTCGTTGGTGAGTTCAATCCTTCCTTTGTCGGTGACTTCGACAGAAGATTTTTCCCCCATCAAAATAGGAGGACCTTTTCATGCATACAAATAATAATATACTACTTTTGAGGTAGCCATGTGATGTGATGCTCCTGAATCTACGATCCAAGAATCAAGAGAGGAGTTGATGGAAATCAAGGCATGGATAGAATTTCCTTTCTTGGAATTCAGATCTTTTGGCTTCTTCTTCTTTGCACCCTTAGGGATGCGATATCCAATATTGTTTTGATGAAGTATTTGAGACATCATATCTATTTTCTTTTGAATGCATGAAGATTTCAAATGGAATCCTTTGTGACAGTATGCGCATTTCTGTCCCTTTCTTCCCTTTTCTCCTTTGGATCCAGAGGCATCGGTGAAGGGTTTTGTGTACCCTTCCTTTTTCGAATGTGCATGAGATTTCCACTTATATTTATCTTTATATTTCTGATATTTTTGGCCACCATCATGCACAGTGAGTGCATGTGCCCTTGGGCCTTTGAGTGCACCCATGTTGATGAGCTTGGTTTTCTCTTGTGTCATGGATTTGATAAAGTCCTCAAGAGAAGGGATATTTTAGGTGGATCTAGAGGAGAATCTAAAAGTATGAAATATGGATACAAATACATAGAATTCAGGACCAATCTTGGAGAGAATGGTGAGAACCATTTGTCTCTCCTCCACCAATTTATCAACCCCGCAAGCTTTGAGTTGCGACAGTAAATCCTTGAAGTTTGTAAAGAAATATTGGATATTTTCGAAGATTTTTGGATCCAATGTGAGCAGCTCCACCTCCAGCATGTGTCCCCTCATCTCATCTTGTTTTCCAAATATTCCTTCCAAGGATTTCTATTCTTCATTGGGATTCTTATAGGAAAATATGTGAAAAAGGAGATCGGGAGAAATACGACTGCAAATTGTTCTGAGTGGCTCATCCATGCGATTTAAGTACTTGGATTTTTCTATGGATGATGTCAGATATATATATGTATTCATCATTAACCTGTACAACCCTATGGATCATAGATGTATGGATATTTTCTCCTTCCATGCAAAATAGTTGTAAGGTGTAAGAATGAATTCTTTTTGGAATTCTATCTTTCCGCTCTCTTCAATCTTTTGTACCTGCAAAACATTTTGGTGTAGCTTTTTCTTAGTAGTCCGTCAGATCTGATACCATGTAATTGTTTTGAACCTACATGGAATATATCTAGCTAAAAAATAATACACACATTTTCAAAGAGAATTGGAGAACAAAGAAGAAGGAGAGAAAGAATGAAAGAATTCTCATTAACCATTGTGAATAATGAATAATTTACACATGATATACTTTGTATAACTCAATGAGTTAGACTTGAGGTGAACCAATGCACCTTTGTGGTGGTATAGAGTGATCTGGACACACCCCAACAGTTACAGGAGTGGACTGCCACCTATTCTAGTTTCTTAAGTAGTTACAAGAATGAATTGCCACCTAGTTGAGTTAACTAGTCAACTAGTCTTCAGTTAACTGACTGAAAAAAGAGTAGTGAGGAGAGGGAATCAAGGCTAATGAGACACTCTGGTGATGATACTAAGGACAGTTTGAATTATCATGGTGATGATCCCAATGTTTCATGGTAATGATCCCAATGCAACATCTAAACTAAACTCAACTAGTCAAACTGAAGTGTCAAATGAAAGAGAATATTCTCTAGGTGGAATATTCTCCCCTAAAATATAGGAGACTGGATAATGACTTATTATGACTAATAAACAAGGAATAAATTTAGAAAAAATTAATCCTAGGTGTGTGTGAAGTAACTCCAACAGAGAGGCTAGGAAAAAGGGGCTAAGCTTGAGGTCTTAACCCAAGGGAATATCATAATGTATTTCCTAAAATGATAAGGTTTGGGAACTAAAAACTTGTTATCATAAGTTCCTTTGGGGAGAGGAATGGACTCCAAGTGGAGAGGAATGAGCTCTGAAGAGAGCCATTTCTCAACCTAGGTGCATGAAGATTTATGTGGAAAAATCTATTGTTGTTGGGGTTCGCTCACCATTCTTGCCAGGCTCCCTACTCACGCACGCAGGGAGATTGATCATCCACACAACCAAGAACCTCTTCCATGGTTAACCTCTGAAACTTATGGAACTTGAAAAACTGTGAAGCTAACCCGTTTTCCTGTGAGGCACAATCGAATTGTGTAGTGCCTGAGAAATATCACGCCTTAGCCATTTTTATGTTGATGCCCACATTTTCTTTGGATTGGTGTGGCTTATTGTCATTACCAGAGCCCATACCCGAATTTGCTACTGTGGCTATACGTTGACTTATGAGATGGACAGAAGAAATAGGTTGTCAAGACCGTGGTTTTGAAGAGGCGGTTTATTAGGCCCGTGGATTGAAGAAGGAGGTTGTTAGGCATGTGGTTTTGAAGATGTGGGTTTTTGGGCCCGTGGATTGAAGAAGAAGGTTTTTAGGCCTATGAGAAACTCTCTCCAGGTGAGAGAGATTGTAATGTCCCAATTTTTCTTTATTATTATTGAAGTATGAAAATACTTAGAAATTTATTTTCGTTTTTGGCAAAATTCGAATTTGGAAAATTATTGCCATTTATGGAAATTCCAAATTTGGGAATTTAGATATTTGTAATTAAATAATGTGACTAATCGGGCAAAGATTTGATTTTCTCAAGTAACTATTTAACTATGATACTTGTAAGAGACAAATAGTTTTTATATTTATTGTTGAGAGACAAATGGAACAACCAAGTTGAAATCAATTGACCATGACTCCATGAGTGGGGAATAGGCTCAAACTACCTCAGGGATGAATTTTACAAGTGGAAAATCAAGAATTTGGCCATTGGCAGCCTCTGAAAATTAGGGATTTGTAAAGATGTGAAAATTCCCAAGGGGAAAAGACCTAGGAACAATATGATTTTGCATATATAACATATAGGAGGAGGAAACACGTTGTCGAGTATGCGGGGAAAAGATGAATTTGTTGTTACGAGCACTAATTCTTAGTGTGAGGCAAGGAGAACTAGCGATCTAAAGAAGGACGTCACTTGCTATTATGAGCACTACTTCTGAGTGTGAGGTAAGGAGAATTTTTGGATCTGAAAGAGGACTATAGAGAAAGAGGAGTTTCGAGGTTTGTCCTCATGGATTCATGGTTAGGCTAGGGGGTGAACAGAACAAGTATATTAGTTTTTCTGTTCTACGGTTGGGTGGACCTTGTCTGTTCCATTTGTTGTCCTAGCAATTTGTTCATATATCTTCTTCTAATCTTCCATGGTTGAATGTTATTTTGATTAATAATTGGTAGAATTCTTTTACTTAGTTCTGCTTAAATGTCCTATTGATGCATGACCGATAGGATACGACTACTTAGAGGGTAGAAGGAAATGAATTATTGAATAAGCCTTTACAGTTGAATTATGCATTGGGTAGAGCCAAGAATGACTGCTATATGTGCTAACTATTAATCAATGTATGGAAGTTCCTTGAGTATAGCTAAGAAAAGTTCGATGTGTATTGTTGTTGACGAAAGTGTGAAAGTTCCTATTCATGTGATATAATCTATGATCTATGATAGAAAACAATTATCGGATCGATTTGTGGTTGATATTATGGATGTTTAAGTTGTACAATTTCCAAATGGAATTTTGAGTGAATATCAGGGTTGGAAGATATATCTGTGTATATGTGTTGTTACCTATTCATATTTTTTGAGCTACCTAAACATCTATTACATAAAAAACTAATCGCTCGACTTTTGCAAGTAATTCCCTTTTAAGTCGACTCTATTAATTATACAAAAGAGTTACGATTCTCTTCCTTGGATAATATCAGGAGAAAATGGCCAGGGATTTAACTACATAAACCTATTATCTATTATAGAGTCGGTCCAGTATTTAAACGAGTCTTCACACTCTACTTATTACTTGCAATCATAGCTTAATAAAGGAAATCATCTCCAATAGGGGTTTTCTCCTCTATCCCTTTCTTCTAGGATCGAAGATAAATCTAACCAACTGTTATAGGAGTCTAGTATAAAAACTACCATGATAACAGTTTGCTAGAGCATATCCGTATCATTTCCAATAGAATCTAAGTTGTGATATCCAATGGAGTTGGAAGAAGGTTACGGTCAAGAGTCTTTCGAAATTTCAGAATCTCAGGAGAAATAATGGTTTTAAGTCTCGAGAGGAAAAACTTAGAAAATGTCTAAGTCTTGAAGAGTTGAAGTGTCTAAAGGTGAAGTGAAATTTTGATGAAATCGAAGGAAGATCAAGCATTAAGATCCATTCGGGAGAAGCCAAAATATTTCAAACTGTTATATCTCAAAGAAATAGCGCACTAGTTAGTTGCAAGGAATTATCAGAGTTTTGTGAAACCATGAAACATGAAAATTTTGAAATCATCAGTACCGTCCATAAAAAGGGGACATGCGACAAGAGATCAACATTTCTCTGACTTGCAGAGTGAAATGGTCAAAGGACAGATTCATGAGGATTTGCGAAACACAAAATCTTGAAATCATCGGGACCATCTATCAAAAAGGGGACACACGGCAAGATCTCAACATTTCGTTGACTTGTAGAGTGAAATGGTCAAAGGACGAAGTCATGAGGATTCGTGAAATGAAAAATCCAAAAATCACCGAGACCTTCCATTGAAAAGGGGACACACGGCAAGAGATCAACATTCCACTAACTTGCAGAGAGAAATGGTCAAAGGATGAAGTCATGAGGAATCGCGAAATGCAAAATCCATAAATCATCAGGACCATCCATCGAAAAGGCAGCGTGTGGAAAGCGATCAAAATTTCACTGACTCGCAAAGTGGAAAGGTGAAAGGGAGGATTCGTGAGGATTCACGAAATTTGAAATCACGATTCAATCTGAGTTGTTGATTGAGTAGAGATCTAGATCGTCAATTTTTCAGAGAGAATTTTGAGAAATCGTGGATCAGGAGTAAAGGAGTGAGTGACCATCCAACTTTGCGAAACATAAAGTCCCTATTTGTGAATAGAGGATATGGACCGTTGGATCTAGAAAGGATATGTGTCAACGGGCCAGGAGATCTAGAAGGAGGCAAAGGTTGAAGTGTTGAAATAGCCAAAGCCTGAAGAGCCGAGGAGTTGAGAGTTGTTGATTTGCGAGGGGACACTTGTCACCAGATAGGGAGCTTCGGAGAAAACTACATTGGAGTTTCAGTTTGATAACTAAAAAATCCAAATCGCAAACAACCAATGCGAACATTAACCATTGATCTAGATTGGACAGGTGTCACCAGATTGTGGACTACAGAGGGATTCACTTCAGAGACTTGTGGTTGTTGCAATTTGAAATCGCCGAAGGTCAGAGTCTCGAAAATGACAAGATTCGTTGATGTGAAGGAGGGCACGTGGCGCTCGATCTATAACTTTAAGATATTGTCACGTAGAGCAGAGCGGAGTTGAGAAGTGAAACTCCTAGAGGCCAGAAAGATGGAATCAATGATAGCCATTGATCCAGAAGGGAATTACGTGTTGACAGATCGAGGGAATCAGGGAAGGACGCATGGAAAAAGGAGGGAAGGGTGGAACTAAGGTTGATAATAGTCATTGATCAACAACAACGTCAAGAGGTAGGATATCGACAGATGGGGATGATTGTGGAGTCAGAACTCGCGTGGAGGATATTTTTCCTGGAGTGGGCCACAATTTCAGCCACTTTTTTGGTGATGCGATATGTGTTAGCTGGAAGAAGATTGTGGGGTGAAAAGCAGGTTGGTTTGAAACCACTCTTTCCCATGCCTACAATAGTTCTTTATCACAAGGGCATAACCCAAGTTCATATGAAGGAAGGGGCTAGTGAAAATGAGATAGTGCCCGTAAACTGAGAAGCGACCAGAGCGTGCAGAGAAAAAAGGTTCAAGTCTATGATAGATGCATAGAACCTTAACCTTAATCACACAACCTACGAGTTAAACTCCATTTCATTTAAAACTGTATGATATGGCTACTATCTTCACTTAAATATTTTTTTTATTTTCGAGGGGGGTTCTCCCTCTATGAATTTAATGTTGATATGTATATTTATATAGATATGTGGTTAATCTGAGAGGCTGGGGTATGGCAAAGTTACCCCTGACCCTTTGAGTATTTGATTACCATACAATAGGAAATGAATTAGATATAAAAAAAAATTTAATGTTGGTTAATTATGTCAACAATTGGAAACCATAAACCTTGAAAGGTTGATAGTAATGACAACTACCTATTTATAATAATAGTAGGACTTTCGAGATGTGTTGTTCGAAGAGAAAACGATTTAATGTCCCTAAGGTTTTTTTTTTTATTTGATAAATTTGGGGAACATTACATATGGTATCAGAGCCAATGTTACAACACTTGGACCTTAAATAGGGCCAAAAGTATTTTCTTAGCACCTATTTTTTTGTTTTATGAAAAACTAACAAAATAATTACTATTACAAACAGAAAAACTTTATTTTTGTTGTGATCATGGAAATGTAGAATGAAGCTAAGATCAGACTCGAAGAGAATACTGAGCAAAGACCTCCTGACGAATAGAGGTAGAACAATGACAGAAGTTCACCCACCAAGGTTCTGGAAACTATGAGAAATCTCATTGCGGAACTGCAAGTTTTCAAGGAAGACAATGAGAAACTGAAAAAAGCACAACAAGAATAAAAATAAATAAATGAAGTACTGCTACAAAGAATAGTAACAAATAAGATCCCAAAGGACAATAATGAGGAAGAAGAGGTCAGTAAAAGGGCCCCCAAGAATTTTGGTCCTGAATCAGAAAAGGGGGATAGCTCTTTCGAAGGTACACAATCAACAGAAGGAAAAACAAACACATGAAGAAAAAGGAAACAAGTGGATCACCTGGAGGGAGAATTTAAGAATATCAAACCGTCCACCTTTGATGGGGAATACATAATAGGGGAGGAGGCTAAAGCATGGTTATTGGACATAAAAAAGTATTTCTAGATCTATAACTATTCCAACAATATGAAGGTCAAAATGGCCATCTATAACCTGAAAGGAAAAGCAAGCATATGGTGGCAGGACTTGAAGTTGGCCAAGGGCCTAAAGGAAAAATAGATGGAGTGGTTGTATTTTAAGAAATACTTTAATAAATAATATTTATATTAAAGTTACTATGAAAGAAAAAAAAATAGTTTTATGAGCTATGACTCAGTCAAATGACTATGGATGACTTGATAAACAAATTCCTGGAATTATTAAGGTTTGTGTTGTATATCTGGGAGGAAAAAGTAACAATCCAATAGTTCCTAAGTTGTTTACCACAATCCTATAAGAAAAAAATTGAATTTGACAACCCCAAGTCCTTAAGTGAAGTTTTCAAGAAGGCCCGAATGTGTTACGACCAATACAAACAACGGTTGGAATTCGCCAAGGCTTGGAAAGAAAAGAAACAAGACCAAATGAATCAGTGGAAGAAGGGATATCAACCAACCCCTTTCTAGAACACAACAAAGATTTTTCCAAGGAAATTATTTCACTGCAATAACCAGAACACCCAAGGAGGTGGTAAACGAGTCAATTTGGGAACAAAGAAGTTTGGGGACAGCCCTAGAGAACTGTTAAAATGTGGGGAATGTGGAGAACCTCACTTAAGGAGGACCTGTCCACATTTAACTTCTACATCCAGGACTATGGTTCACAACCTACAAGAAGCCTCTACAGTGGGAGATGTGGGAAGAAGCTTACATAGGGTCAATGCATCTGTGGACAACTGTCAAGCTGATCACCAGTCCACTCTAGTGGAAGTTGAAGGTAAAGTTAATAATAATCATGTTTATGTTTTAATTGATCTAGGAGCTACTTTGATTTATGTTTCTCCTGGATTAGTGGATTCAAATAAGATTAAGAAAACAAGACCTGCAAAATCTTGACTAGTAAAACTAACAACAAGAACAAAACGAAAAGTATCTGATTTTATTTCTGACAGTGAGTTCAGTTTAGGTGATCAAAACACAAATTTAAATTTGAATATTCTACCGTTAGGGTCTTATGATATAATTATCGGAATGGACTGGTTAGAAAGGCATAAAGCAATTTTAGATTGTTATAAAAAATCACTCAAGTGTAAAGACGAAAACGACATTGTTAGGATAGTACAAGGCATACAAAAACCAATCTCGGTTAGAGAAATTTCAACAATGCAATTTAAGAAGTGCATAATAAAAGGTTGTCAAATTTATGTTATCCAAGTGACAAATTTGTTGCAAAAAGAAAATAAAACAATCTTAGAGGATTTTGTCGTCTTGCATGATTTTAGAGATGTGTTTATTAATGAGATACCTAAATTACCCCTAAGGAGAGAAATAGATTTTTCTCTCGATCTGCTACTAGGTTCAACTCCTATATCTAAGGAACCTTACCGAATGCATTTACCTGAATTAACAGAATATAAGATTCAATTACAAGAATTGTTGGACAAGAACTACATTCGGCCAAGTGTCTCACCTTGGGGAGCACCAATTCTTTTTGTTAAAAAGAAAGACAAAACTCTAAGATGATGCATTGATTACAAACAATTAAACAAAATGACTATTAAGAACAAATACCCCTTACCTGGAATCAATGATCTGTTCGATCAAGTAGGTGGGAAAAATATTTTCTCTAAATTGGATTTAAGATCTAGTTATCACCGGGTTAGAATAAAATATAAAGACATAAGTAAAACAATATTCAGGACGAGATATGGACACTACAAATTTGTTGTTATACCGTTTGGTCTTACTAATGCACCAACAACATTTATGTGTTGAATGAACAACATTTTCAGTCAGTACTTGGAGAAGTTTGTTTTGGTTTTTATTGACGATATCCTAGCATATTCTAAAACAGAAGAAGAACACAAAGAACACCTAAGGATAGTTATGTAAACTTTAATAAGACACAAACTGTATGCTAAATTCGATTAGTGTGACTTTTATTAGAAGAAAATACAGTACCTAGGACACGTAATATCTAAAGAAGGTATTGCGGTCGATCCTGAGAAAATAAGAGCCATCATGGAATGGTTGATCCCTAAGGATGTAGTGGACATCCGATCATTCATGGGAATCATCGAATATTACCACATATTTATAGAGGCATTTTCCAAGATTGCATACCCTATCACATCATTAAAAAAGAAAGGAACCAAGTTTAACTGGTCACAAAAATGTCAGGATGGTTTTAATAAGTTAAAGGAATTCTTAACAGCCACACCCATTTTAAAGGTAGCAGATCTGGACAAAGACTTCACAGTCTATGTGGATGTGAGTAAAGAAGGTCTGTGTGGTGTCCTGACTCAAGAAGGGCACATTATTTGTTATGAGTCTCGAAAAATAAAAGATCTCGAACGAAACTACATCACTCATGACTTAGAGTTGGCAGCTGTAATACACACCTTAAAGATGTGGCGACACTATATAATGGGCAACAAATTTATGTTATTGACTGATAACAATGATGTGAAATTTTTGTTTAGTCAACCAAACCTTAACTCAAGGCAAGCAAGATGGCTGGGCTTCTTGAGTGAATTCGACTTTGAGGTAAGGCACATCAAGGGTAAGTAAAACAAGGTGTCTGATGCTTTAAATAGAAGAATTCATGGGTTGTTTGAAATAAACATTAGCAGGACAGAAAGTGATCTTGAGCAAAGAATAAAGGATGCAGGTAATAATGATGAAAATTACACTATTACAGTGGCATATTTAAGAAACGATACAAAAAATTCAAACAAAACAGATCTAAGTTTGGACAGAAATGGTCTACTATGATTTAAAAATAGAATATAAATACCAGATTCGGTTGAATTAAAGTTAACAGTTTTTGGACGAAGTACACAAGAAACCATATTCTGGTCATCCGAGATACCAGAAAATGGTAACAACACTAAGGAAGTTATTTTATTGGCCTAATATGAAGGGTGAAACAAAAAAATACTTATCTAAGTGTCAATATTGTCAACAGGTGAAAGTTCAACACCGACATCCAATCATCTTGTTCCAACCTTTACCTGTGCCAGAATGGAAATGGGAGACTATATGACTAGACTTTATTATAGGTTTTCCTAGAAGTCAAAAACATAATGATTCAATTATGGTGGTAATTGATAAGCTTAGTAAGTCTGCACACTTTATTCCTGTAAAGTGTACTTTTAAAGCTATTAACATTTCTGAAATATTCATTAAAGAAATTTTTAGATTGCATGGTATTCCTAAAATGGTGATTTCAGATAGAGAGGTAAAATTTACATCTACATTTTGGAAAGAATTGTTTGTAGGGTTAAATACTAACTTGAATTTTAGCACAAGTTATCATTCACAAATGGATGGGGAGAATGAACGAACAAACCAAATCGTAGAAGATATTCTATGGATGTACGTAAGCAAAAAACCAAACAAGTGGGAAGAATACTCGCACTTGGTGGAATTTGCGTACAACAATGGTTACCAAGCATCGGCTAATATGAGCCCCTTCAAAGTACTATATGGAATAAAGTGTACGACTTCGATTAGCTGGGATAACCCAGTTGACAAACTCATGGCAGGACCATAAATTCTCCAAGAAATGGAGAGTACAGTAAGAAAAGTACAACATAATTTAAAGGAGGCACAGGACAGACATAAATGTTGTGCGGACCTGAAAAGAAGACATCGAAAATTTCTAGTTGGAGACCATGTGTGTTTAAAAGTCAAATCAAGAAGAAGTTCATTAAATCTAGGAAGTTGTGCCAATTTGGCATCCATATTTTTGGTCCTTTCAAGATCTTAGCTCGAATTGGACCCATGGCATATCAACTTCCAGTTCCTGCAAATCTGAAAATTCATAATGTATTTCATGTTTCTTTGTTAAAAAATTATGTTCATGATCCTACTCACATGATCGATCGGAACATGGTGCAGGTGGAACCTGAAAGTGAGTTCCAAGTAGAACCTCTGTGCATTCGGAACAAGAGAGAAATGACACTACAAAATAGAGTCATCACCTAGGTAGAAGTGCAATGGAAGCACTTTAGTCCTGAGGAGGCTACTTGGGAATTGGAGGAAGATTTGTAGAAATCTTATCCAACCTTGTTCTGAGAAAGGAACGCGCACTGAGGATAGTGTTGTACTAAACGAGGAAAGAATGTAATATCCCAAAAAATAAATTATTATTGAAGTCTAAAAAAACTTAGGAATTTATTTTCGTTTTTGGAAAAATTTGAATTTGGAAAATTATTGCCATTTATGGCAATTCTGAATTTGGGAATTTAGTTATTTGTAATAAATTACTGTGAGTGATTGGGAAAAGATTTGATTTTACCAAATAACTTTTTGACTATGACACTTGTAAGAGACAAATAATTTTTATCTTTATTGCTGACAGAAAAATGGAACAACCAAGTTGAAATCAACTGACCATGACTCAATGAGTGGGGAACAGGCTCGAACTACCTCAGGGATGAATTTTACAAGTGGAAAATCAGAAATTCGGCCATTGGCAGCCCCTGAAAATTAGGGATTTATAAAGCTGTGAAAATTCCTAAGGGGAAAATACTTACGCATAAGATGATTTTGCATATATAACATATGGGAGGAGGTAGGAGGCTGCTGAGTATGCGAGGAAAAGAAGGACTTGCTATTACGAGCACTAATTCTAAGTTAGAGGAAAGGAGAACTCCCAATCTAAAGAAGGACGTCACTTGTTGTTACGAGCCCTACTTCTTAGTGTGAGGCGAGGAAAATTTTCGGATCTGAAAGAGGACTATAGAGAAAGAGGAGTTTCTAGGTTCATCCTCATGGATTCATGGTCAGGCTAGGGGGTGAACGGAATAAGTAGATTAGCTATTCTGTTCTATGGTTGGGTGGAACTTGGTTGTTCCATTTGTTGTCCCAACAATTTGTTCATATATGTTCTTCTACTCTTCCCTGGTTGAATGTTTTGTTGATTAATAATTGGCAGAATGCTTTTACTTAGTTCTGGTTAAACGTCATATTGATGCATGACTGATAGGATACATCTATTTAGAGGGTAGAAGGAAATGAATTACTGAAGAATCCTTTACAGTTGAATTATGCATTGAGTAGAGCCAAGAATGACTGTTGTATGTGCTAAATGCTAGTAAATGTATGGAAGTTCCTTGAGTATAGATAAGAAAATTTCGGTGTGTATTGTTGTTGACGAAAGTGTGAAAGTTCCTATTCCTATGAGATAATATATGATCTATGATAGAAAAAAATTATCAGATCGATCTGTGGTTGATATTATGGATGTTTAAGTTGTACAATTCCCAAATGGAATTTTGAGTGAATATTAGGGTTGAAAGATATATGTGTGTATATGTGTTGTTACCTATTCATATTTTTTGAGCTACCTGAACATATATTACACAAAAAACTAATCTCTCTACTTTTGCAAGTAATTCCCTTTTAAGTCGACTGTATTAATTATAGAAAAGAGTTACGATTCTATTCCTTGGATAATCTCAGGAGAAAATGGCCAAGGATTTAACTACATAAACCTATTATCTATTATAGAGTCGGTCCAGTATTTAAACGAGTCTTCACACTCTACTTATTACTTGCGATCATAGATTAATTAAGGAAATCATCTCCAATAGGGGTTTTCTCCTCTATCCCTTTCTTCGAGGATCAAAGATAAATCTAACCAATTGTTATAGGAATCTGGTATAAAAACCATCATGATAACAGTGTGCTAGGGCAGATCCATATCATTTCCAACAAAATCTGAGTCGTTACATCCAATGGAGTTGGAAGAAGGTTACAATCAAGAGTCTTTCAACATTTCGGAAGCTCAGGAGAAATAATGGTTTTAAGTCTTGAGAGGAAACACTTTGAAAATGTCTAAGTCTTGAAGAGTTGAAGTGTCTAAAGGTGAAGTGAAAAATTTTGATGAAATCAGAGGAAGATCAAGCATTGAGATCCATTCAGGAGAAGCCAAAATCTTTCAAACCATTAGATCTTAGAGAAATAGTGCACTAGTTAGTAGCGAGGAATTATCGAAGTTTTGTGAAACCACGAAACGTGAAAATTTTGAAATCATCGGGACCGTCCATAAAAAAGGGCACATGCAACAAGAGCTCGACATTTATCTAACTTGTAGAGTGAAATGGTCAAAGGACAGAGTCATGAGGATTCGAAAAACGTGAAATCCTGAAATCATCGGGACCGTTTATCAAAAAGGGGACACACGACAAGAGCTTGACATTTCATTGACTTGTAGAGTGAAATGGTCAAAGGACGGAGTCATGAAGATTCACAAAACATGAAATCCCAAAATCATTGGGACCGTCCATTGAAAAGGGGACATGGAGCAAGAGATCAAAATTTCGTTGACTTGCAAAGAGAAATGGTCAAAGGACGGAGTCATGAGGATTCGTGAAACATGAAATCCTGAAATCATCGGGATCGTCCATCGAAAAGGGGATGCATGGAAATCAATCAACATTTCATTGACTCATAGAGTGGAAAGTTCAAAGGGCAGAGTCACGAGGATTCACAAAATGCAAAATCACGATTCAATTTGAGCCGTTGATAGAGGAGGGATCTGGATCGTCGATTGTCCAGAGAGAATTTCAGGATATCAAGGATTGGGAGTAAAGGAGTGAATGACCATCCAACTTCACAAAATGTGAAGTCTTGATTTGTGAATAGAATATATGGATCATTGGATTCAAAAAGGATACGTGTCAATGGGCTAGGAGATCTAGAAGGAGGCAAAGGTTGAAGTGTTGAAACAACTGAAGCCCAGAGAGCCAAGGAGTTGAGAGCAGTCAATCTGTGAGGGGGCACTTGTCACTAGATCATGAGCTTGAGAGAAAACTACATTGGAGTTTCAATTTGAGAACTGAAACAGCTGAATCCCGAAAAACTGAAGAGAACGTTAGCTATTGATCTAGATTGGATAAGTGTCACCAGATTGTGGACTCCGAAAGGATTCACTCAGGAGATTCATGTCTATTGAAATTTGAAATTGTCTAAGGTTGGAGTCACAGAAATGATGAAAGTTGTCGATGCGAAGGAGGGAATGTGGAGCCCGATCCAGATTTTTGGGATATTTTCATGCAGAGAAGAGAAGCGTTGAGAGTTGAAACTCTTGGAGGCCGGAAAGACTGAATCAATGATAGTCGTTGATACAGAAGGGAATTATGCATCAATAGATCGAGGGAATTAGGGAAGGATGCGTGGAAACAAGAGAGAAGGGAGGAACAGAGGTTGATAATAGCCGTTGATCAGTAGAAACATCGAGAGGCAGGAGGTCGATGGATGGGAATGATTGCGGAGTCGAAACTTGCTCAGAGGATATTTTTCCTTGAGAGGGCCTCAATTTCAACCATTGTTTTGGTGATGAGGTACGTGTCAGCTAGTGGAGGATTGCGGGGTGAAAATCAGGTTTCTTTGAAACCACTCTTGCATGCGCTCGCAATCCTGCTTTAGCACAAGGGCACAACCCAAGGGCAAATGAAGGAAGGAGCTAGTGAAAAGGAGCTAGCACCCATAAATTGATAAGCGACCAGAGTGCGTAGGGACAGAAGGTTCAAGTCTGCAATAGATGTATAGAACCTTAACCTTAAGCACACAATCTATGATTTAAAGTCCACTTCATTTAGACCTGTATGATATGGCTACTGTCTACGCTTAACTATTTTCTGTATTATCGAGGGATTTCTCCCTCTATAAATCTAATGTTAATACATATATTTATATAGATATGTGGGTAATCTGAGCGGCTGGGGTATGGCGAAGTTACCCTTGACCCTTTGAGTATTTGATTACCGTACAATAGGAAATGCCTCAGAGATAAAATATTTTTTGATGTTGGTTAATTATGTCAACAACTGGAAACCATAAACCTTGAAAGGTTGATACTAATGACAACTACCTATTTATAATAATAGTAGGACTCTCGAGATATGTTGTTCAAAGAGAAACAGATTTAATGTCCCTAATATTTTTTTTTATTTGATAAATTTGGGGAACATTACAAAGATTGTTGGGGAAGTGATTTCTCCTATAGGGAGTCCAACAATGGCTACAAAGCTCTGATAACTCCTAATTTGTCCTGTTATTGAAGCCATGGAAGGGAAGTGGAATAGCCAATGGACTGTGGAACAGTGAAGGTTTATATTACCGGGTTAGGCAAGCATGTGGGGAATGAGAGTCTGTGAGTGGTCGGCGTAAGTAGGCTCCTGGGAGGGAATCCTTCATGTTTCATTGTGCAACTTTCCATAGTCTCAGCCTAGTCTAGGATCCACTTTACCTTGGGTGGAGTTTGGTACCATCTCAAGGGTGACCACTCCTGATAGCTTGGAGCAGAGTGTTCTATGGCTGGGAGGTTTGTGGAAGATATTCATGTAGTTGGTGCTCTTCAATTAAAAGATAAGTACCATTTATGTGTTAATTTTATGATGTGTATCTTTTATATGTCATGATATTTATAATATTGCCTGTATAAGCTATTTTGTAGAAGATTGTTGTGATTTCTGGAATTAATTATATATATATATATAATGCATATTATCTATTTAAGAATATATGTATGATGTTCCTCAAACAAATCTATATATCATAGCCCAACAGGTTTATGAGTGGGTATGGATAGCGTAATTATTAGAAAAGAGTGAGAAGAGTTTGTTTTGTATTTACTTCAAGTGACATTACCCAACAGAAGTCTCAGGGTTGTTACAAATTGGTATCAGAGCCCATGGTTTCATCACTGAGCCTAGATGGGTCATATAAGTGGTTATGGGAAACCAAGTTCACAGAGAATGGATGAAAAGAGTGTCAGGGGGGTGCTGAGAGAGCTCTTGGGTTGTGATTGGAAGCTAAGGGGGTATAGCATTTTAAGAGTTTCAGCGGAGGAGGGAACCCACCACAATCATGGTATTGGGCCATCAAGTTTAAGTTAAGGCCATGGGATCTGTTAGGGAGAAGGACGATCCTTCACAACCGTCAGATCTTAGAAGAGGATCATGGTGGTTAAGCACCGAAGTCCTTCGGGACTTCACTACTCTGGCGGTTTGCAGTTACTTGTCATAAAAGAGACAAAACCACCAAAGCTTCAAATTTTTGGAATGGATCTACATCATAGATCAAGGGGAGAAGTTATTTACTATTATATTTGGCCAGAGAAAGATAGGAGTCATTTGATTAAGACAAGAGAAGGAGGAAAGGCACAGTGGTGAAGAGATGATCCTAGTCATCAAATCAGTGAGTGAGTGAATGCGAGTCATAGATGGCATAGAGGTTTGGAGGTTTAACACTCTCGAAGGAAGAAGTCCTCAAACTACCAGGAGGAAAAATCCCCGAAGTCCTAAACTCCGGAGTTAATATGAACCATTCATGTTCAAGGACACGTGTCCAAAGATTAAGCATGTTTGAAACTTCAACAGTCTAGGGGCTGAGTGGTGTTCAATATAAAAATCCTATGAAGTCTCGAATTTCAGAGTTAATTTGGATTGTTTATTAATAGAGATACTTGTCCACAGATCAACTTTTTCAGGATTTCGGTAGTCCAAGGGTTGTGTGGTGGTTCAACATCAAAATCCTTTGATGTACTGAAGTCCCAAAGTCCCATAGTGATGTGGCCTACTAACGTCACGCAAGATGATGTGGGCACGAAGGATGTGTGCCATGTGTTAGTGGGTTATCCACCCTTCGAAGATAGTTGGTTCCGGTTAGAATGTGACATGTGTCACTCACCTGATTGGGCCATGTGTCCGATTCATGTGTCCTTCCACATGGCACTCCTAGTGGTGGCACAAGGAAGTTAAAATTGGCTAAGAAGTTAGCTAGATTGGGCTCACATTTACTTTTATCACAATCTAACAATATCGACAACTGGGAGGCATTACAGATATTGAAATTGCATGGGAGATGATTTTGCAGGGTGGTCCCACAATCCAAACCACGGTTTCCCGAAAGGGGTATGTGTCAACATGGGGACAATTGCAGAATGATCGATGGGTTACTCCAAAACCACTGACCCATGTCCTCGTAATTTGAAAAGTATAAATTTTGATGTGACATCTTCACTATTTATTAGTTCAAGCATAGAAACCCTGGGCTCAAGTGGATGTGTGGCACCAAATCCTATAGTATGAAGAATTGGCACTTTAGAGGAAATTGGTCGAGGGTTGCTAAAGTGGGAGGAAACTCGAAGGCTCAAAGGCTGGAGTACATATAGACCGTTGATTACAGAATACATGTAGCACCACATGCAACAATATGGAGACTAGTCGTGGTGGAAGGTTCAAGAGTATGGACAGTTCAGAACCCCTGAAGCCTAGAGTTCCATAATAAATCTCAGTCATTGGTTGTTGAGGAGCCATGGACCATAGATCCACCCTACTTTGCGAGTTCGCCAATTTGTAATCAAGGGAAATTGGAAGGTTGGGGCTGTAAAAACCTATGGATCCAAAATCTCTGGAGTGCCTAAGTGTTAAAACCCTGAAGGACCACCTATTCAGTGTTTTTCCAGTTCAACGTTCAAAAAAATCATCGGGTAATGAGGTATAAGCCTCTAATGTATGAAGTTCCAAATTCACGAAGATGATGCAATCTGTCGATGTCATCGGGAGTGACATGGACACACGGGACAAATGCCACATGTCATCTTTCTTTAAGGCCTTTCAGAGGCCCTCTGTGCCCAATCAAGTTGTGACATGTATTATCCATTGGATGGACCACATGTCCACTTTGTAACTCTACTATGTGGAACACTAGTAAGTGGAGGATGATGAGACTCAAGAGTTCATCAATCCGGGTGTTTCGGGCAAATCAACGTGGAAGTTGTAACAACCTCATAAGCGCAAATATATGAAACAATAGAGCCTCGAAGCTCCGAGGATGCACTGTGCAAGGATTTAGTGTTGGGGAGAAACAAGGCATGAAGTAACAAGAGATTTCGAATTTTGAAGCTCTGAATTAGTGGATCCCTAAAGCCCCAAGGATGTACTGTGCAGAGATTCACCAGTTCAACGTTCGACAGAAGGAAGGCATGAGGTATAAAGAGCTTCTAAAGCCTGAAGTTTCATAGCCCCAAATATCGCAAGGCTCTAGATAAGAGCCTATTTAATAGCACTGGGTCATAGCCTATGGTCATATGCATTCGGGACAGAAGGAAAAGGGCTAAGTGCCCAACTTTTTTTTTGGAAATAGAAAAGGCCTTAGAGAGGGAGCTTTTGGGTCTGTACATTTTAAAAAGGACTCTAAACTTGAGGAGAGAACTCGACACTGATCAAAGAGCCAATTCAAATCTAACAGGGAATAATCTAAGTACATGTATCGTATCATTAAGAAGACAAAGTGTCCAAGTACCATAACTTCCTGATCAAAACTCAGAATTGAGCATGGAAGTAGGCATTGGAAAGGTATTGAACAGTAGAAGACAACTATTCACCCATAAATTGAATTTGAATAGTCAATTTCTCCAAAAATCAGAAGAAAATAAGTCTAATGTATTAATGAAGTAGAATGGTTGTGTTTTCATGAAATTATTAAGAATAGTTAGCCAGACAAAGTTTTGTTGGATGTGCATTTTTGCAGAGTTAACAGCTGTCAGAATAGAATAGAGTTATCAAAAAGGGCATAGAGATGGAGTATACACAAATAGTATATAGTCAAGAATATGAATTCGAGGGATGAATGTTTGGTTGGGTATGGAAGGAACAAAATCCAATGGACATGGAGGAGGAAAGGTGGAAGACATAAATCTAGCTAAGACCATTAGAAAATTACAGACAGATGTCTAGAGCCATAAGACTGATAAAAAAAGTATAATGAAGACCGACGAGCAGCAAGAAGACTTCAATATGAATTTAATGAAAATCCTAAAAATAATTGAAAATAAGTTGTATAAGGAGAGTGGCTCAAACAAATCAGAAAGCCATGAGACCCATGAGGGAAAAGGAAGATCAAGGAGTGGTACAAGACATCACCATCACTCCTAAAGGCATTCCAACATGAGAGAACACAACAAATCAAGTCCATCTCATGTCAGTAAGCATAAGAGGTTTGGGGTGGATGAATTGAAAGGAGAAATGAACAAGATCAAACCTCCTACCTTTGATGGAGAGAACAAGAAAGATGAATATGTCGAGACATGGCTATTGGGAATGAGAAAATATTTCCAACTGCATAATTATTCTTCTCATACAAAAGAAAGAATTTCTATTTACTAGATAAAAGGAAGGGCATCTATGTGGTGAGATCAACTTGTGTAAGTTCATCACATGAGAGAGAAGAATGTTACATGGAAGGAATTCAATAAGAATTTCAAGAAGATATACCTAACCAAAGGGTATTATGAAAAAAATATGAAAGATTTATTTGAACTAAAAATTTTCATCATGACCGTTGATGAGTATGAAAGAAGATTTCTTGAACCATTGAAGTATGTCTCCTTCATCAAAGATGAGACAGTAAATATTTAGAGGTATCTAAGTCAGCTTCCATATTTCATCAGTGACAAGATTAAATATGATGATCCCAAGACTTTGGAGGAAACCATAAGGAGATCCAAGTGAGTGTGTGATCAGCATAAGGGAAATCTGACTTTACAAAGAGCTTGGTAAGACAAGAAGAAGTTTAAGAGGGAACATAGGTAGAAGAGGAATAAGCCACAATTTTTCAGAAATAGTCCTCAAGGAAAACCATCTTTTAGAGAGCTCAGAATGGTTGAGGTAGGTGGGAAAAGGCCAAGGCAGACACCTATTAAATGTTGGGGTTGTAAATGAGACCATAAGTATAGAGATTTTCCTCACATAAGTGACAAAGAGAGAGCTATCCACAATGTACAACAAGGAGAAACAATGGAGGATATGGGTAGAAGTGTACCAAGGATCTATTTATCCCTAGACAATAAGAAAGTAGAGTTTCAATCACACATAATTGAAGTAGAAGGTATGATCAATAACCATGACTTTACTATTTTAATAGATTCAAGAGAGATTCATAGCTATATAGATCCTAAGGTAGTGGAAAGATTGAAATTTCCAAGAATAAAGCATGGGAAATCTTGGCTAGTGCAGCTGGCTACAAGAGCCAAGAGAAAAGTTGTTGAGCTGGTTAAATCATGTCTAGTGGATATGAATGGACTAATTACCAAGGCATATTTGAACATCCTGCCCTTGGGTTCATATGATTGCCTAATTGGTATGGATTGGTTGGACCAACACCATTCTATCTTGGATGGTGATAACAAGACATTTACTTTCTTGGATGAAGAAGGGAACCCAAGAACAGTCCAAGGAATTCTGAGAGAAGTTACTTTTTGAGAGATCTTAGTAAGGCAACTAAAGAAGTGTTACATGAATGGATTCCAAATAATTGCAGCTCATATGGAGGAAGCACCTAAGGATAGGGTTCCAAATCTTGTGGATCATGTAGTCCTCAAACAGTTCGAAGATTTGTTTAAGGAGATACCGGGACTACCCCCAAACAGAGATATTGATTTCTCTATAAATTTGATGCCTAGAGAAAATCCAGTATCAAAGACTCCCTACAGAATGAGTACACTAGAGATGAATGAAATACACATGCAACTTGAAGAAATTTGAACAAGTGGTATATACGCCCAAGATTGTCACCTTGGGGTGCCACAATTTTATTCATGAAGAAGAAATATGGGACATTGAGATTGTGCATCAACTTCAAACAATTGAACAAAGTGACTATAAATAACAAGTATCCTTTTCCAAGGATCGATGATCTCTTTGATCAGTTAAAGGATGCAAAGATATTTTCCAAGATCGATCTCAGGTCGGGGTACCATCAAGTAAGGATCAGAGATGAAGACATTAGAAAAACTACCTTCAGGACAAGGTACGGTCATTATGAATTCACAATGGTGTTATTCGGATTATCAAATGTGCCAGATGTTTTCATGTTCTTAGTGAATGGTGTTTTCTAGGAATATTTAGACAAGTTTGTCATTGTCTTTTTGGATGAAATTCTTGTATATTCCAAGTCAGAAGAAGAGCACGAGAAGCACTTGAGGATGGTGTTACAAGTTCTAACAGAGCACCAACTATATGCCAAATTGATCAAGGGCTCATTTTATCAAAACTAAATCCACTATTTTGAGAATATAATATCCAAAGAAGGAATATTAGTAGACCCCGAAAATTTTGAAGCCATTAAAGGATGGAAAACACCGAAGAATGTGACAAAAGTTAGATCCTTTATGGGTTTGGCTGGCCACTACAGAAGATTCATTGTAGGGTTTTTGAAGATTTCTCACCCAATTAATTTATTGCAAAGGAAGGGGGTGAAATTTAAATGGACAACAGAGTGTGAAAAGAGCTTCCAACAATTGAGGTAGTTGTTAACCAGTGCTCCAATTCTGAAGATTTCATATCCGAATGAATATTTCATGGTTTTTACTTATGCATGGAAATAAGGACTTGGTGGAGTCCTCAGTCAGAATGGGTTTATAATTTTTTTTGAATCGAGAAAATTAAATGAGCATGTAAGGATCTATGCCACTCATGATTTGGAGTTGGAAACCATAGTTCACGTCTTGAAAAATTGGAGGCAATACCTCATGGGAAAGAGGTTTGAGATGAGGGCATACCATAATGGTCTAAAATTTTTGTTTTATCAATCCACATTAAATGCCAGGCTGATCAGATGGTTCGAATTCCTCTGTTGATATGAATTTGAAATCAAGCACATCAAAGGAAAGGACAACAAAGTGGTTGATGCACTCAACATGAGAGTGCATGAACTACATGCTATAGCTATTAACATGTATCAAACATACCTCAAAGGAATAATTTCTGAGGATGAAAAAGAAGATTTGTAGTACATGGGGTTAGTGACAAAACTACAGCACGTAAAGATGTAGCATAAGGTGGAATATTTAAGATTGGGAAATGACGAAGTTCTCTTGTACATGAACCAAATTTATGTGCCCAATTCTCGTGAGTTAAGGAGCATAATTTTGAAAGAGATGCATAATTTGCCTTATGATGGGCACCCTGGATATCAGAAAATAGTTGTAGTAGTCAAGAGCCAATACTATTGGCCAGGCATGAAGAGGGAGATTGTTGAGTACATTTATAAATGTATGGAATGTCAAAAAGTCAAGGCTAAGCATAGGCACCCAGTTGGGTTGTTGTAGCCATTTCCCATTCCTGAGTGGAAGTGGGAAGTGGTGACAATGGATTTCATCACCAAATTTCCCAGAACAAGCAAGTAGCATGATGCTATCATGGTGGTAGTGGACAAGCTTATGAAAGCTTCCAATTTCATTCCTATGAAGGTTACTCACAAGGCAACCAATGTTGTTGATATTTATATGAGGGAAGTAGCATTCTTGGATGGCATACCCAAGACAATTGTGTCTGACAGAGACCCAAATTTTACCTCAAAGTTCTAGAAGGGATTATTCAAAGGGTTTAGAACAAATCTAAACTTCAACACAACTTATCATCCTGAGTCTGATGGGAAAACAGAAAGAGTGAACCAAGTGATAGAGGATATGCTAAGGATGTACGTTATGGAAAAACCATCTATCTGGGAAGATTATATACACTTGGTAGAATTTTCATACAACAATGAGTACCAAGAATCACTGAGAATGAGCCCATTTGAGGAAATTTATGGTAGAAAGTAAAACACACCAATACTCTGGGACAACCCAACTGATAGAGTAGTGATTGGACCAGAGTTTCTTAGGAAAATGGAAGAGAAAATGTTGAAGATAAAACATAATTTAAATGCTTCGTAGGATGGGTAGAAAAGCTATGCTGACAAGGGAAGAACTCATAAGTAATTTAAAGTGGGTGATCATGTATTTTTGAAGGTGAAAACCAACAAAAGTTCCCTAAAGTTCGGAAAATTTTCCAAGTTGGCAGCCAAATATTGTGGGCTGTTTGAAATCCTATAGAGGATTGGACCAGTATCTTACATGCTTACATTACCTGCATCTATGATTATTCATAATGTATTTCATGTATCATTGCTTAAGAAATATATACCTGATGCTAATCATGTTATTGATTGGAATGTGATTCAAGTGGAGCAAGGAAGTGATTTTCAAGTGCAACAGGTATGCATTCTAGTTCGGAAAATCAAACATCTCTGAAATCAAGCCATAGGGCTTGTAAAGGTCCAATGGACCTAGTACGGTCCCGAGGACGTGACTTGGAAGCATGAAGATGTTATGCAGGAAAAATACCCACATCTTTTTGAACATTTTGGTAATCGTGTTGATATTATATAAATAAGTTGCATTGAGGACAATGCATAAATAAGGGGGGGGGGGATTATAATACCCCAAGGTCGAGCCCCTGCTAAATTGTAATGATGTTTATAATACAAGTGTTATAAGCTGGGAGGCTTATATGTTTATTAGGTTGGAGAGCCTTGATGTTGAATGACAGGAGCTTGATTTTTTTATATGTAAATACTACATCATTAATATAATTACATCATTGTGTATAGACTGACCACAAAGAAAGAGTTATGGGAGAATAAGATCCACTTGGAAGGGAAAGGGATAGGGCTGAGAGGCTAGGAAAAAGGCGCTAAGATTGAGGGATTAACCCAATGGAATATCATAATGTATTTCCTAAAATGCTAAGGTTTGTTAATTGAAAACCTATCATCCTAAGTCCTTTGGGGAGAAGAACAGACTCCAAGTGAAGAGGAACGAGCTCCCAAGAGAGCCATGTGTCAACCTTGGTGCATGTAGATTTATGTGGGAAAAGCCATTGTTGTGGGCATTCAATCAACATTATTTCCACGCTCCCCACTCATGCACATAGGGAGACCGAGCATCCACGTAGCCAACAACCTCTGCCATGATTAATATCTGAAACTTTTGGAACTTGCAAACCCATGAAGCTAACTCGTTTTCCTATGAGGCACAACCCAACTGCGTAGTTCCTAAGCCATATCATGCCTTGGTCATTTTTCTGTTGCTTCCCACATTTTCCATGGACTGGTGTGTCTTCATATCATTATCATAATCTATACCCAACTTTTCTAATGTGGCTACCCATTGACTTAAGAGGTGGACATAAGAAGCAGGTTGTTGGGCCTATGGTTTTGAAGAGGTGGGTTGTCATGCCCATGAATTGAAGAAGCAATGTGTCAGGCCTATGAGAAACTCTCTCCAAGTGAGAGAGATTGATAGGGAAGTGATTTATCCTGGAGGGAGTCCAACAACAACTATGGAGCTCTGATAATTCCTGAACCGACCTGTTGGTAAAGACCTATAAGGGAAGTGGAATAGCTGATGGACAGTGGAACAATGAAGGTGTATATTCCCAAGGTGGGAAATGCATGTGGGGAATGAGATTATGTGAGTGCTGGGCCTAAGTAGGCTCCTAGGAGGGAATCCTTCCTATTGCATTGTGTAACTTTTCGTAGTCTCAGCCTATCCTAGGATACCCTTTACCTTGGGTGGAGTTTGGTCCCTACTTGAGGGTGACCACTGTTGATAGCTTGGAGCAGTGTGGTCTATGACTGGGAGGTTTGTGGAATTTCTACATGTAGTTGGTGTTCTTCAATTAAAATCTAAGTACCATTTATGTGTTAATTTTATGTTGTGTATCCTGTACATGTCATGATATTTATAATATTTCTTGTATAAATTGTTTTATAGAAGATTGTTGTGATTTCCACATTTAATTTTATATATATGTAGAATGCATATTATCTGTTTAAGCATATATGTATGATGTTATGCAAAGAAATATGTATGCCATAGCCAAGCAGGTTTATGCCAAGTTCTGGATACTTTAATTATCATAACAGAGTGAGAAGAGTTTGTTTTGTATTTACTTCAAGTGGCATTTTCGAGCAGAAGGTTGGGGATTGTTACAAGTTGGGAGTTCTTACATAAATATAAGTGATCTTTATACCATAGTGAATCATTTTTCCATGTAAATGTATCGGATGCACTAGAATCCCTCGCTTCTATTATCCAATCAGGTTGGATGATCGAGATAGCACAGAGAAAGGCCTCAACATCTTCATCCATTCTTGAGAGTGCATCTGCCACAACATTTTTCTTCCCTTTTTTGTATATGATTTCAAAATCATAACCCAACATCTTGGTCACCCATTTTTGTTGTTCTTTTGAAGAAATTCTTCGTTCCAAGAAGTATTTAAGACTATCATGATCTGTTTTTACCTTGAAGTGCCTACCTATTAGGAAAGGGTGCCATTTCTTATATGCATGTAGTATTTCCATCATTTCCTTCTCATAAATGGGTTTGTGTAAGTCCTTTTCATTGACTGTCCAACTTTCAAAATCAAGGAGAGTTCCTTCTTACATTAGAACAACACCAATGCCATTTCCCGAGGCATCACATTCCACAATAAAGGTTTTTGTGAAGTTTGGTGTGGTCAAGACAAGAGATTTTCACATCACCTCTTTAAGTTTTTCAAAAAATCGAGTTTCCTTTGGAGTCCAGGAAAATGCATCCTTCTTATTTAATGTCATTAAAGGTGATGTTATTCTTCCATAGTTTTGAACAATCTTGTGGTAGTAACCTGTCAAAACCAAAAATCCTCTAAGATTCTTCAATGTTTTTGGAATCGACCAATCCATCATGGCCTTAATATTATTAGGGTCTACCTTGACACCTTCATGAGATACAATATGACCCAAATACTCTACCTCCTTCACCCCAAAGAAACATTTTGATTGTTTGGCATATAGTTGTGGCTCCTTTAGTAGTTGTAGCACCTTGTAAAAATGTCACGCATGATTCTCCCAAGACTTGCTATAGGTTAGTATATCATAAAAAAATGCTAACACAAATTTTCAAAGAAAGGTATTGAAAATGGAATTCATCAACCCTTGGAATGTGGAAGGTGCATTCGTAAGGCCAAAAGGTATGACCAAAAATTCATAATGGCCTTCATGAGTTCAGAATGTTCTTTCTGGGATATTTTTTTCCTTCATTCTAATATGATGATACCCTAAATGAAGATACAACTTTGTGAAATAGATTGCTCCATGTATTTCATCTAACAATTCATCAATGACGAGAGTGGGAAACTTATATTAAATAGTGATCTTGTTTATCTCTCTATAATATGGACACATATGCCATGAAAACTCTTTCTTTAGTACCATTACCACTAGTGTAGAGTAAGAAATTTGGCTAGGTCTAATAATGCCAACCTCTAACATTTATTCAACCATACGCTCAATTTCACTTTTCTAGGCATAAGGGTATTTTTAAGGCCTATTGTTAGGAAGAACACTCCTAATAATTAGGTGAATAGCATGATCATGATTTCGAGTGGGTGGAAGAACTCTTGGAATATATTCAAATACTTTGGAATTCTTATCAATGATCCCTTGGATATTTAGGGGAATAGATGGATTAGATGTTTGAACATCTAGTGAGCATAGTTGTACAATTACACTGTGATGCCCCTTTTTCAATAATTTTTTCATGACATTAGAGCTTATCACCTTACTGGGTTTTGCTGTGATACCCCTTAACTCAATTTATTTTCCTTCCAATCAAAATTTCATGAAAATTTCTTGAAAATAAAAATCCATTGTTCCCAATGATTGTAACCATTGGAATCTTAGTATGACATCAACACCACCCATGGGTATAGAAATAATTGGACTATTCATTATAAATTCCTCCATAGTAGGATTGATCTTATGGAATTTTCCTAAGAAATTGATAGCTCCTCCATCTGCAATCACTACTTAAAACTTTGGCACTCGATATATAAAGCAATTGAGAGCTTTGGCTAATTTATAGTGACTGAAATTATGAGTGCTACCAAAACCAATTAGGACCATTACCTTTTTCTTTTTGATATATACTTCGATCTTGAGGGTCTGAGGAGTGCAAATTCTAGCCAATGTATTACATGATATTATGGGATTCAACTATTCAGAACAAATCTCTTCTAAATTTTCATGTTGATATGGTTCTTATTGTTTTTCTTTCTCTTCTTCCTCCTCACAATCTATGTAAATTAATTTCTTCTCACCACACTTATGTCCCTTACTGTACTTGTTGTCGCAATTAAAGCATAAACTTTTTTCTTTTCTTTCCTCCAATTGTTGATGTGTCAACCTAGTAGGTTTAGGTTTTTTATAATAAGGAACATTATTCTCTCAATAGATGTTAGGAGTGGTCCTTCTAGTAACCATAGCCATATTTTTACTTTCAACATTTCTTGCCACCCTGAATGCATTCTCCAATGATTTGGGTTCCCAAAGGAGAACCTCATGTTGAATGTTATACTTTAAATTTCCTATGAATACATCAATCAGATGTTCATCTAGAATATCCATTACCTTTATATTCAATCTTTGAAAGTTCTCAATGTGCTCTGCAACTGAACCCTTTTGCTTGAAATTTATCAATTGGATAAAGAAGGTATTTCAACTTGTATCCTCATAGTGTGCTATCATTTATTCCGTGAAAATTGTCCAAGTGACAAGTGATTTGCGAGAGAAATCCATCGATACCACACAAAGTGATTGGTTTCTAAATATAAATAAGCAATTCATACCTTTTTTGTATGTGGCACATCATGTAGATCAAAGAACTACTCCATCTGAAGTATCCATGTGATTGGATCCTTGAAATCAAACTTCCTCATATCAATCTTAGGAAAGTGGTTGGTTTTCAACCCAAAGTTGGAGTTTATACAGTCTTGATTCATCTTCCTTGTGTCCTCATCATGAATTTCATGGGATACATTTTCACTTTCAGGTGGCCTCTCTATTAGGAAATTTTTCAATCCTTCCATGATCTCCCTTTTTAAACAATCCATCTAAGTGTCCATTACTCCCTCCAACATAGCTTCAGTTGAATCCATCATCCCTTGTAGTTCATCTTTTGTAAATCATTTATGTCCCTGTGCATTTCTTCACCTTCATCAAGAGTCCAAGTAGGAATATCTAGAGGCTTATTTCGTGTAGAAGTTCCCTTTTTTAGTGGCATGTTGGCCAAGTATCACTTTTAAACCTTGATTTCGAGGTGGTTCTTCAAGATGATCTTTCTTCTACTGTATCTCCAAAATTTTGGACCTTCTAGGTATGGAATTTTCTTTTTGTAGTTATTTGATATGTCTTCTTCGCAATGCCATAGGTCTGATCAAAATTGGATGTGCCAAGCAGAAGTTATGGTAACTTCCCCACTCCTTTCTTATTTTTTTCCCTTCCAGGAGAGCGTAATTGTAAAGCGTTCCAAGACATCAATATCTTATATTTTATTCTTGAACATGTACAAAAATACTACAGACTTCCACTGTCCAATGCAACTAGTCTCACTTAATTTGGATACTCATTGAAGAAGATATCGATGTTTTACCCGTAACACTTATTTGAGACTAGTTAATATGACAAGTCAGATACTCTATCTTACACAGGGTGTATTTACAAAAGTGGGATGACCCAAAAGCTAAATATTTTATCACAAATACCTTGATAATTTATATAGATATCTTCTAGGTTTTAGGATCTGAAATGTTACAAAAATATTTTATAGATAAAATTACGTGATGACTAAATTCAAGATGATTCTAGAACCCTATCTTACATAAGATATATATCTGAAAGTATGTGACCTCAAGAGATTAAATTTGAACCCCACGTACCTTGATTCATCTACTAAATCTCCTCCAAGGGGTTCCTTCGAAAACATTGTAGAAAAAAATTATATCAAAAATTCCAAGGTATCTTAGATGTAGAAACGAAACCCCAAGACCTTGATCTCTGATACCAAATGTTAAGAAACAAATATCAAAATAGCATAAAAAAACCTTTGAATAAGTACTCAATGCCTTGAAAAAGAGATAAATTTAGATTATAAGCCTCTTTGAGGGGGAAAACTCCTTATACATCACATAAATTTTCAAATACAAGATGATTCCAAATGAAAAGGTCTCCTTGGTATATATAGGAGACTAGGAGGTACAATTACAACTAATGGACCCAAGCTGACATAAGTAAAATAAAATTACTAATGTAATATTCCCTAATTAAGAGGTAATGTGCCACTATTTAGGGCTTAACAGAGTGATATTAGTTCCTTGGGTTTTGGATTTCTAAAGTGATTATTTTCATTGTCGATGAAATTTCCATTTATATTTTTTTCACAATTGCTTCTTTTTTCTCCTCTTTCATTTCTAACACAGAGTTCGATTTTTTAGAGAAATTTTCCTTTTTTTTATTTCCTCTTAAATTTTTGTTCTAATTTCCCATTTTTCATTCATTCAATTGAAAGAATTTTTTCATTGTTGTTAGGATTTTTTTCACTTCATTTTTCCCCTTATTGCCTCTTTACTTCCTATCTTTTGGTTCGATGTTGAATTTAATAAGGATTTTTCATTGATAAGAGGATTTGTTTCCTTGTCCCCATTATTTCCACATGAAATTTAGATTCATTAGATGTATTGAATTTGTAGGAAACATGGGGGAGGAAAGAGGGTTGTTGAAAAACTAAAAAAAAATGTTATAATCTTTGTCTTCGAAAAAACAATAAGTTCACTTCCATTCTATTTTTACTCATTTTTTATATTATTTCTGTGGAGGTTTTTTTAATGTATTTAATATTTTCTACTAATTCATAAATAGAATTGATATGTACATAGATACAAGTCTAAACCATGACATTCTCTTCATATTTGTAAGTACAACCAGAGGAGTACTCACAATATCATTTGCTACAACAATGTTTTTCTACATTAGAACCACCTCAATGACAATCAACACCTGATCTTTAATGTGACATGAATCGTTGTTCAACAAATCATATGCATTGCATTACTAAAATATTAACATGGATAACTTTGTGCTAACTCATAACCAAATTCCTTATATCATCAAAAAACTCTCTTAGTTGACTCAGTTAGCATGCTTATGACCTATGATGAACCAAGTTTATGAGGTCCACTCTAGTGCCACTTACATAGAAAAATGTATTTCCAAAAGAACCAAGAGTTTGATATGCTTCTTGCAAGCTTTGTGACAATAAAGTTGATGGTATATTCTATCAAATCACTTGTATAAATATATCAATATTTCATAAATTAATCACGAAACACACCATGAACTATACTTACATAAATTTGCATTGATTTAGTCATACAATTGAACTCTATTACAACTATATTCACCATCAAGGTTTATAGTGATTCCTTGCATCGATTTGATCCTTGCAATTCTTGTATATCATTATTTTGTAGCAAAAATAGATGTATATTTAATCCAAAATCACTATGTTGATATATATTATCTCTTTTGTCTTTGTTGTCTCTATGTTTCTTTCTTTGTTTGAGTTTCTACAATGCACTACGCTCAATGCATTTAAGTGACATAAATTTTTAATCCCTTCAATATGCTTCCACTAGTCTCATCTACTTAGATTGCTTGCGATCCTATTTACAAAATATCACCACCCATTGCAACTCTTCATTGTCACTAAAATGGTTGTATGTACAATGCAACATAAGTTTTATTTCTAGCCATTTTTCTAATATTTGAATGGACTACACACCTAGGTGTTAGGCGGAAATATTGTCGTTTAATTCCGTTGTAGTATTTTCTCAACCATTTAATTTGTCAATCCGAGGTTTGCAGGCTTACGAAGTACACACAATATATATGCAGGACTGAAGTAGAAGTAATCTAATCTAAATTGCTGAAATGAAACTAATCTAGGAAAGCATGAAACATTAATCTAGGAAAGTAGAAAATTGCATAAAGGAAAAGCAATACAACATGTGAAGAGTTAACGACAAATAACATATGTGAGCTCACACAATAATGCTATCTTGAATTACATAACAATAATCAAATGACAATCATGAAAGCATAAAAATGAGAGAATATGAATCAAATCTAAGAATCCCTTTCTCTTTTGAATCCTAATGACTATTCTAATTCTAATTACATCCTAATTGAATTCTCATGAAGAGAGAGAACTCTCTTTTATACATTAGAGCCTTGAAGATAAGATAACCATTTCATTGTTACAGATCCACTATTCTCTCAACCTATTTCCCATTATTACAAAATATAATCCCTTTAAATCCTCACACATATCTCTTATATATCTTAGATAAGATATTCTAACTAAATCTCCATGATCTTCTCCTTGGAATGGGCTTGAATTATCTCCTCAAATATTTAAATGGTGGAGGAAGTATTCGAGAAGTCCTTTGAATTAATCCTTCTCATATTCCTACACATTACAAATCTCACACATATTTGAGATATATATGAAAACATGTTGATTTTCTAACATTTAATCACAAATTCCTTTTAAATACTAAAATGAATAAAGTGGAGAACAATAAGGTGAAACCCAAGTATATTTATGGAAATGATATCGTAAAAGGTTAATGGGGCGATGAAATGTGAAGAATAATGAAGGGAAAGGTGGATGAGAATAGGAAATTTCTGAGCCCCAACATACCCCCCAACTTAACTTGTTGCATGTCCTCATGCAACCATGCATGGATCTTCTCAAGAAATTTTGGCATCTGAATGTTGGCTTTGAGTGATGATAATAAATGTTTCCTAGGATGGGATTTACATGAGTAACAACTGACATTTTCTTATGGTTGGTCCTTGTGTGACAACCATGAATATAAAGAATGTTGGTTCTTGTGTTAACAACATTCATTCCGTTACTTGTTCTCTTGTTGTTATGATAATAATTTACCCATATTTTTAGTTTCCAGTAACAACTAATAAAGAATGTTGGTTCTTCTATTAACAACATTCATTTCGTTATTTGTTCTCTTGCTGTTATAATAATAATTTGCCCATATTTTTACAGGAAAATGTATGCTATCAATGTGCATAAGGAAAACATCACTGAGTATAAGAAAGCCCTTTTTTTTGTTTTTGCATATGTGTGAATCATGCCAATATGTATATCAGTGCTTATGAAGTAAAGTGCAACAGAGTATCGTTGGAAAATAAATGTTGGAAAATAAATGTTCATAACTAGTAAATGAGACGAAAAAAATGGAATGATGGTCGTGGAAAAATGGAGTGATGATAGTGAATAAAGTCCATCACCCCCCAACTTAACTTGTTGCATGTCCTCATGCAACATGGCATAAATCGTAGAAGTGAAAAGGAAAGGGAACTTAATGAGGTAAGTTTCCAAATTATTCATTGCTAGCAGTTGAGGAATTACATGATTAAAGTTTAGAAAATAACATACCTCCACTTACCCAAAATGTTGATGAACTATGTAAGAAGAATAGGATTGATGCGACTGCTAGAGCATGGAAGATGTCACTACTGCAGGATCATGTGGAAAGTGACTGCTGCTGGAGCGGCAACTGCTGTCTTCTAAATCAGAGAATGTGAAGTGGAGGAAGCTAAACTGTTGCTGAATGCATCATGGAAAAGAGAAAGTATGAAAGTGGAACTGTGGTAGTCTCATATGGCTGAAGTCATGCTACTGTAAATGTTGGTAGAGTCATGAAAAGTGTATAGTCTTCACCCAATGCTAAACCTGATGGTACAATTCTAATCATGCGAATGAATGCGTCGATGTTGAGCATGAAAAGAAGTCATTGGATTACTGACCAATGATGAATGTCATTAACCAATGCGAGGAAACTCACCATTGATGTCAACGAGTGCCAAGGTACCCGAGTACATCTTGCGAAGTGCAAATGAATGAGCTGATGTCGAACCACTTGCAAGATCTGACGATCAAGGGAAATTGAGGTATTCCCATGATTGTCAGTGAGAGAACTTGCCATTAAGGCATGCAAGCCTCCAAGTACTAAAAAATGGACTATAGTCTATATCCCAAATAAGGTGTTGAGGTTGATGGGGCAAGACTTCTTGAAAGGTGGGCCTTAAGGAATCCCACATCAGTCAATGAGAGTTTGTAAAAAAATATTTGGTAGGACTATAAATGGAAAGAACTCACGTTCAAGTAGTGTGGATCAGCAGGGCAAGGAAAACAAGGTAATGTAATCATGGAAAGGGAGCTGAATGGTTTTATTTGTAAGGCAAACTGGAAGGGAAAAAGAAGGTAAAAATAAACTGAAAAAGGATAAAGGAATGTATGCAACTTAGAAAGGTAGGCATGCATGAAGTCATGAAGGATAAGGCAATGGAAAGTGGACTTCAAGACATGGATGACGAATAATCTTAGAAGGAGGAAGGCAAATGATCATGTCATGGTGTAATTGGTTTTATTAAAGACGGTGGTGTATCAGCCAACATCATGACATGTGCAAAGAAAAATTTAGCTCCTTCAAGCTTTTAATAAAGTATGCTTTTCTGAAGAGTTTTGCAATTCTTGAGAATCACTGTGGCATGGAATGCTAGTGTCTTCATTCCTGCAATCAAACTTAGTACTAATCCTACAAGAAAACTTGTGAGATCATCATAAAACATAAAATGTGAGATTAAGTACGAGTGCGACAAATTAAAGAGATAAAAGAATACATTCTGATACCTATTGTCGTGGTCATTGCGTGCACGCACTTTTTCATCGTTGATTGATGTACCACCAGACCACCATGAATGTCCCAGTCGATAGGAGAAATTAGGCCGAATTCTAATGACGAGAGATGAGTTCCTTTTGAGCTGAGTAACTACTTCCATCATATTACATCAATCATCCTCCTTATATAAGAAAGACATCTAAAAACTGATTCAACAACATTAATAACCATTACGTGCTTGGTCCAAAAAGAAGCTATAGGCATGCCCTCAAACTTCAAAACCAACTCATCTCTATAATCCAATCCTGAACATAAAGATGACCATTCCCATTGCACTTGTTCTTCAACCATCCATATTATTTTTTGGATTTATATACCTGTGTGATACCTTTTAGCGTGTCATCCTCTTTACACTGATAGTTTTGTAAATCTTTGGTAACTAGTGTTATGGATTTAAGTAGTTCAGTTACAACAAGCTATGAGCTATCGTCTAAGGATCTCAGTAATGTTAAGCTTTAGTGTGTATTTTACAAAAACACACTTTGGTGTAAATTTGATCTCAATATGTATCATATTTATATATCATAGTTACAACAGGTATCACAAAATGTTGTTTCACCTTAGAGATAGGACAAACACAAAAATTAAGCATTTCTAGCATTGCCACATTCAAGCATTTTTAACCAAGAGCACATTCTACATTTCCACGAGCCATATATGCACCATGCAGTGGAGCAGATCAATTCGAATATCCTATTCAAATTTCCTGATCATTGCATGATCATTAAGAATTTTCTCAATCCTTTCATCATCACATGCACGTCCCTTTGTCTTAAGGGATGGAACCATAGATTTGGCCTCCTCTATAGTTTTAGGACAAAGATTTCCAATCACACAGAGCTCGAACTCACCTAATCCATTTCTACTAAGTACATCTCTAACTTGTTTCACGACATCTGGATATTTGTATCTACTGAACTGCTTCATGTACTGCAAAGATCTTTCAAACACCTGTGACACTTGAGATGAGGGATCATCAGTTGTCTGCCTAAGTTGTTCAAGTCTTCCCTCCAGAACAAGTGCAACCTCAGAATGCATCAAACATTTAGCTTTCAAAAATTCTTCTCCAATCTTAAGCTCGAGTGAGCACCCTCAGTCCCCTGCAATTTTTCACCTGCAATCATAATGTCAAAGCTTCAACTCTATCTTGATTTAATTTACTAGAAAAATTGTAAACATCAATAAATGCCCAACGAGACACGATCTGATCCCTGTGGTTACTAATTGCAATTTCTGGCAAACTTTAGTGAATACACTGCCACAAACTTCCACTTCTGCGTTGAATACAAACAGGCTCTGCGTTTTTCAATGTAAGATTGATGTGGCTACTCGGCTGCTATCAAACGACAATAATTTCATTCTAGTGACAACTAAATCTAACACCACACCCGTACACGCTTCTTCTTTGACTATCTAATCAGCCTCCTCCAATTCCACTTGCGGTTCACAAAACACAGAATACACATAACGAGTTCCTTTTCCTCCAAACTAGCCTTTATGTAAAGGACTGACTGCATTACAAAATGAGGAGAAATTATAATTACAGGTGAAAGGCCATTCTGATTCACATTATGAGCATTGTGAGATTTATATCTTAGTCTTCGAAACCTATTACGACCTCTGTGTATTATAATAGTGGTCAAAACAAAAACTAAAGAAATCCTCAGACCAAAACTTCCTTGAATCCAGGGATCAATCTACGAATTTGTCAACCTCTCAATCTATACAGTATATAGATGATCGATGCATCACATAGTAAGGGATCAATATACGAATCTAGCTAGCTTTGGTAAGAACGCTAGCTGAGTCTGTTTCGGATCCAAATTGTTTCTGCCAGGCAACCAATCTCAACAGATGAGTATTTTTCGGAGAAAGGCTAGAGATGGAGGGATTTGGTTACCAGTGGAAGAATGTTTGTTGATGTTTGTTGTGATTTGATCCTGCAGCATGAGAGATGTTACGCTAGCAGCTAATATATTTCAGGATATAAAATTATTTTTCAGGAAAAAGGCTCTCCCGTTGAGCTGCCCGATATCTCTCCACCCGTATACTCTGACTTGCGATAGAATATTTCAGCACCATGCTTACATTTTTTCACTTTGCAACACGCTCAAACAGGTATAGTCTCACACCATGCTCAGTTTCTTAACCTAAATAAATATAGTATATTCCCCACATGCACAAAACTTGGATGAGGAGAGTACACGTTGGAGAGAAAATGTAATTTTGATGCTTTATCAGTTATTTGTTCCCATACAGGTATCTCTGTTACATCTGAATAAGAAGCTATTGCATCGAAAGAAGAATGCGAATAATTCCCTCTACGACATCTGCGATATACATAAAGCTTAAACGCGACCTAGTTTGATCTACATATATGCAATAGCAAGTCAAGATGATTTCCACTTCTACTTACTTCCTTCCATTGAGATAACCTACTGCCAACATCTAATGCAAGAATTCTAATGATGGAATTATTTTCGAGCAGGCATTCACGAAAGTATAGCCTTTTGTTAACCACTCCTAAAACATGTTCATCAAGGGAACTTCTGTATCGCTCGCATCCACATAAGTTTCAGCACATTGTTAGATTCTCTTGAATGCACATTTCCCTTGTGTCGATACGAACAATAATGCACTGCAAGACGACATTTAAGCGGTTGCTTCAAATGGGTTAGTATAGCAATGTGTTTTCCAATGGGGTCTAATCTGTTTCCGCCTTATAATCCATTTGTGCATAACACATCCCTCCATGCTTGTACAGATTCAATATTTTATGTTTTGATAGTGGAAACATGTTTACACCAATTCCTCACAGTTCTCATAACATCCTTGCGAACATACTTTTATTTTCACACAGGTTCTTTAACTAATATGAAATTATTTCTATGATTTCTTGGGCATGTATGTGCAACCTAGTTTCACTGTTTGACTCTTGTGTGCAGGATTCATCTGAACTGCGTCCTCCCTAAAATGTGCATCGATGCCAGCTAACGTGGTGAATTGTCAGGATAATTGCAGATTAACGATTTCCTGTGTATCTTGTAATGTCTTCCTGATTTGGTGATCTTTTTATCTGCCAAACTGGAGCTATCATTTACCGGCTATCATCCACGTCCTCTTTACCATTGGACTGCACTAGAAATTTAATTAAATTTGATTGGACTTGTATTATTTCAATTTATGTTGTTGTCCCTTGATCGTGTGCAATTAATCTCTGTGTGAATGACAAATTAAATCAGAAAAATAGTTTATAGATCGAAGAAACAATACTTAAAAAAAAAGAATTTTGTTTAGCAAATGGATTAAAAATTCATTCACTCTCTGGTGGTTCACCCCGCGTGTCCAGCATTACTGTATGTTATACTGAGATTCCTTAGTTTCTCTGGTAGTTTAAGACTCTTCGTCTTCTCTGAGACAGTCGAACTCTTGATCTTCATCGACCCTGATCGTCGGTTCATGACCTTGGTGAATCAACAGTCCTGATCTCATCGTGATCTCGCATCTCGCTGTTTCTTCATTGGAGATTTTCGACACTCCAAGTCGCGATAGGCGAGACTTTGAGATGGAGCTCAGATCAACGGTCCACATCTTTTGTTGTATTGATGGTCAGGATCTTATTGTGATCTCGCATCTCGTCGTTTCTTCACTGGAGATTCTCGTCACTCCAAGTTGCGATAGGCGAAGCTCCGAGATGGAGATCAAGTCAACGATCCACGTTCTTGGTAATCCGACGGTCCTGATCTTCTCACAATCTTGCATCTTGTGATCCCTGTGATGGAGGCTCTTGTCACTCCAAGTCGCGATAGGCAAGGCTCCGAGATGGAGCTCATATCAACAGTCCACGTTCTTGGTGATCCAACGGTCCTGATCTTCTTGCAACTTCGCCGCCTCATTTCCTCGCGCCTCACGACTTTGAACACCCAATACTTGGGCCTTTATCCTGCGAACCCCTGAGATCGCGAGATCTCTTCGATCTCTACCACGCGTCCTTCCTAGATGGATGGTCCTAATCTTCTCACCACTTCACCGCCTCACGTTCTCGTGCCTGGCGACTTTGAACACCCAATACTTGGGCCTTTATCCTGCGAACCCCCGAGTTCGCGAGATCTCTCCGATCTCTTCCACGCGTCCTTCCCAGATGGATGATCCTAATCTTTTTTCCACTTCGCTGCCTCGCGTCTTCGTGCCTCGCGACTTTGAACACCCAATACTTGGGCCCTTATCCTGCAAACCCCCGAGTTTGCAATATCTCTCTGATCTCTTCTTGTCTACATTTAGATCTGACGACCCTCGTTCTTTCAGAAATTTTTAATGGGATCCAACGATCAGCAACGCTTCTCCTCCAATCTTACACATCCTTCTTACTTGGAAGAATTTCGACTCTGTGCTAATTCCTCCTGAGCCTTCGTTGTTCCTGTTTGTCCATCGATGCACATTCTGATCCTACCATATTCACTGTTGTACTTGCCAGCGTTTCCTTCGATCATTCGATATTCTTGGACTTATCTTCTATTTACCTGTTGATCATCGGTGTTGTACTCAAGACATCATTACTGCTGTACTTTCCATCAATGACAAGCTTATGCTTCCTGCAAAAACATTTTCCAACAATCTCCCCCTTTGGCATTGATGGAAACTAAGGCACCTGAATTTGTTTCTCCCCCTTTGACATCAATGTCAAAGAAGAAACAAGCTCCCCCTGAGCTATTGCAGTAATTTTAGGAGGTATGAGATATTCAAACAATACAGATCTCCCCCTAACAAGATGGACTCTTTTGGGTGTGAAATGAAATGACACATAGCTTCTGTCTAAGATATTCAAACGGTGTCTTGGCTAGGGGCTTTGTAAAGATGTCTGCAATTTGTTCTGTAGTGGGAATGTACTGGACCTGAACAATCTGATTGGTGACCTGTTCTCTCAGAAAATGATATTTTATGGGAATATGCTTTGTCTTGGAGTGGAAGACAGGATTTTTAAACACACTGATGGCACTCGTGTTATCAGAATGAATTGGGATCGGTGCAGTATATTTTACCTCTAATTCTGCAAGTGTCTGAATCATCCATAGTACTTGTGTGCAATAGGTAGCAACAACAATGTACTCTGCCTCTATGGTTGATAGAGATATGGAACCTTTCTTTTTACTAAGCCAGGCTACTAAGGAGTTACCCAAGAAGAATGCTCCTCCACTGGTGCTTTTTCTCTCATCAACACAATTTGCCCAATCTGCATCTGAATAAGCAGTCAACTGAAGACTTTGATTTCTGGGATACCACAGACCATAAGTCATTGTTTCTTTTAAGTAAATGAATATCCTTTTGACAGCTTGCAAATAACTCTGTTTAGGAGCAGCCTGATATCTTCCTACCATTCCTACATCATACATTATGTCTGGGCGAGATGTTGTGATGTATAGCAGGCTTCCTATCATTGATCGATATGAGCTTTGATCAACATCAAGTGAATCATCATCCTTGCTTAATTTACATCTAGTTACCATAGGTGTACCCACAGGTTTAGAATCTTCCATTTGAAACCTTTTCAACATTTCTCTTAAATATTTTCCTTGAGAAATG